>SMDT01000199.1:0-200119 GCA_005392925.1 Aquilaria sinensis | reverse complement strand
AATTTAACCGAAACCCTCCAGGATCCAAGTGAAATGGGGTAAACCGGGTGTTCAAAAATTTTCATACCTAATTTTCGGTTGAGATCTCTCACTCAACTGTAGAGTCGAATCACAAAACCTGAACAGTTGACGTGTTCAAGCTCTCTATGGTATCCACACGAGCCTCTCGGGATCACCACGCTTCCACCACGTCCTGGCAGATGCGTTTCTCTTGCGCTCGCAGTGCTAGCTTGCGTCCTCCAAGGAATTGCAAGAGAAGAGTGCGGCTGTCCTTTTTGGGAGGCTAGGGCAAGGAGACCTGCGAATTTCTCACTTAAAAGTTGTATTTATAGTGAGACTCAACTTCCAGGCCTAATGGGTTTCAAAGCCCTAATCCAATTAGGCTTTAATTTCGGGCTTAATAATGGCTCAACTTTTGGGCCCATTATTAATACGAAATTAAAGTGAAACCATAACCCAAATAATTAGCCCATGCACTCTAATGATCCAAATAGCTCTATGTGTGCGACCCAATAGGCTCTTACCACGTTGGCAATGATCATAAATCACATTTATGATCATAAGCAATGAGCGGTGTCTAGCAACACATCATTGCTACCCAAGTGACAAGATTGTCGGTGATTCGACTAAACCTTTATGATCATCACCGATATATGCCATTGTCCCTTTGTCCAAGATATCAAGACTAAGCACGAGACATGGAATGTGTCACTCTCGTATAGCCCAATCTTTGGTTTCTTGATTACCGAGTAGACCAACTTAAACTGATGACATTGATATCGTATATCAACTCATCCGAGCATGGCCATGCATTTTCTAAGTCTCACTCTATCAAGGGGCCCGAAGATATCACTCCGTTACATAGGAGGGACAAATCCCATCTTGATCATACAAATCCCTCCGCATGATATGTGACATACCCAATGACCTCCTTCAAGTTCACTTAGTTATGAGCAACAAAGGGAAGTACTGCAAAGTATGTGACCTCACATATAGGGAACCTTGATGACCTTAGGTCAAAGGACTACATATACCATGATCACTATGAGAATCACCTATGACACTCATATAACGATCCATGAAGTGTTCTCATGGAGGGCTATCGGTCCAGTCACAATTAGGTACACATGTTCTCCAACTTGTACCCATATGTAGACTACATATCTCATATTAGTCCCTCTCCACATATGCTAGTCGTTATGTATTATTGCAACCCGCTCCACAATAACACTAGACTAGGGACGTTTAAGAATCATCATTATTCTAGGGTTACAATTATGTTTATTACGTTACAACACAGGGGAAACAAAATAACAAATATAATTGTTGGATTAATGGCTTAATAAAGTATCATGACTCAATGTGAAAAAATGTAATCATCTCATGATTGGCTTTTTTTGGGCACAACACTAACACTAATAAACATGAAATCAATCAAAAACACATTGATTACCTCATATCACCCCCCAGACCACTATGGGAGAATTCTAAGTAAATGGCGAAAGCATATTATGACGGCTGAGGAACTCATGATTTTGGGCTTGAAAGGTGGAACTTCCAATGGCCTATAGGGCTTATAGTGGCTCTACTTTTCACTTAAAACTCTGAGATTTCTGATAGGATGAAGAAATAGATGGTGTGAAAGAATGATGACATCGGGTCCCTGGAACGCCAGTAGGGACACTTTTCTCATGGCCTTAGAAAAGCAAGGGACTACAATTCCAAGGCCAAAGGCCATGAATTCAGAAAATAAGAAGAACATGAAAAAGTTCTGCCTCTTTCAACCGAGACCAGTTGGCCACAACCCCAAAGATTGTTTCTAGCTATGAGGAAGTACATTGAGTCACTGATAAAACAGGCCCAACTTCTTCGCCGATACTTGTGAATGCCTTCTTTGAAGGGGAGAGAAAGGAAGAACAAAAAAGGGGGACGAGGAGGACTATGATTCCGGACAGACATCGAGACCGAAGTCCTTGAAAGAATCAGCTACCATTAGCAGGGGTCATCCAAACCATCACAATAGGAATACCCTCAGCCGAGAGGAAAAGGAAGATAAGAGAAGAGAAATCTCCCATAATGGAGTATGGGGACTCACAGAACAGGCTTGTTTGCAAAGATGGGTCCACTGTGAAATTCCCCCATGATGACCTACTCCCTGTCATGGCAGAGGATAAGGAAGTTGGGATGTCAAAAGAATACTCCTGGACAAGAGGCTCCAACTACCAACGTCATCTTCTCAAGACCTACAGCCTAACTTAGGCATTTCAAAAGGCAACATGTGTCACAGTCAATTCCCCCTGACCTTGTTGAGGTTGGGCCATCCGAGCTCCCAGTCCTCGGATACGTCGACCTGCCCCTGATGTTGAAAGGGACCTCGCCTCAAAAGTAGGAAGAACTATTCACCTCCTTTATGCTGAGGTTCATCATCATTGATGTTCCCTCCAATCATACCAAGGGTAGCCATTCTTGGCTAGGTAAAGATCGAAGGCAATCTCCACATCCACCCTCGGATGTAAAGGCCCTACGGTTAACGGTCACCTTCGCAACTAAAGAAGGAGATGCAGAGATCTTTCATTGACCAAAGCCGTGGTCAGGAGGGTTTTCACCAAGGCTAGAGAAAGCCCAAGGCCAAGGTCCAAGCTACAAACTTCGACTACTGAATAGCATTCAGTCATGCGAACATTTGGTTGTAAGTGAAATAGTTTACAGGCAGGGGCGGGAATAGAAAGAGTTGGAAAAGTATTCAAAACAGAAGATTGAGCTGATCCATGGCCGAGCTTACGTCCCTGGTGGAGAACACCTGGTTTAGGTGACAAGGAAAAGCTTGTATTTTTTTTGTTAATGCCAAGGATCTAGTCGCACTCTTTGATCACATGCTTGGGGTCAACCTCAGTATAATCCGCCATTCTTTGTAGAACGCCCTGAGGCTAGGCCATCACCCAAGAGAGGATCTTTTCAGTGACCTCGGAAGGTGCGAAGTCAAACACTATGAGCTCGAGACTTTGGTTAGCTCGTCAGGAATTCCGAGGACAACACCGTCTCCATCGAGGGGCCAAACTGACTGCCCCGAAGAGGATCTTCCCCGAGCAAGAAGCACCTAAACAAGGGAATCCCCGAACTATGGGTGTAAGCCCCGAAGAAGGTGTCCATCAAGGGAACTCCCAGAACTATGGGATAGATCCCGAAGGAAGTGCTCGCACCGAAAGACGGATGGAATCCGAAGAGGGTGCACGCACCGAAGGGCGACCTCACCCAGGGGACCTCGGGAGTACGGTATGAGCATTTAAGGAGCCTCTGACATGTCGCCTGCAAGCCTTGCACGTCACATCAGAACGGCGAACTGACACGCCGCAGCCGCCCCAGTCCTGACACAACCTGTCCGGGTCCAAGGCTAAAGGAGGCTGCAAACGGCTGCCTGTCCCCTAGGTCCAAAACAGCCGCCCCAGTCCTGACACAACCTGTCCGGGTCCAAGGCTAAAGGAGGCTGCAAACGGCTGCCTGTCCCCTAGGTCCAAAAGCATAGATCAAATCCGACCGAACACGTGTCATGATCTGAACGGACCATCTACTCCTATAAATACTAGGAAAGGGGACTGGGCAAAGGATGGGCATTCTCCTCCCTCTGAGAAAACACAAAAACAGGCAAGACGCTTGATCCCTTAGTGTTCTTCCTCCACTTTCACTCAGAAAACTGACTTGGGCGTCGGAGGGTCCTCCCCGGAAAAGCAAACCGGGGACCTCCTAACCTCTTCTTTGAGCTTTTCAGGCACACTCAGCTGGGAAACCAGAGCTCCAGGCGCTTGCCTCCTCAGGAAGTCTCTCCACCTGTCAACATGACAACAAACGAAGATGCCTTGGGGCATCATTTGGCGCCGTCTGTGGGAACCCACTCCCACGTAGCTGTTGTCGAAACTCGGCGTTCAAAGGACAAAGGACTCCCAAAGTCCCCGTCCGCGCCTGAGACCCAACCGGCTACCGAACAAAGTCCCCCAGAGACTTCCTTGCCTGAAGAGGAACGCCCTCTTATCATCACCATGGGTTTTTTAAGAGACTTTCAGAGGTCTGTTGTGGCTGAAATGACACAACAAATAGACCGAAGATGGCCGCAACCAGCCCAGGCCCAAAAACCCACCTCGTCAGCACGACCTCGGGAGAAAAGCCCAAGGGCAACCCATCATAGCTCGGGAAGTGGGGAGCCACGAGAAGAGTCCTCGACAGATAACCTGCCCCTTGGGGCACGTCTGGCGGAAAGAGCAAGGTCTAAACGACCCGAAGTCCCGTCTAGAAGAAGTTTATCACCAGAAGCAACGTCCCCCTCACCTCGGTACCGAAGTCGCTCTCCGAAGAGGCGATACCAGGAAGAGGAGCCCAGCGCCACGCTCCTCCTGGAGAAAGTCTTGGCGAGACTGGAGAGAGTGGAACAGCAGGTGGCACGCAAGCCTGTTTGGGGCAGGCTAACTGAAACTGTCTCTGGAGATGAAACTCCTTTCGCCCGAACGGTGGTCGAGGCGGCCATGCCAAGTGACTTCAGGCTGCCTCGGCTAGAGACCTATGAGGGCCGGACTGATCCCCAGGCCCACCTAACAAAGTACAAACGCAGCATGGTGCTACACGGAGCTGATGATGCTACACTCTGCAAGTGCTTTGAAGTCACCCTCGCAGGACCAGCGACTGCCTGGTACAATTCCCTGCCTCCCGGAAACATCAGGGGGTTCCAGGAGCTGTCCACAGCGTTCACCCAACAGTTCATTGGGAGCAAGCCGACGGCGAAGATGCCCGTCCAGATGTTTGACATAGCACAAAGAAACGGGGAAACCATCCGTGACTATGTCGAGAGGTTCAACAGAGAAGCCCTCAGTGTTCCGGACTTTCGTCCCGAAATCCGAATCCTCGCCATGACAAGGGGCCTTCGAAGGGATTCGCAATTGTTTTATGAATTCTCCAAAGATCCCCCGGACACACTGGGAGAATTCTACCGAAGGGCGGAACAGCATATGACAGCCGAAGAGCTGAGAATGACTGGACCGAAGGCTGACCATATTCACGCTCGTGGCGAAGGGTCCAGCCAGCAAACCCGGTGTCCAACGGAACAGTTAGGCCGACCTCGGAGAATGCGAGGAGGAGGAAGGAAGCCCCAAAACTTTACACCTCTGAACACCACAAGGGCTAATGTCCTCATGGCATTGGAAAAACAAGGAACTCAGATCCAACGGCCGAGGGGCATGACTGCTGATAACAGAAGGAACATGAAGAAGTTCTGTCAGTTCCACCGTGATCACGGTCATGACACCGAAGACTGCTTCCAGTTGAAAAAGTACATTGAATCACTGATAAAGCAGGGCCAGCTTCGGCGTTATCTGAGAATGCCTTCCCCGAAGGGGAGAAAAGAGGAAGAGGGAAAGCCTGATGACGAGGATTATGATTCAGACAGGCGAAGGAACAGAAGTCCGAGGCGGCGTCCTCCACCTTCGGCAGGAGTAATACAGACGATCACCACCGGACTTCCGTCCTCAGAAAGGAAAAGAAGGGCCAGAGAGATAGCGGTGATGGAATATCAGAGCCCAACGAAAAAATTGGCTCGCGAGGATGGCTCCACCATCGTATTTCCTCATGACGATCCATTGCTGATAATGGCGAGGATAGGAAACTGGGACGTCAAGAGGGTGCTGCTGGACGATGGGTCAAACGCAGACGTCTTGTTCTCACATTTGCTGCCAAGCTTGGGCATATCCAGGAGTGACCTCAAGGCTGTTACTTCACCCACATTCGGCATAGGACCAGCTGAGCTACCCGTCCTCGGCTGGATCGACCTCCCCTTGATGATGAAGGGAACTTCGCAGAAAGGAACCGCTGAGCTGTTCGCCTCTACCATGGCAAGATTCATAGTCATGGACGTTCCTTCGTCATACAACGCCATCCTCGGCAGACAGACACAGGGAAATTTGCACATTCTCCCTGATGTAAAGTACTTGACCGTCACTTTCGCCACCAAAGAAGGGGACGCAAAGATCTTCATTGATCAAGGCGAAGTGAGAAAGGTGTTCGTCAGAGCACGAAAGGCTCCAGCAAGCAACTTAGCACATGCTGTAGAAGCAAAAGAGCTGGAAAAGGGCGAGGCAGAAGATCCAACAAAAGCGGAAACAGAAGAAGTAGAGCTTGTCCCAGGCCATAGCACCCGAATAGGGAAAAGTATGGCCGAAGGAGACAAGGAAAAACTTGTATCTTTTCTGCTTACAAATAAAGACCTGTTCGCCTACTCGCCGAAGGACATGCCAGGGGTAAACCCTCGCGTAATCCAGCATAGCCTCAAAGTAAGTCCGGAAGTAAAACCTGTCCGGCAAAAGAAACGGAGCATCTCAGCTCACAAAAGTGACTTCGTCAAAACCGAAGTCCAGCGTCTGATAGACGCCAACGTTATCCGGGAGGTAAACTACCCCGAATGGCTAAGCAACGTGGTAATTGCCACAAAAGAAGGAAGTAGTAAGCTCCGGATGTGCATCGACTTCAGAAATTTGAACGATGCTTGCCCGAAAGATTCATATCCCCTTCCACCAATAGATCAACTGGTAGACTCAACTGCCGAATACGGGCTCTTAAGTTTCCTATACGCCTTCAGTGGTTACCATCAGATAAGGATGGACCCCGGAGACGAAGAGAAGACTGCCTTCATCACCGAGGGAGGAACATATTGCTATATCAGAATGCCCTTTGGGCTAAAAAATGCAGGAGCCACCTACCAAAGGCTGATGAACAAGGTCTTCAAAGACCAAATGGGGAGGAACATGGAGGTATATGTTGATGATATGATAGTCAAGAGCAAACTGCCTGGCTACCACGTTACAGATTTAGAGGAAACCTTTCAAAAGATCAGAACCTTCGGGATCCGCCTTAATCCAGAGAAGTGCATCTTCGGGGTGACCTCGGGAAAGTTCCTTGGGTACATGGTATCCAAAAGGGGCGTCGATGCTAACCCTGAGAAGATTAAGGCTCTGCTTGAATTCCGAACTCCTACCACAGTCAAAGACGTGCAGAGACTCACCGGAAGAATAACCTCTCTGAGCAGGTTTATTTCCAGGTACGGAGATAGGTGTCGACCCTTCTTCAAAGTCCTCACAAAAGCCGCAAAGATGGAAGGCGACCTCGGAAGAAATGGCCATCCTTGGGCTGAAGATTGCCAAAAAGCCTGGGAAGAACTCAAAGTCTACTTGGCCAGCCTGCCGACTCTGCGGCAACCTCGGGAGGGCGAGCCCCTGGTATTATACCTCGCCGTCACAGAAAAAGCTGTGAGCTCGGTCCTCGTGAAAAAAGAAGGGCCGAAACAGTGGCCGGTCTACTATGTCAGCAAGTCCTTGCATGGCGCCGAAGTCAGGTACCCTTTGCTTCAAAAAGCTATATATGCCTTAGTGCTTGCAGGTAGAAGGCTGCGGCCATACTTTCAGGCTCACCCCATCATTGTCCGAAGTAGTCTGCCACTACGGGATGTCATGAAGAGAGTTGATCATTCGGGAAGGCTCTCCAAGTGGTGCATAGAGCTGGGCGAACACGAGATCACGTATGAGCCCCGGAAAGCCATAAAAGCTCAAGCACTGGCAGATTTTATCGCCGAAATACCCACCACTGAGGAGAGCCATTCAGATCCAAAAGAGGGTGAGCCAGAATGGACCTTACACGTTGACGGGGCCTCAGGATCCGAACACCAGGGAGCTGGAGTGATTATCAGAGGCCCCGAAGGCCTAGAAGTAATGAAGGCCATCAAGTTCAGTTTCAATGCCACCAACAACGTGGCCGAGTATGAGGCCCTCATAGCAGGATTACGCCTGGCCAGAAAAATTGGCGTGAGAAACTTGAAAGCCCATAGTGATTCCCAGCTGGTGGTCCGACAAATGGCAGGGGACTATGGCGCGAAAGACCCGACCTTGGCAAAATACCATGAGTTGGTAACAAAGCTTATTCGGGAGTTCGACGTCGTGAAAATCGAGAACGTACCCCGACGGGAAAATGCTGAGGCAGACTGTTTGGCGAAGTCCAAAACTTGCACCGAGGAGCTGAGCCACCCCAGCATCGCGGTGTTAAGCATAGCGACCTCGGGGAAAGGATGGAAAGAACCAATCAAAACGTATCTCGCAACCAACACACTCCCCGAAGACCCCAGCGAAGCCGCAAAAGTGCGAAGGCGCTCCGGACGTTTCTTCTTAATTGGAGAAGAACTATATCGGCAAGGATATGCAAATCCACTACAGAGGTGTGTTAGTGAAGAGGATACTGAAATGATCAGAGGTGTGTTAGTGAAGAGGATACTGAAATGATCCTCGAAGAAGTTCACGAAGGTGCCTGTGGTTCGCACATCGGAACCGACGCCCTGGCAGCAGTGATACTTCGCCAAGGATACTTCTGGCCTACCCTGAGAAAGGACGCCAAGCAGTTCGTCCGGAAATGTGGTAGTTGCCAGAGACATGCGAACATCCAAAGAACACCCTCAGAGTTCGTGACTTCGGCAGACTATCCTTGGCCCTTCGCAGTTTGGGGCATAGATCTCATTGGGCCACTCCCAACGGCGCCTGGAGGCGTAAAGTTCTGCGTAGTAGCAGTAGACTATTTCTCTAAGTGGGTCGAGGCAGAACCTCTGACAACTATCTCGGCAAAAGAAGTGCAGAAGTTCGTATGGAAAAACATCGTGTGCAGATTTGGCATACCGAGGGTACTCGTAGCGGACAATGGGTCCCAGTTCATAGACAAAGGATTCCAAGAGTTCATTAGCAACCTCGGGACAAAAATGCACTTCGCCCCAGTAGCTCACCCCCAAAGTAATGGGCAGGTGGAAGTATCTAACAGGACCATAAAAGATGGTCTGAAAAAGAGATTGGGAGAAGCAAAAGGGAAATGGCCAGGAGAACTCCAAAGCGTGTTATGGAGCTACCGGACGACACCCCGAAGAGCCACAGGGGAAACACCCTTTTCACTCGTCTTCGGTACAGAGGCTATCATCCCCGTCGAGGTAGTACAACCGTCAATACGAGTCCAAGTGTTCGACGAAAAAGGAAATGACCTCGGCCTGAGAACCAAGCTCGACCTCCTCAGCGAACACAGAGAAGTAGCCGAGCTGAGAAGAAAAGCTTTCCAGCAAAGAGTGGCAGCAGCCATAAACCTACGCGCTAAGCCAAAAGGAATAAAGAAGGGAGACCTCGTTCTCCGAAAGGCTGAATTTGCACCCCGAAAACCGTCCCACGGGGTACTTCGCGCAAATTGGGAAGGACCCTACCTGGTACTTGCCGAAGTACGAAAAGGAGTTTATAAGCTCGGCGATGCCGAAGGCATAGAATTAAAAAATACTTGGCACTCAGAGGCCTTGAAAAAATTCTACGCCTAAAAAAGTTCGGTGGGAAAGTTGTATTAGTGGGAAAAATTTGTCCAAATAAAAAATTCTGAAAAGAGTCTCACGAAAAGTTGGAAAGTTTTCCGAAGTCTCTTGAGCGAATATATTCGGGACAAAGGAAAGCAAGAATATGGTTTTCCGAAGTCTCTTTTAGAATTAAAAAATACTTGGCACTCAGAGGCCTTGAAAAAATTCTACGCCTAAAAAAGTTCGGTGGGAAAGTTGTATTAGTGGAAAAATTTGTCCAAATAAAAAATTCTGAAAAGAGTCTCACGAAAAGTTGGAAAGTTTCCCCAAGTCACTTGAGCAAATATGTTCGGGACAGAGGAAAACAATGGAATCTGGCAAAAAATATATATACTCAGCCAAAATTTTTATTTATTGAGCCAAACAGTGCTTACAGAGGAAGAAAATGAAGACAGAAGGCCCTAATACAAGCTAAGGAACCTCGGCGTCCTGAGAGCTGCCAGCCTCTGTGCTTTTGTCAGTAGCCTTTGGCGCCGGGAGAGAAGGAGGCAGTCTCAAATGCTCGATCTTGGACCAAGTCCACCGAGGCTCCTTGGGGATGTTCATTGCTTCCAGAAAGGAGAGGTCGAAGTCTGGGAACTTCTGCAGAATTTGGTGCCGAGCGAGACAGAAGCCGTCTTGAAAGCCCAACTTCGTCATATTATCGGACTCCTGCTTCTTGACCTCCAAATCCTCGAAGTCCTTCTCCAGATCAGCGTAATCCTTCTCCAAATCCTTGACCTTTTTCTTCAGTGACTTCACCTTCTTCTTCTCTTCTGAAGGCTCCTTCAGAGATGCGACCTTGGCTTCGAGTTGAGCTTTCTCCTCGAGCGTCTTCGCAAGGATTGTGTCACTTTCTGACTTACCCTTTTGAATCGCCTCGACGGTCGAAGTCAGCTCCGCCATTCGAGAGCCGAGGTCGGAAAGCTTCTGGGAGGTGTCTTTCTGAAGTTCCTCTTTCTCTTTCTTGAACTCCTCCCGAAGTTCAGCAACCTCCTTCTCCGCAGACTGCTTGAGATGAGCATTTTCGGCTTCCAGGGCCGAACACTTGTCCTTCGCCTTGGTATAATAATCCCAAAGTGCCGCCCTTTTCTCTGCCTCTCGCGCCACGCGAACACGGAGACACCCGGCATCAGCAACCTCCTTCTCCGCAGACTGCTTGAGATGAGCATTTTCGGCTTCCAGGGCCGAACACTTGTCCTTCGCCTTGGTATAATAATCCCAAAGTGCCGCCCTCTTCTCTGCCTCTCGCGCCACTCGAACACGGAGACACCCGGCATACCCCATCAGCTGCAAAAAAGAGAGAGAGAAGCAAACAGAGGGAAATTAATGCTAAGTACTTGGACAAAAATCAAAGACAAAATTGCCACTGAGGAGACAGTGTAGCGTGCCTGGGCAGCATGTTCAGTGATTTTGGCGGCCAAGGAGTTATCGCCTGGGTAAGCCGCCGTAATGGCCTTGTAAGAGGCCTCAGTAAGCACCCCTTTGCACATTTGCCTGGCCATCTCGGGACAGTCCTCGGAGTACATATTCATGTCCTCCGTGAACGTCCAAAAGGGCTCTTTCGGCACTTTCCCTTCAGGAATTTTGGCATCCCGAAGGGCCCTCTTGCGGGCATGTTCGGTAACCCAGCCAGGAGACAAAAGGATGTTCGACAAAGTGCAACAAGGCAGAAAAATTGGTTAAGGCCACCTCCGCTGTGCAACAAGGCAGAAAAATTTGTTAAGGCCAGAAAAGTCTTAATGATTTGCAAGAGACAAAAGGATGTTCGACAAAGTGCAAACCTGCTGGCACCTCGGTAACGTCGTCGTCAGGAACCGTCGTCACCTCAGTAGAGATCCCCTTGCCTTTTATTTGGCGCCGCTCCTCGGCAGAAGGGGTCTCCTCCCCATCGCCCTCCAGAAAAGCATGCGAAGGCGTGGGGCTTTGAGGTGGCACGTCGGAAGAAGGGACGTCGGCAAAAGGTACCTCGGGCAAAGGGACAGCGTGGTCTTCGGCTTCCTCGCCTGCCTCCTCCGGAATCTGCGGAAGAGAGGAAGGACCAGCCTTCCTTGCCCGTTTCGAAGGAGGGCCCGCCGAAGTGTGCTTCCGCCTCCGAGAGGCGGCCTTCTTTGTCTGCTCGCCCCTCTCGGCCTGGCCTGTAAAAAGAGCCTTGTAGAAGGCAGCCGCGTCGTCGCCCATCTCTGGAGAAAGAAAAAGAAGATCAGTGTAAGTCCAAGATGAAGTCATGAAGGGAAAAATGAGAAAGTAACTTACTCTCATAAAAAGACTCATAAGTCTCTTCCCCCCGAAGGAGTTTCACGAGCCAAGCGGCCTTTCCCGAAGAAGCCGGTTTTGGCATATTGAGGTCCGTCTCATGCTCCTTTACCACCTTGAATTCCCGAATGACCTCTTCGGTCATGAGCCTCCAGTTGATCGGAAAGGGGTAAAGGGCACGAGGAGAGACCTCGGCAGCCCAGTCAGAGACGGCCAGGATGCGCTTGTCGAAGTCCTCAAAGATAGGTGCTACTTCGGCGTCCAGCAGCATCTTTGGGTCAACAACGTCCATCTTGAGCCTCCCCTGAGCCCACTTGGTCGGGACGTGCGACCAAGTTTCCGACTTCTTCAGGAAAAAGAATTTTTGTTGCCACCCTCGCCAGCTGTCTTTGGTGGCGAAAGTGAACGTATATTTTTTGCTCCCGGATCCCCGAGGTAGGATAAAATAGAAGCCACCCTTCGGGACCACGTAGAGCTTGTAGTACTGAAGAAAAACTACAAAGTGAGGTTTTATTTTGAAAACGCCACACATACAGAGGAAGGCGTTGAAATAGCAGTACGAGTTCGGTGGGAGTTGGTTAACGGCAATGCCATGGAAGTCGCAGAACGCGTTAACCATCTCCGGGGGGGGATACCGAAGTCCGGCCTTCAGTTGGGCTCGGAAGACGGTGATTTCATCACTTCGGTTGGAGAAAGGAAATTGGTCAGGACGGGGCAACCTCGTCACAGAATAAGAAGGTAAGAAAAACTTTCTCTTCCACTTCGCCAGTTTTGCCGGAGTAGTGCAGCAGGGGTGAGAAAGGAGAGGTTGCCAACTCTCAGGAACAGGCATGGTAAAAATGAGTTCAGAGAAAGCAAGAAAAACGAGTTCGGGAAAAACAAAGAAGAAACTTTGAAAAAAGCAAAAAGACTAAAACCCACCAAAGGTCTTGCCGGAATCTGGATTTTTGGAAGCCGTCGTGAAAAGTGGTCGGAAAAACGCCTGAAAAAGGAGAAACACCGCGGAAAATCGGGAGAGAATTAGAAAGCAGAAGAAAGCAAAAGCAGAAGCAGAAAGAGGGTTATGACCGGACTGGTATATATAGGCCGAAGAGGCCAGATGAACCGTCGTTATTAGTACCCCTCGGAAGGCGAAGCATCGCCATAATTGCTAACTGCGCCTGAAAAGTCGCGCCTGCCGTATTCAGTGCACTCTTACCCAGCAAAAAGGGGCACCACGTGTCAACCATCGCGCGGCAAACGTGCCGCGTGTCAGGCATCGCGCAGCAAACGTGCCACGTGTTGTCCATCACGTCGAGCAGGCCCTCTGACACCATTTGGTCTAGAGGCGCCGCCCTAGACTGACTCTGCTGGACACAGGACGCGACACATAAGCAGACCTATAAAGGCAAAAAAGTAGGTTACCTCGAAGACACCAAAAGACAGCCTATGACTTCGGGCTTAAGGACTATCTTCAGGTACAAGGTTATCCTATTTTCCCTCGCCATAAGGACACCAAGAGACAACCAGTGACTTCGGGCAGAAGGTGTGTCTTTGGCACAGGGATAGCCTATCTTCTCGCACCTCGAGGACGCAAAAATGCTGCCAATCACTACCAGCAGAAGAAGGCATCTTCGGCGCGGGTATCACAACCACAGGACCCGAGAACCGATGAACCGAAGTTTTTCACTTCGGCTTTTCGGAGGGTGGCCTGTGATAGCCAAAGGCTATTGCCTCCTCGGTAGTAACTCCCTGCCAGAATATTGGCCGAGGAGTCTGACGTCACCCAAGAGAGGATCTTTTCACTGACCTCGGAAGGTGCGAAGTCAAACACTATGAGCTCGAGACTTTGGTTAGCTCGTCAGGAATTCCGAGGACAACACCGTCTCCATCGAGGGGCCAAACTGACTGCCCCGAAGAGTATCTTCCCCGAACAAGAAGCACCTGAACAAGGGAATCCCCGAACTATGGGTGTGAGTCCCGAAGAAGGTGTCCATCAAGGGAACTCCCAGAACTATGGGATAGATCCCGAAGGAAGTGCTCGCACCGAAAGACGGATGGAATCCGAAGAGGGTGCACGCACCGAAGGGCGACCTCGCCCAGGGGACCTCGGGAGTACGGTATGAGCATTTAAGGAGCCTCTGACATGTCGCCCGCAAGCCCTGCACGTCACATCAGAACGGCGAACTGACACGCCGCAGCCGCCCCAGTCCTGACACAACCTGTCCGGGTCCAGGGCTAAAGGAGGCTGCAAACGGCTGCCTGTCCCCTAGGTCCAAAAGCACAGATCAAATCCGACCGAACACGTGTCATGATCTGAACGGACCATCTACTCCTATAAATACTAGGAAAGGGGACTGGGCAAAGGATGGGCATTCTCCTCCCTCTGAGAAAACACAAAACAGGCAAGACGCTTGATCCCTTAGTGTTCTTCCTCCACTTTCACTTAGAAAATTGACTTGGGCGTCGGAGGGTCCTCCCCGGAAAAGCAAACCGGGGACCTCCTAACCTCTTCTTTGAGCTTTTCAGGCACACTCAGCTGGGAAACCAGAGCTCCAGGCGCTTGCCTCCTAAGGAAGTCTCTCCACCTGTCAACATGACAACAAACGAAAATGCTTTGGGGCATCATCTATGTAAATCCACCCACAATGTTCTCAAAAAGTGTTTAATATTTCGCCCTCTAAAAGAAATAGGAGGAGAATAATTTTCTCTCAAAAAAATGGAGCAAATGGAGTGCCAAATTCGTGCTTAAAATGGCTGGCCTCTAAAGGCTATTTATAGATGACCAAAAGGCACACCTTTACACCAAGAAAGGTGTCTTTTAAGCTAAAGAACACTTCTTTTGGCTAAGGGTCATGTATGTTGGCGAAAATACATGTCTTTTAGCCGAAGAACACTTCCTTTGGCCTATAACCACCCCATAACTACCTTATGGCGAAAATACATGTCTTTTAGCCAAGGAACACTTCCTTTGGCCTATAACCACCCCATAACTACCTTATGGGCGAATATACATGTCTCTTGATGTCAAAAGACATCATTCTTGGTGCAATAACCACCCCAACCACCTTATGGGTGAATATACATGTCTATTCACTCAAGGAACACTTCCTTTGGATGAAAGGACATTTTCTTTTAGCCAATAGTCATCTCTTTTGATGAAGAGACATACCTTTACACAAAAGATGTGTCTCTTGGTGGTTTTTAAGCTAAAAGTAAGGTGAGCTGGCACAAAGCTAGCTCACTTTACTACGTATGCACCATTGAGCTCCTCTGAGCTCCAATCAAGCTCCATGAACTAAGGTCTAGTTCCCTGAATTGACCTTGAGTTGGAGTTAGCTACTCTCAGCTGGAGTGAACTGAAGCCCAGCTACATTCAGCTACCAAAAGCTGAAGTGAGCTGACTTGAGCTGACTTGAGCTAACATGAGCTAAAGTCCTACTACTTTGAGCTACTTATAGCTGAAGTGAGTTGACTTGAGCTAAAGTCCAGCTACATTCAGCTACGAGAAGCTGAAGTGAGCTAACTTGAGCTGACTTGAGCTAACTTGAGCTGAAGTCCAGCTACTTTGAGCTACTTATAGTTGAAGTGAGCTGACTTGAGTTAAAGGGAGCTACTTTTAGCTGCCTTAAATAGCTGTTCAAGCTAGAGTTAGCTCAATGAGCTCAAATCCTATCTTAAAAGGATCTTGGTGTGCCAAGAATTCCAACACCTCTTAAGCCCAAAATAAGTATCAACCCGAATAATAAATTCTAAATAAACAATTAGGCTAAACAAAGTCTTTAAATGTGTGGGCAGCATGGGTTGGGTAATTAATTAGTTTTCCTATAATTTTATTTTATTTTATTTTAGTTCTCTTCCATTGAGATGTAATTTTGGTTGGTTAGTTGCATGGTTATAATGATGTGATGTACGATGTATGTTTGGCGCTAGTATCATACTAGGACCTCTTGTAACAAGAATTAAATTAGAAGTATGTTAGGACCACCTAAATAAACCTGTTAGTACCATGTTTAGGGCCTGCAAGACAAACACCGCTAGTATCATGTTTAGGGCTGACAAGCTCGCTAGCAACATGATGAGATTGAAAGCAACTGTTAGTGGCATGTTAGGACCATAATAAATTATTATAAGCCGGTAGATAAAGGATCAGGAGCGTAAATGCTAAATGGCCAATTTAGAATGAATTCACGAGAAATTAGATGAACATTTATCATAAATACACTTAAAAAGATATCATTGATTGTTATGACATCATGTAACACTAAGCTAAGATAACACGATAAAAGAAATAGGATACACTAGAATTATGGCACTCTACTAAAAAGAGCTAAAATAAAATGAGCTACGGTCATGCATCAATTGGTTGTTGCATATGATTGATGTTTGTCATACACAAGATTGCATTAAGTAAAAAATTTGAGGAGTAAGATAAAACATGTGGCATGCAAGGTTGGTGACGAACCATATCTACATGACCTAACAAGTCGTAAATTTAGACGAGAGGTTCGGAATGGACGATTCGAACCCGAGAGGCATGTTAGGGCGGTGGCAGACCGTCCCTAGTCGTGACCCAATATTGACACGGAGTATGGAGATATGATTTGTGCGCTGCTAGATCATAGCTGGCGAGGGACCATGCTTATGGCTGGTATCACGAGAGGCTCTACCTCGGCGTAGGTATCCCGAGGGGCTCTGGCTTGGTGGCATCCCTAGTGGCACTGCCTAAGAGTTATCTCGAGAGTGGGTGATGTACACACTCATCACCCTAGGTTCGTCCGACAGCATTTAAGTATTGTATTAAATGATTGATCAATAAGATATGATTTAATCGGTAAAAGGAATTATGCATATGCATAGTAGTTCAAGCATGCTAGTTGGACTTTGATATTGTTATATGATGATGTATGAAATTGTTCTTTAATTAAATTGCTAGGACTTAAATTTTATTATTCGTTGTTGTTTGTTGTGGGAATATTAGGACCCACGTGTTGGGCCTGACACTTCCCCCTTATTGAGCAAGTTTTGCTCACCCCTCATTCTAACATGTTTTCATTACCGTAGTCTTTTTAAAATTCTTTCGGTTGCTAATTTCAAATCTTACAGCCTTAACAATTATCTTATCTTTGCTGTCCATGTTCTTATAAAGGGTTAGAAAATCCTTACTTGAAGGTTTGGCGCTTCTTTAGACTCCCGGAGTGTCAGAGATCCCAAAAACACATCAGTAATCGAAATAAAAAAAATTTTCCTTCCAAGATCAGTTTTACAGCCATTAAATGAGCTTATAACTTAGTGGGAGGCCACTGTAATTTTTTTTTAGGATCAATATTATGTAACGACCCAAGTCCAGAACTGGTCAACGGAATACCTGCTCACACCACATGAGCTATCCTTTGGAAAAGGATAAGCGCTAGGTGCTTATGTTCTGGAATTGCAGCCTATATATCCACATAAAGCTTCCCACAATTCACCCATATGGGATGTGGGAGTGTTACAAACTCCCCCTTTTATGTACCCAACGTCCCTGTTGGGGTCAATCGGATTACTTGGTTCCCCGAACCAAGTAACCTCTCTAATCGGACTACTTAGCCCTTGGCCAAGTAGCTTCTCAAATCCAGGATCAGTCCCAATAGACGATATATGTGCACACCCACTATGTCACACTATCGTGGTCCTGGATCGGCTCTGATACCATATGTAATGACCTAAGTCCAGAACTGGTCAATGGAACACCTGCCCACACCACATGGGCTATCCTTTGGAAAAGGAAAATCGCTAGGTGCTTATGTTTTGGAATTGGAGCCTATATATTCACATAAGGCTTCCCACAATTCACCCATGTGGGATATGGGGGTGTTACAAGTTTAATGCTTTATTTATTTAAAATTTTTTTAATATTTTTGATACAATTAAGGTTGATTGTTGTTTCAATTTATATCTAAATGACATATAATTAAACACACTAATTATATGCATAAATAAAAAATATACATTTTTTCTTTTGATAACATAGATATTTCTTTTATGTGAAAATGCATTTACTTATAATCAACAGGCTCATTTGTTTTTTTTTCAAGTTCTTTTTTCAATGCTGTTAGAATTGTTCCTTTTGTATTTGATATATGTTCTAAAATGATGTATTTTATAAGATATTTATCAATTGTTGACATATTGCAACATGAGCTAAAAGAAATTAATTGTTATCGTTTTTTATTTTTTAAGAAGCAAAAGAAATAGAATATTGTGTATTTATAACTTAAAAAGAAAAGTAATTACATGACTTGATGACTTGTGACCTGATAATTATGAGAGCAATGTAGAATGTTTTATTGGTTGGAGTTCTATAAGAGAAAGATGTCTCCTTTTAAATAAAAATTATGAAATTAACAAAAAAAAAGCAAATATATTAGGATTTCCATATATTAAGTACAAGAGGACTGTTCTCTGTGCAGTCAAAAGGATTAACTTATCTAGGATGAAGTGGGATATAAGGTAGACTTACAATATAATTCTCTTGTAACTATTCTTTTGTAACTATCCCTTATAATATAATTTTGAGTTTAAAAAACATATGAATGAATTGATGAAGTAACATTTAAATATTCAACATCAGATAAAAATTAAATAAAAGTAAAATTATAACATATATAAATAAATAAATAAAATACAACTAATCTATTAAAAAAACCTAAAGAACTACAATAAGGAGAAGGAGGGTAATTAGAAATAAAGCAAATGAATTTGTGGGAAGCAATGAATTCGTTGTGCAAGAATAAAACATTTTGTGTCAAATTTTAAGTGATGTCCTCAATTTGCAATATATTAGTCAATTATAGATGGACTAAATGATATGTTAATGACCTAAATTTAATGTATGTTTGTGTGAGACTGTAAGCGTCATATGCTTCCAAAAAGCCTAAAGAATTTGAGATGGCAAATCATAGCTAAAGACTTATACTTTCTTGTTGTGAACATATATAATTTATAGTTTCCAAAAGTTCAGTGCGAGCAAGTGCCCCAATTGTGGAGCCGCCAATGCCTTCCTCCTCCCTTCCCTCAACGTCATGTTGAACTTAAGAACCGAGAGAAGTGAATTGAGGTGGGTTGATAATGATGGCTACACATATTAGGTTGGGTTGAAAGGTAGATAGGGCAATGAATCAAGGTGGACTAGGTTGGGTTGAAGGGCAAACAAGCAATATGGCTGTAAGAGAACGGCCTTCCCCCTCTCATTTTTATGTCATTAATGGGCTGGGGTGGGTGTTTGATGGCGGCTGTGGGGGTTGTGGCAGTGGATCAACTGAAAGGTTAGGGTTTTAGGGGTTGGATTGGGTGAAGGAAGGCAAAATTGATTTTTGAAAGATTAAAGGTTAGAATTAGTGATTGAAAAAGCTCGATGACCGAAGTCATTATTTTAAATTTATTTTAGCGTTATTTAATGTCATGTTAGCATTTTCCATCCAATTTAACGGTTAAATTGACAGAAAGTACTCCATTGAAATGTGCTATATAAGTTTATGTAATTTGATATGAAAAAAATAAAGAATTGGTACCCATAATAAGATAATGTACCCTCTTTATAATTTACCCGACTTCAACATGGGTCTAAATTAAAGTATTAAAGTGGTAAATTGTGAAGTATTATTGTTGGATATTGTGATGTGTATAGAATCAAATAAGTGACAGTCATGACATGCAGCATATTGACCTCAAAAAGAGTTGTCGTATATGATATACTCATGTCTTGAGTAAGTAGGAAGGAAATACAAAATGCTAAAATATGGACCCCTACAGTGGCGGAGCTAATAGGGGGGCTGGGGGGTGCCCAGCCCCCCCAACTTTTTTACAAATTATATATATATATATATACATATGTGTGTATGTAAAAATAATGATAAAAAAATTATAAAACATAACAATAATTTTTAAGAAGTATATATATAAAATGGCAATAATTTTCTCCATCTCACTAAAATTATACATAAATGCATGTGGTTGATTTGTGTGAGAAATGTAGGAAAAGTCCAACATCAAACAGTTAATTTTACTCTCTTAATAAAAAATAATTAGTTATGTTCTAAAAGGTTAGAAATGTAAAAGTACAACTTTTTCACTTCTTTTGTAAATTTTTCCATTAACTAAGATATGTTTTATGAGAAACAGATGAAGTACTTTAGCAAACAGATGATGAGCTTCTTCTTTTTTGTGTTATTTTGGATCCCAGAAATTCTTATAAGTCCTTTAATATTGAGAACATATGTAGATTGGCCGACAATTTTTATCCTTCAGATTTCACTGAATAATAAAAGATTCATTTGAAATATTAGCTGCAGCATTATGAGTTTGATGTGCCTCACCATCCACAATTGAAAAAATGTATCTACAATTACTGATTGTATAGAGGACTAAATGAAATAAGAAAGTAAGAAATTTATCCTTGGGTGGATAGATTGATTCGTCTTATATTGACTCTTCTTGTTTTGACTACAACAACAAAACGAGCATTTTCAGTAATGAAAATTGTGAAAATAAGGCTTCATAATAGTATGAGTGATATTTTTCTCAAGAATCACTTGATTGTTTATATTGAAAGAGAGATTGTTGGGATCTTTTTAATAGACAAGAAAATAGATGATTTTTATGCATTTAAAGAAAGACGTGTCCACTTCAAGATACATAAGGTATTATGTTTTTATTTGCTATGTGATATTAATTGAACATGTGTACATGTATAATAACATAAATAATTTTTCATTGAGAGGAAAACGCGTGATTTGATATGGATTTGAAGCTTAAAGAATTGGTACCCATAATAAGATAAGGTACCCCCTTTATAATTTACCCGACTTCAACATGGGTCCAAATCAAAGTATCAATGTGGTAAATTGCGATGTATTATTGTTGGATATTGTGACGTGTATAGAATCAAATAAGTGACATAGTCATGACAAGTAGCATATTGACCTAAAAAAGAGTTGTCGTATATGATATACTCATGTCTTGAGTAAATAGGAAGGAAATACAAAATGCTAAAAGATGGACCCCTATGCATGTTCAACTAAGAAATGTATAAGACTTGAAGGAAATACAACAAGAAAAAAAATGGACCGTTAGTTATGCTTTTTGAGAAATACACACCGATCCAAAAAGATATGCAAAATAAGATGGAACTCAATTCACATGTGTGCATACTCATTAAAAGCATATTCAAATATCTCATAAAATGGAAAATCAAGAATGTGTGTATTGTCATTGAAGCATATTTAAAATGCCATGAGATGGAAATACAAATTTGAATGTATGACAATTTTGTTGGCCACAAGATGTAGGTTAGTTCAAGATAAAGATCATGGGAAATAAAATTTGAGCTTCATGCTTATCACCACCTACAATCATGGACATCATTGCTAGCAACTTGTTGTATATGCTTAATACACCCTAACCTTTGTTATTTATATTTTGTAAAATCTTGGATTGAAGTCAAAAGTTAAAAGGGTTACATCGAGAGGAGTGGGTTAAGCCCAAATTAAATGGAGCTTCTTATGAGGATACCTAACCCAAAAATAAAAAATCTTGAGACTTGGGTTTTGAATGGAAAAAATGAATTATAGAGAAGCCGTTGAAAGATGCATCATTTTAGAGATTTATTTCTTGATTCGTTACCTATGGTGTAAATAGATCTATCATTTAATGTTTGAGGGTTGAGCGTTCACTCTTAATAAAAATTTATAACTTTTTATTGAGTGAGTTATCAGAATTATAGGAGTACCATTGATAGATTTTCATTTATATGAGCGTTGAGGTAGGCCGTTCCATGGACTATTACTAAAATCACTTATGAAAAAGTTAGGATATGCACATGGCCATTAATAGTATAGGTTTATAAGCTCAATGTACACATGGTTTATTATGTGTGTTAGGTGAACTTTACTTGCAAATAACCATAATTCAAGATTGTACTACTACCAGTTGTAAAACAAGGAAGCTCACACACTAAGTAAAAGTTCAAGTTATCACCATCTTTATTATGTATAATAAACTGTCTTTGCCCAAATATTTATTCTTTTGATTTTTTATTGAAATAGAGAGGGGATTGTTGGAGATTATTTCAATAAAAATAATTTTTCTACAATTACTCCTAAAAGCTGTTTTGCATTCAATTGTGAAAATGTTTATTTCATAAAAACGTTAGCTAGATGTTTGGATTAAATTTATGCCAACGGCATATTTCATTAATTTTATCCCAAACGGCTCCTTCTTATATATGTGTGTGTGTGTGTGTGTGTGTGTGTTTGCTCTTTTGGTTTTTTAGTGTATTCTTCCAATCCCTTTCTCTAGAAAAATTCATAAAAAAAATCTAGTAAGATTACAAAAAATGAATTTTTAATGAATTATTGCAACTTCATAATATTAGCTTTTAATTAAAATTGGTTTTGGATAAAAATGACGTAAGAATAAAAATAATTTATTTTGAAGTCAATTGACTTACATTAAAACGAATTGAGTGTTAATGTTGTGAGTAGAGACAGCGCCAGGAGTTGAGATGTTGAAGTTATCACAAATCATGGAGAAAAAGGAAAGAGTCAAACCTAAAATTATCACCAGTTATATGGCAAGATGTAAAAAAATTTTAGCATAAAAATGTTTAGTTTCTGTAGTTTTTTTAATGGTAATAGCATATTTACCCTAACTCTATCAAGTTAATGGATGACTTTCCCACCAAATAAGATCAGTGAACAATTCATCCCGTCAACCTGAGATAAATGACATATTTAATGTTGAGGGCGGAAAATAATTGCTCACCCTTAAAAGATTTACATGAAAGAATTAACCGGCTCTTCAACTCAACAAACTAAAAATCGTCGATGATTCTTGCGAGGAATCACATACAATTTGCCTTGTCCCTACAAAACGTTGTTGGTCGTGGTGGACCGTGGGGCTATACAATGGCTCATCCTAAAATTTTTAATTTCATCATTTATATATATAGTATATAACTTCAAATATTCACATATTGTTGTAAATTGGATCAATTTTCAGTTTATGTTTTGAGTGCTTCATTTTCTTTCTATACATGGTTTTAATATATTTTTTAGTTTTAGTTTTTAGTGCTCGACTCCACTACACAACTTTAAACTCATTTTGTCAAAGAAATTTAATTTTTTGTCTTGATTTAGTTTAGTGGTTTCTTCTAATCAAAGATACATATACCCCTCACCAACTCAAACGATCCCTAATCACTAATTTTACAATAAACATGTGTTGTTCTTTTTATTTTCATTTGACAAACCAACTTAACCTTCTAAAATTTATTTTCAAAATATACTTTTGATTTTGGGTAAATAAGATATTGTTAGATAATTTGTTTTGAGACTACCTTTTTTTTTTTTGTACAAAATGATAATTTGCTAGTACATTTTTTAAACAAATTACCACATAGCCAGTTCACATTTTTAAAATGAATTATCATTTTTCTCATTTATAGTCAACTCCATTTAAAAACTAATACTATATGTCTAATAATCAATTTAATAGTCTACTTCTAGAAAATTATTAAAACTTTATGATTTTTTTCTCTCTCAATGATTTTTTTCAGAATTTTATAAGCGCTCAAAAGCAAAAATTGGGTTTGTTAGTTTTACTTATATAAGAACAGTTTCTTAAACAATTTTTATATTGGCTCACCTAATCATAAAATCTTAACTCCACGACTGGTGATGGTCCTAGCCTTCCTGGAACTAGTGGTTCCACTTGTCGGTTGTTCATCACTTGTTTGTTACTTTAAAAGTTTCAAGTTCCAAATCAAAGTTGACCCAATTTGGTTCTCCATGCAGGACAAAATATCAAATATATGCCAAACCCATGAAAGTTATAAATATATAATGGCACTAAATTTATTGATTCTTTCATTGAATTAGACTGATATAGACTTGTCAATTATCTGTTTGGAGTTTGAAATATATGTAACAGACAATTCTTCTTCTTCTTCTTCTTCTTCTAAATATAATTTCTTACACTTGCTTATAGTTGTTAGGATGGACCCAACATTTTTATAAAGTCGACTAAGATTGGAAACTTTCCCAAACTTTAGTCCTTAACCAATCTTAAAGAGATGCCATAATCATATTGCATTCATTCTTAAAATATGAGGGTTAAAACCATGTTTTTTAATTTCATTGTGACAAGTGGTATACGGTATAAATATTTTTATAATTTGTTATTTTTTCTAGTAAAACACCGTAATATACCATTGAGCTTTTATGCATATTTTGTCAGCTTATTACAGTATATTGTGGTATTTTGATGTGGTACATACCACTGTATTTGGTTTACTATGGCATATATTTGAAATAAATTAATTTTTGTCATTTTACATTAAAGCATTATGCATAAATATGTAAAATAATAAAATATAATTAATATGCATATTTTGACATAAATATTGATTTTATTTTTTATTTTTTGACATGAATATTAATTTCATTTTTTATTTACAAACAAAATTTAATTTAAAAATGATGGTAGCATGATTGAGATTTGAAAATTATAGTACTTCTTGCATAATTTCATCATGTGTCTCATGCAGCATACACAACAACAAAATTTATGTTTTTTTTATAAAGAATATTCTCTTACATATCTAATTTGTTTATATTTGAAAAATTATGATGAAAAAATTAAAATGCACATAAAAAGTGAAAAATATTATATTAAAGTAATTTCATCTTAAATAATATTCTAACATTTCTTTTTTTGAAAATGGTAACAAAATATACAATGATATACCATGCGGCATACTTAGAATTTATGAAGTGCGGTATACCTAGCGGTAGTAGTATTTAATATCTTGATTATAACTAAGAGTTTACCAATTTTTAGGAGTCATGATCTATTTTTGCCCTTTTTGAGTCATGATAGCTTTTAGATATGTAGAATATTTCACTATAAAAGAAACTCTAAAAAGCTAGCTATTGAGCTAGGCGACTGAATTTCACTCACTATGACATATCAGTCGTTGTCAGTCACCTCACTGTAGGGCTCACCTTATGAGCAATTAAAGGGCAATTGCTAGGTTTCAGTCTCCACATGGACAATCACCCATGACTTGCTCTTGGAAAAGAAAAAAATTTGCCTACCAATCGTTCTACAGTCACTCTTTAAGGTTCAATTGCCAGACAATCGCCCCTATAACAGAAAACCATGACGCCTTTCTTTCTTCCCCATTATCTCATTCTTCCTCATCCTTTCCAGCCCCGCCGCTTTCCTCTTACTCTGCACTGCATCTTTAGCCCCCACAGTCATCAATATAGAGGTAACATATTTTTGTATTCAAACTTTTGTAGTAAATGGTAAACTTATTATTATTGTGAAATAGATAAGGTTTATGTACATACATATATAGTTAAACTATAGAGAACCAGTCAATAAAAAAAATGAAAAACAAGAGCAATTGATATTTAGTCACTACTTGGGAGACTGACAAATTCAATAGTTCGAGCCTAGGCCCTATACAAGTGAAGCGACTAAATAATTCAGTCACTAATATTAGTTGCTACTTAGCCACTAATGACTAGTGACTAGGAAAATAGCAATTGACTCTTTCAGGTGACATATCTGTTGCTCCTAGTGATTGATTGCGACTGATATGTCAGTCATTTTCTAGCATTTCTCTTATAATGTTTTGATATAAAATTATTATCACAATGTGTATATAGCCATCCATGTAGAACGGATTCAATGGAATTATTGTCTCTGTGGAAGGAGTTGAGTATTTGGTCTTGAGTATGATTGTCAAAAATTTGACAATTAGATGTTTATTCGGGTTAAAAGACCTAGCAATATATTCTTATTCATTAAAGTTAACAAGAAATTGCTAAAAGTTCTAAACATTCCAATAATTCAATTATAGAAAAAAAATTTGTGAAATAAAGTTTGATTATTTTAGAAAAATCTCATCCTACAAATTTTTAATTAAAAATAAAAGTAAAATAAATGAAAAATTATATTAAAAATTGCATAGAGGTATATATGTGTGTGTGTGGTGGCCTTTTCCAAGCTATAATGAATTTAGCAACTTAGAAAATACACTTGTTTAGAACTAACAAAATAAAAATTTGGGGGACACAAAAGGGGGAAACGAGACAGAGAGAGACAACAAAACTAGCTAGTATTTTGGAAGTTTAAGTTCTATTGTTACGTTTTACAATACTTTTTAGCTTTAAAGAGAGTCATATTTATTTGTTTGGATTGAAGAAATATTTTCTTTCGATTATCAACTGTGTAACTATAATAGATAATTAACCTTGAATTGAGTGTTTTTAGTATTGGTTAATTTCATTTTGATTCTACAGTTAATTTATTTTAGCATTCAATTCAAGAAAACCCCCCAACCTTTTATTTCAGTTTTCTAATAGGAAGCTTTCGATTAAACAATTTCCCTTGGGATTTGACCTGATTTTCATTACTATATTACAAATTTATTTATTCTAAGTTGGCAGTGATATACCAGAATTATTTTTTTCAGTTTCAACGATCGACCATATATTTCACAAAAGTATTAGGCCACCAAAATGTTGAATGACTTTTTTACCCTTATATTATAAGTTATTTTATTTTTTAATGATACCCAAAATTTTTATTATTCATTTAATAGGAGTTATATTAGTACTAGAAAAATAAAAAGAACCCTTAAGTTGCCACTAAGTTTTATTTTTTGCTTAAAACTTCCATCTACCTAGAAAGAAAAATAAATAAATTCCTATGATATGTATTGAGGGAGTATAAGGTTTTTACAATGTTAAACTACTCATTTTCTCACAAAGAGAGTAAAGAATTAAGATCTTTATTTTATATGCATGTTAATTGTTTTGTGGTTATAATGATTTTAACTTTTATCATGAACATTATACTTTCTTGCAACACATGTGTTTTATCGTTAGTTTTAGAAAAATTATGAAAGTGACAAAATGTTGATTAACTTTTATACCCATAAGTTATAAGATACTTTATTTTTTAATAAGACCCAAATTTGGTATTGTATATCTATTAAAGGCATAATTAGCACTAGGACTCTAAGAGGAAAGAGAATATTAATAGATATTAAAAAAAATGAGGAAATATTTTATGGCTTATGGTTACTTGAACTTGACCTTTTAACATTACATTATAGGTCATTTTACTCTTTTTGAGAGAACCAAAATTAACATATTTTTATAATTAGAAACATTTAGCGAGAATTTTAAGTATGTATGTGAGTTAATAATTCTTGAATGTTTTCCAAAACCTAGAAGACATCAAACCATATTTGGCATGTTTTTATGCTAGGCAAAGTGTTTAGAGATTTAAACCTGGACTATACTATGCCCAACGTCCCTTACGGACAGTTAGCCCACTAGATGAGATTAAATTTATTATTCAACTAGAGTTATATCAATACTAGGATTCTAATGAAATATACTGCTAAATCTTAAATTTGAATCATAGTCTTGAACCTCTTACTTTTACTTTTATGGAACAACTTCCTTAGTTGTCTCTAAATAGTAAGTTATTTTACTCTTTTGATAAAAGCTAAATTTGACATTGAATATTTAATTTGCATTAGTACCATAAAAATAAAATTTATAATTGAATTTCCTAAGCTTCTATCATATTCAAAATTTTTAGCAAACATGCCTTTAAATTTATATAGCTATCAAATAGGTCATTTATAGAAAGATTTTATTAAAGATTTTATCAAATTAATCATTTTTAAATTTTGTTACTTTTGCCCATAGAATATAATGTTTGAAATTGTTAAATATAACTATCTACAGTATTAATTTGCACATATAGCATTCAAAATTGTTTTGGTCACACTATAAAACTTTAGTTCTATGAAAAATGAAACTTTACCAAGAACCAATTTTGGTTTTCAATAAATTGTAAAATAAATTTAAATTTATGAATTGTATCAAACTGGAAGTAAATTTTATAAGAATATCATTTTTCATGGCAGAGGCTTGCATCATGGAAGAAGTCTAAGAGGTGTTCAAAGAGAAGTTATTAATAAATCTATATTTTTTTATATTATTTTTTTGTTTTTAGAAGTTTTAAATAAATTTATAATTTTTGAACTGTGTTAAAGATTTTAATTGTGTGGAGGCCTAAGTACAATAAAGGAAAAATTTTCAGGTTCTATAGGATAAAAGTTATAGTTGTAACACCCCTATGTCCCACATGGGTGAATTGTGGGAAGCCTTATGTGGATATATAGGCTCCAATTCCAGAACATAAGTACCTAGCGCTTATCCTTTTCCAAAGGATAGCCCATGTGGTGTGGGCAAGTGTTCCGTTGACCGGTTCTGGACTTGGGTCGTTACATTTGGTATTAGAGCCGACCCGGGACCACGATGATGTGACATAGTGAGTATGCACATGTATCGTCTACCGGGACTGATCCTGGATTCGAGAGGCTACTTGGCCAGGGGCTAAGTAGTCTGATTAGAGAGGTTACTTGGTCCGGGGAACCAAGTAATCCGATTGACCCCAACAGGGACGTTGGGTACATAAGGGGGGGGGGGGGGGGGGAGCTTGTAACACCCCCATGTCCCATATGGGTGAATTGTGGGAAGCCTTATGTGGATATATAGGCTCCAATTCCAGAACATAAGTACCTAGCGCTTATCCTTTTCCAAAGGATAGCCCATGTGGTGTGGGCAGGTGTTCCGTTGACCTGTTCTGGACTTGGGTCGTTACATTAAGAAAATGATAAGAACTGGTCAACGGAACACCTGCCCACACCACATGGGCTATCCTTAGGAAAAGGATAAGCGCTAGGTACTTAGGAATGGACTCTCAGTATAAGGAGGTTCTCCCGTCCCATACCAGCAGACTCAACCATATACTTTGAACCAAACCTGGCTCTGATACCATTTGTAACGTCCCAAGTCCAGAACTGGTCAACGGAACACCTGCCCACACCACATGGGCTATCCTTAGGAAAAGGATAAGCGCTAGGTACTTAGGAATGGACTCTCAGTATAAGGAGGTTCTCCCGTCCCATACCAGCAGACTCAACCATATACTTTGAACCAAATCTGGCTCTGATACCATCTGTAACGACCCAAGTCCAGAACCGGTCAATGGAACACCTGCCCACACCACATGGGCTATCCTTTATGAAAAGGATAAGCGCTAGGTGCTTATGTTCTAGAATTGGAGCCTATATATCCACATGAGGCTTTCCACAATTCACCCATGTGGGATATGAGGGTGTTACAGTATGTATGTATGTATGTATGTATGTATGTATGTATGTATGTATGTATGTGCATATAATAAAATGCAAATATAGTCCACTAATTTTTATTATCATTCTAAATGGTCCCTTAACTTTTTTTTTAAAACAATTAATAATTATATTAAAAGAATACAAAGTTTCAGGTTAAATTGACAGAACCTAACAATTTTGGGGCCTAAAAGGTACATGAACCTAATTTCTTCTTTCACAAATTGGCGACACGTGTTCTGCATCCTGACAGATGAACTTCTCATTCTCCGGCGACTTGGTGAATCGCCCTGCCTTCTCAATCAACGGAAAGCTGACAGCCTCCGACTCCTCTTATCTCTTTCAGGCACCACGGCTAAGTGGAGGTGGAGTCTCAGTAGACAGAGACGACGGAAGAACGGCGGCCAGAGAAAAATCGAAGCAGCCAAATTGAAAAATCGATGCAGAGAATAGGTGATTGACAGTAGGAGAAGCCAAATCGCGGAGGGACAGGCATAGTGGAAGTGGGAGAAGAGAAGTCGAAGGAGGACGATTGGAAGCGTGAGATGGTGGCTGGCGGCGACTGGAAGCACGAAATGGTGGCAGCGTGGTTGGAAGCAGAATTAAACCCAGGTGGCGGCGAGGAGAAATCGGTGTGGCGGGGAGGATAAATCAGTGCGAAGGAGGAGAGGGCCTCGGCGCGGAGGAGGAGGACAGAGACTTCGAGCAGATTGTGCAACTGGAGATGAATAAAGCAAATGGCTTGTTAGTGATTCTTACGATTTTGTGACACTTTTCATTCAAAAAATAATGCACATAAAAAGCATAGGACAATTACTATGGGTTTATGGCGAATAAATTGTTGGACCAATTTCGTTTCCCGCCTTCCGGAATTTGTAAAATTTTTGCAATTCGTACCTATTTAAACCTAACACACACACACACACACACACGCACACACACACAAATTTATTTAAACATATTATATATATGCACTAATAAAATGTGGAAATTGATTTACCTTAACAAAATCATTAAACTTACTTAATGTGTATTTAGACACACACACAAACACACACACACACACACACACACAATATATATATGCACAATAACAAAATGTGGAAATTGATATATACGCTAACAAAATCATTAAACTTACTAAATATAAAAATTGTTCAATATGAAATAAGTCACTACTTACATATATGTGCAAGCCTTTAGATGATGAAGAAGTTTAATTACTAAACACAATAATTGAACCATATAATTTGATGAATAATCACTTTAATATCATCTACGGAAGCATCAACACTAAGTAATAAACTTTGATCCTCAAAATTATCTTTGAAATTGTTACTAAGTAAATTTGTAAATGAAGCTACATTTTCATATTCAAGTACTACAGAAGGTGTTACATAAATTAAGGGTAGGGTTTACAAGGTTAAAGTTAAGGTTAAGGATAATGTGTTAGGAATTAGATCTTCAATTAGGGTTTAGAGTTTGGAGTTATAGGATTTGAGTTGGTTTAACCATTTAGTGTACTTAAGGGCTAGGGATTTATATATGGTTTAAGGGGCTTAGGGATAGGGTTTTAAGTTTTGGGTTGAGGATTAATAAGATTTGTGTTTAGTGTTAGGGTTTAAAGACTTGTGTTTGAGGACTTGTGTTAGGGTTAGGGTTTGAGGACTTGTGTTTAAATATTTAGGGTTTATGCTAGTTTAGGGTTAAGGTTTAAGGCGGGGTTTAGGGTTAGGGTTTGTATTTAGGGATTTAGGGTTTGAGGACTTGTGTTTAGAGATTTAAAATTTAGGACAGTTTAGGGTTAAGGTTTGGGGTGGGGTATAGGGTTAGGGTTTGTATTTTGGGATTTAGGGTTAGGGTTTAAGAACTTGTGTTTAGGGATTAGAGATTTAAGGTTTAAGCCAGTTTAGGGTTAAGGTTTGGGGCAGGGTTTAGAGTTAGGGTTTGAGAACTTGTGTTTAAAGATTTAAGGTTTAGGCTAGTTTAGGGTTAAGGTTTAGGACCGGGTTGGTGTTTAGAGATTTAGGGTTAGGGTTTGTGTTTATTGTTTAGGCTTACAAATCGTAGGAAAACTGTCACAATTTATATTCCTACGATTTTGATACTAAATTTTTATTTTCAAAAATTTGTTGGAAATTATTTGCTTCCTACAATTTTGAGACATTTAGTTTGCTATTACTTTATTCATCAAAAACCCATAGGAAATAGTTGTGCAGGAAAAACGTAGGACTTTTTTCTTGCATGAAAATCATCGGAAAAGTTATTGCAAGAAAAGCATAGGAAACATATATGCCTTAAAACCGTTAGACAAATCTTCTTTTGCATGAAAACCATAGGAAAAGTTATTGTAGGAAAAGCGTAGGAAGCATATTTCCCTTAAAACTGTAGGACAAGTTGGCCCCACTGCCCGTCCAATGCTTTTACTTCAATTTATTCATCCCACGGTCTTTAGCATAGGAAATAGCTGTAGGAAATACTCCACACCCTTGTAGTCTCATAACCCATATTTGTGTCATACTTATAAAAAAAATTCACTTTTGCCTTGAGTTTCTTATTGAATGTCTTAACTATGGCTTAGCACAAGCCCATTTCTTGTGTTTTAAATAGGACCTCAAAATATTTATTCAAAACTTGGCTTATATCTCTTAAAAAGTCAAAGTTATGTTAATACATTACTGATAAATCTATTTAATTGTTTGAGAAAACTAATATAAGATTTTTAGTTTAAACATTAGCTTTTTGAATCTAAAGTATAAAAACTTAAAAAAAAATTAACTAACTTATCTTTTTTGTAAATACATAATATCATTAAGTCTTTTAAATTAAAATATTTTCATAAGGATTAAAAGAAGGTTTAAAATATTTGATAAGATATTAAATGTACAAGAAATAAATTTTTACAAGTACTCCACCGTCACATATAAAAAAATTTTATCTGTTTTTTGAAATCAGTTTTACCTGTAGCAAATTCTATGTTGTATTATTATTATTACTATTATTATTATAAAGAGAGATCAAATACAATGGGCAATCTATTATAATGGATGACACAATTGAGGATAGTTATGTTGAAATATTATAATAAAAACTATGTAAAAAATAGAAAAATAAAACTAATAATTGCTACTATTTATTTTGAACAATATAATATACGAAATAGGGTTATTTAAGTTAAAACTAAGTATACAATTACTAGTTTAATTAAAGCGTACTTTGGGAATTTAATTATCAAAGAAATTAATTAAAAATCCTAGAATCCTAGGATTTCGCTGACTCCATAAAGGACTAGTAATCCTTCATGGAATAGAATTTGATTGAAGACAATAAACGCGTAATCTTAATAAATAGGACTGAGCGGACTTAATTTTCTTGAAATCATCACTTATGGCTTCCTCAATCAACTTCAGCGAGCAGTTGGAGAAGCGCCTCCTCCAAAGCAACAAGGAGGAGGCTTTCCGATTCATCGATACCATCTTTTCAGTGGCTGCAACGAAGTGGCCTAAGGAGTTGCGGCAAAGAGTGCCTCAGATCCTGGAGAAGGTATACGCGACCTCCGATCAGAATCCTCCAGGCAACGATTCTGGGCAGAGCGGATTCACTGTGGCAAAAGAAGAGAAGGCTGATGAGAAGAAGAAGAAGCGATGCATCATCAGGCTAAAGATTCCGGGCTTGCGTGAGAACCAAGCATGCCCAGTCAAGTCTGATCAGAAAGTCGAGAAAGAGACTTTGGTAAAGAACGAAGAAGATCAGGAGGCAAGGAAGCCAACAGCGGATCAGATGATGAGGGCGGTTTCGCACCAGAGAGAAGCAGACAGGACTGAGAAAGCTGCGATTCCAGGACCTGTTTCAGACGAAGACAGATTGGAAGCGAGCATCAGGAAACTGAATCAACAATACCGTGCTGCACAAGTTAACAAGAGAAAGATTCAGATGGTCGAGTTCCAGAAGAACGCGATCCCCTCCTTCGGCAAAGCAAAAGCCATGCCCTGCAACAAGAAGGCCAGGAAGACAGTAGCCCCTCCTTCGACCCTAACTTCCTGGATCGACAAGCAACCTGCAAGAAGGGTGTGGTGATCCATGGATGAGCTGCTCAACTCAAATCTTGAAATTAATCCATACATATGATTTGGAAGGCTTCTCTTGTAACATTCTTTCTGACACAGTGAAATATAATATTACTAACATTTGATTATCTCAAGAATCTTTGACTTCAATTATTGAATTGCCACAAGAAAAAAAAGGGAAAAATCTTTGATTCCTTTGCCTCTGATTAGTACTCCAGTGTGCGAGGTTACTAGATTGAACAAACTCAGATGTCATTCAGCTGTTTTGTAATGACCTGAGGACACTTTTGGAAAAAAAAACTATAATGGAGAATTGAAGGAGCTAGTTAAGATGTTCCTTTATCAGTGAATCATTATTAAAACACTGGTTGTGGTTGTAGAAACGTGAGCAAAAGTGAATGAACTTCCAATACAATAGCTAGAGTAAACAGAGTTCAAATCTTTTAACCATGCCGTTTCCAAACACAGTTTAAGAAAACAAACCAATGCATAAAAACTAACACGTGAAGCTAAAACAAACCAATGTATAAAAACTAACTTGTGAAGCTGGGTTTACTGCAAGAAACTCCAGCCAATCATATGCAAACCAGAAACTTAAAACAAACTGGTTCTAAATACGAACCTCCCACTTTTGAGGTCAGTTGGTCACTCTGAATTGATAAAGAAAAGTTGTTTTCTACAAATTGTGTTAGTTGGGCACCTCAAGGAACCTGAACCTAGGCCACCTGCTTCTAACTGAAAAAGCTGATGGAGAAGACCTAATTAGAGTGCTGACTTCCAACAAAGTAAGAACCCTATCTTGAGGGGCAAGTTATTGTGGCTTGTGTATTATTTTCTATTTCTGTCTCTGCATTCCAAGTATGAGTAAGATATTTCTTTTTTCTTTTTCACTGTCAGATCTCACCATTTGACTTCAATGATGGAAACAACCTCCACTCTTGGGTACTCCAATAAAGAAAAGAATGCAGAAAGCATTTTTCATAGAGTTTATTTATCTTCTTGAAAATGATTATGGCACATATACAGTGTTGTTCACAATTTGCGATGTAGTGAACTAAGTTCAATTCACATATAAAGAATTGACTACACCTACTATTCCTTTCTCATCTTTCTTCTAAGTCATTGTTTCATCCTCACCCGGAACATCATCCTTTCATCAATGACGCTTGTAGTGCCTGTAGTGATTGTAGGTGCTAGCCCTGTTAGAAATATTTGCTGAATCTCTTAGTTGCTTATGTCAATAGGAGTTTGTTACCTACTGTTTGCAGTTTCTTCTGGTTTTAGCTAATCAAAGGAGAATACATAGTTTTAGGCAGATTTACTGGACTCAGTTGTACTTTATCAGGAGTTAGTTGCTGCACTTCCTACTTGCAAGCATTTATCCGATGGTTTCAGCTATAAATGGAGCAGTCTCTTGTTTTGAGAAATGTATCAAATTTCAAGAAAATTAAAATTTCAGTTCTTTGCTTCTCACATTCGGTCTCTTCTTCCTTTTTCATAGTTGTAAGTGGTATGAGAGCCACTCCTTCAACTATAGCTTTCTTTTGCAGTAGCAAATGGCAACTGAAACATCATTTGTGCAACTGTCAGTTCCTCGCTCTGATGGTCATTATAATGATTGGAGCATGCTAATGGAGAACTTCTTGAGGTCCAAGGAGTATTGGCATGTTATTGAATCTGCAGTACCAGAGACAGCAGAAGAAGTGTTGTCTGAAACACGATGGGCAGAGCCGGAAGCATTGAACTCGAAGGACCTGAAGGCCAAGAACTGTCTTTTCCAAGCCATTGATCGAGCAACCTTGGGGATAATTCTTAGCAAAGATACCTCCAAGCAGATCTGGGACTCCATGAAGAAAAAGTATCAAGGGAACGTGATGGCAAAGTGAGTGTAGCTTCAAGGACTTCGCACAGAGTTTGAGACTTTATACATGAAGTTATTGCCAACAAGATGAGGATCCATGGAGAAAGAATGAAGGGCATCACCGTTATTGAGAAGATTCTGCAATCAATGACACCAAAATTTAATTTGGTTGTCTGCTCTGTAGAAGAATCAAAAGACATTGACACACTTTCAGTTGATGAGTTGCAAAGCTCTTTGTTGGTTCATAAGAAAAAAAAATTAACCAGCAGGAGGAGGAGAAGCAAGCATTGAAGGCCTCAACAGAACATCACTCGACATCAAAAGGAGATAGAAGACGAGGCAGAAGCAAAGGCAGAGGAAGCAATGCTCGTGGTAACCAACAACAACAACACCACCAACATCAGCAAAATCAATTTAAGGGAAGAGGAAAAGGATGAGGAGGCCATTACTCAACAACTCCTAGATCAAAGTCAGCTAACGGGCCCAATGCTGAATGTTATCGATGTCAGACTTATGGTTATTAATTATCAATCTGAATGTTGGACTAATATGAATAGGCAAAATGAAGAAAGGACTAACTTTGCAGAAAATGAAGAAGAGACCTCTCTTTTAGTGGCGTGTCACTTGAATGAAGAAACTCAACAAAACATGCGGTATTTAGACATTGGCTGCAGCAACCAGCAACCACATGTGTGGGGACAAGAATGCGTTCTCTGACTTGGATGAATCTTTTCACAATATTGTGAAGTTTGGTGACAACTCCAAAATATCTGTTACAGGAAAAGGATTTGTTATCAGTCGTGATGTAGTTTTTTTGATGAAGAAAGGTTTTTTCCATGGAACAACAGTGTTGTTGAACAACAAGTGCCCATCTAACTTTGATGGAGAGAATGAAGATGAGAGACAACAACCAGCAAAAAATGATCCACTAGATGGTCCAACAGATGTTCCAAGACCTGCAGAAAATGAAAAAAACAGCCTCAACGTATTAGGAGAAGGCCTGCATGGATGACTGATTGTGACTTGTGAGGTAACTGGAATTGACCAATCTAAAGACCCACTTACACATTTTGCTCTATTTTCAAATTGTGACCCTACGTCCTTTATCAAAGAATCAAAATGGCAAAAGGTGATCGATGTATGAAAAAATTGCAGCCATTGAACAAAACAACACATGGGAGTTGACATGTGGGTGTACAAGATGAAACTGAAACAAAATGGAGAAGTTGACATGTGCAAAGCGCACTTAGTAGCTAAAGGTTATAAGCAAGAGTATGAAGTAGATTATAGAGAAGTCTTTGCTTCTGTTGCAAGACATGATACGATGATCAGACTGGTGATTGCGTTAGCAGCACAACATTCATGGCCTATCTTCCAATTAGACAGGTACTTATTGATCAACCTCCTGGTTATGTGAAGCTTGGAAGTGAAAATAGGGTTTATAAACTCAAGGTTTATCATTTGAGAAATTGGGTGTGCAGCTGCCTCCTTTATTTCAAAAGCATTTTTTAGCAGCTTGAAATATATTATTTATGCAAGAAGGTTTTCGCATGAGGAAAATATGTCAGTTATTTCTTCGTAATTTCTTTTACTTCAATCTTGGTTTGATGTTATTGGCTGGATTTAGGTGATGGAAAGTTGTTAAAGATTAAAGTTTTTTAACTGGTAGAAATTTCTTTGAATTACTAGTTGACACGAAAAAAATTGAGATTGTTTTTTACCATGCATGTGGTAAGAATTCCATATTTTGTTGGATTTTTTTCTGGAAGACTAAAAGTATTTGTTTTAACTGTTACTAGCGACCAATGCTATTATGAAAAGTTTTTCACTGTAGGAAGCTTTAATCGTTTATTTGCCATAAGAAAAAAAATATTCTTATAATTGGCAGATTTTTTATGGTTGATTGCTTTGATCACTTTTATGGCATTAAGAGTCTTATAAGTCTGATTCATTCGGAAATTGAAAGGAAAGGGAAAAAACGAGTTTTTGGTTTTATAATTGCGAAACAATTTATGTTTTTTAGCACGTTTTACAAAAAAGAAGTCTTCCGAAAATTTGGGGATTTTGTAGAATGTGAGAATTTTTTATATTGATAGATTACTGGTACCTTGGTTCAAAAAAATTGACGAATTTATATTTGGCTCATGAAGGCTTAATTTTTTTAAAAAAAAAATTATTGTGGCACATTTGACCCGTATCCGTTACGAGTAATGGTTCTTTTTAGGAAGAGAAAATTATGTTTGATGTGTTTATCAAGATGGAATTTCAAATTTTTTGGAAGAATTTATTTTCCGTGCCATTGAGTATAATATTTTTTTTAGGGTGGATAAAAGGAAGTGAAGTGGAAATGTTTTGGTGAAAATTATTTGAAAAAAAAAAAAGTTCCTGAAATCTCTTTGTTTTGGACTCTATCTTTGTTGCTTTCGGAAAATTATGGGAAATTTTTTAAATCTTCTCATTTTTCATTTGTATTTTGGTGTCAATTAGAAAATCTCTTTGTGGAAGAGAATAATATATTGTGTTGTACTTCGGAAATGAAAAATCTTTCTAAGTCATAAATACTTTTTGTCTTAAATTTCAATTGTAGGAACTCATAATTTGTTGTCTCGAATTCTAGTTGCAAGAATATAAAATCTAGTGCTTCAGAAAAACATTTTGTGGGAAAAAATCGGTTAATGATTCAGACTTTAATAGTGTAAATTCAATAGAGGTACCCGATCTTATTTTTTTGTTCTAAGTGGGTACCAATTCTTTACTTTTATTCTATTAAACTACATAAACTTATTATAACATGTTTGAGTGAGGTATTTTTCATCAATTTAACCATTAAATTAAATAGAAAATATTGATATGGCATTAAATAACGTTAAAATATATTTAAAATGATAACTCCAGTCCTTAAGCTTTTTTAATCTTTAATTCTAATCCTTAAACTTTCATGAAAATCATTCTCATGTTCCTCATCCGATCTAGCCCAACCACCACCGCCGAATTCTGATTGACATCAAGGAAACTCGAAAGCCGCAATCCCTTTCCAAATCAAAAAATACTAAGTCATCGAGAGTATTCGACGATCACCTCTCAGTCAAGTGATTCTGTTGGTCATTGAACGAATCGAACGCTTTATTTCACCGGTTGAGCGTTTTCAAAAACTCCAAAATCACATCTTCCACGTCAATTTCAAGATGAATCAAATGCTTCACGATTGTCAGTTAGCTCGCTGTCATTTTTTTCAATGTACTTCTCTCACCTTCCTCCAGTGGTTGCTTTACAAATTATATCATGTGGAAACAAGTTTAGTGCTTTATTTATTTAAAAAAAATTAATATTTTTGATACAATTAAGGTTGATTGTTGTTTCAATTTATATCTAAATGACATATAATTAAACACACTAATTATATGCATAAATAAAAAATACTCATTTTTTCTTTTGATAACATAGATATTTCTTTTATGTGAAAATGCATTTACTCATAATCAACAGGTTCGTTTGTTTTTTTTCAAGTTTTTTTTTCAACAATGTTAGAATTGTTCCTTTTATATTTGATATATGTTTTAAAATGTTGTATTTTATAAGATATTTATCAATTGTTGACATATTGTAACATGAGCTAAAAGCAATTAATTGTTATCCTTTTTTATTTTTTAAGAAGTAAAAGAAATAGAATATTGTGTATTATAACCTAAAAAGAAAAGTAATTACATGACTTGATGACTTGTGACCTGATAATTATGAGAGCGATGTAGAATGTTTTATTGGTTGGAGTTCTATAAGAGAAAGATGTCTCCTTTTAAATAACAATTATGAAATTAACAAAAAAAAAGCAAATATATTAGGATTTCCATATATTAAGTACAAGAGGATTGTTTTCTGTGCAGTTAAAAGGATTAACTTATCTAGGATGAAGTGGGATATACGGTAGACTTACAATATAATTCTCCTGTAACTATCCATTATAATATAATTTTGAGTTTGAAAAACATATGAATGAATTGATGAAGTAACATTTAGATATTCAACATCAGATAAAAATTAAATAAAAGTAAAATTATAACATATATAAATAAATAAATAAATACAACTAATCTCTCAAAAAAACCTAAAGAACTACAATAAGGAGAGAGAGGGTAATCAGACATAAAGCAAATGAATTTGTGGGAAGCAATGAATTCGTTGTGCAACAATACAACATTTTTTGTCAAATTTTAAGTGACGCCCTCAATTTGCTATATATTAGTCAACTATAGATGGACTAAATGATATGTTAATGACCTAAATTTAATGTATGTTTGTGTGAGATTGTAAGCGTCATATGCTTCCAAAAAACCTAAAGAATTTGAGGGGGCAAATCATAGCTAAAGACTTATACTTTCTTGTTGTGAACATATATAATCTAAAGTTTCCAAAAGTTTAGTGTGAGCAAGTGCCCCCATTGTAGAGCCGCCAATGCCTTCCTCCTCCCTTCCCTCGACGTCACGTTGGACTTAAGAACTGAGAGAAGTGAATTGAGGTGGGTTGATAACAATGGCTACACATATTAGGTTGGGTTGAAAGGTAGATAGGGCAATGAATCAAGGTGGACTAGCTTGGGTTGAAGGGCAAACATGTAATGCCCCAAATTTTATGAACCTTAATTTTAAAAGATATCTTAAATTCCCAGAATTATAGAGCATTTAATTAAAAATAATTTGGGAAATATGAGGTAAAACATTTTCTTTTAATCTATTTTCCAAACAATGAGAGTATTAAATGAAATTAGAGTAATTAAATGTCAATTCCAGGAAAACTAATATGTGGATAATGTGCCAATTTAAACAAACCATATGTTTATTTAGAAATCAAATAACACAAAGTTGAAACCCAGTCCCAGCCAGTTCTCCTTTTGAGGGGCTACAGCGTACTCTCACTCAGTTTGCTCCACATCTTGAACCTCATTATATGGTTCAGTGTACTCTGTCTCCTCATAGTACTCACCTAAGAAAAACATGTTAGAATGAGAGGTGAGCACAACTTGCTCAGTAAGGGGAAAATATCAGGTCCATCACGTGGGTCCTAATATTCCCGTAACAAATAACAACGAATAATAAACTTTAAGTTATAGCAATTTAATTAAAGAAAAATTCCATACAACATCATAACAACAATATCAAAATCCTACTAGCATGCTTGAACTACCATTCATGTGCATAATTCTTTTTACCGACTAAATAATATCTTGTTGATCGATCATTTAATCCAATACTTAAATGCTATCGGACGAACCTAGGGTGGTAAGTGTGTACATCACCCAATCTCGGGATAACTCTTAGGCAGTGCCACTAGGGATGCCACCAAGCCAGAGCCTCTCAGGATGCCTACGCCGAGGTAGAGCCTCTCGTGATACCAGCCATAAGTATGGTCCCTTGCCAGTTATGGTCTGGCAGCGCACAAATCATATCTCCATACTCCGTGTCAATATCGGGTCATGACTAGGGATGGTTTGCTGCCACCCTAACATGCCTCTCGAGTTCGAATCATCCGTTTCGAACCTCTCGTCTAAATTTACGGCTTGTTAGGTCATGCAGATATGGTTCGTCACCAACCATGCATGCCTCGTGTTTTATCTTACTCCTCAAATCCGTTATTTAATGCAGTCTTGTGTATGACAATCATTAATCATATGCAACATCCAATTGATGCATGATCGTAGCTCATTTATTTCAGCTCTTTTTATTAGAGTGCTATGATTCTAGTGCATCTTATTTCTTTTATCGTGTTATCTTAACTTAGTGTTACATGATGCCATGACAATCAATGATATCTTTTTAAGTGTATTTATGATAAATGTTCATCTCATTTCTCGTGAATTCTTTCTAAGTTGGTCATTTAGCATTTACGCTCCTAATCCTTTATCTATCGGCTTATAGTAATTTATTACGACCCTAACATGCCACTAACGGTTACTTTTAATCTCATCATGTTGCTAGCGAGCTTGTCGGCCCTAAATATGGTACTAGCGGTGTTTGTCTCGTCGGCCCTAAACATGGTACTAACAGGTTTATTTAAGTGGTCCTAACATACTTCTAATTTAATTTTTGTTACAAGATGTCCTAATATGATACTAGCGCCAAACATACTTCATACATCACATCATTACAACCATGCAATCAACCAACTAAAATTACATCTCAATGGAAGAGAACTAAAATAAAATAAAATAAAATTCTAGGAAAACTAATTAATTACCTAACCCATGTTGCCCACGTATTTAAAGATTTTGTTTAGCGCAATTGTTTATTTAGAATTTATTATTCGGGTTAATGCTTATTTTGGGCCTAAGAGGGCCCACGAGAACTAACCCGATCTTCTCCCTTACCTAGTTCGGAATAATACGGCGAAAGAGGGCGATTTCCTAGGATGGTCCTACAAAATGTTAGTAAGGTAGAAAATTAGAAAATATGCTAAAATTTAGAAATTTTCCTAAATGGTACTTGGAAGGTTCATGTTCTTGGCATCTAGGCCGAAATTTTATCTAATGAGCAAAAAAGGTCTCGAGGTGCCTTCGGTGGCCTCGCGCCTATTCGGGATCGTGACGGAGCCTTATTGATATTGATCCTAAAAACAAATTACAGCGGCCTCCCACTAAGTTATAAGCTTATTTAATGGCTGTAAAACTGATCTTCGATGGAAAATTTTTTTTATTTCGATTATCGATGTGTTTTTCGGATCTCTGACACTTCAGAAGTCCAAAGAAGCGCCAAATCTTCAAGTAAGGATTTTCTAACCCTTTATAACAACATGGATAGCAAAGATAGGATAATTGTTAGGGCTGTATGATTTGAAATTGGTAGCCGAAAGAATTTTAAAAAGACTACGGTGGCTTACCGGGGTTTAGGAGCAAGTATGGACCCGATTGCACCGGAAACGAGTGCAAAACCCAAAACTTGGATTAACAATGATCTACCAAGAATTTACAGCAAAAATATTAGGACTTTAGGTGCTGGAAGAAAAGGAAAAAAAATTAAAAGAGTAATACCGAAGAATTTTAGCTCATGTGAATCAAATCAGAATCGTCGGTACTCGTAAGATCACTTTTGGTGTCTGGATGTGGTTTCCCTTTAACTTAATGAACCTAAGCAATAATAGGGAATTAAATAGAATTCAAAATTGGTTGGATGATGGAGAAATAAAAGCCCAAAGGGCTGGACTTACGCTGGTTTGTCAAAGATCACGGTCAAGCCGGTAACGAAGCGGAGAGTGCGACGACAACCCTTTGGTGTGATAATTTCTTCTCCACTCTACTATGCAAGTCGCTGAACAATGGTGGAATTAGGAGGCTATCTAAATGATTTAAGGGAACAAAAAAGAGAAATATACATGAAGGTTGAAGGAGGCGGCTAGAATGGCAAGGTGGAACATAGCGATCATTGGTGTTTTTCCCATTGCTATTGCTTAAGTGGATGTTGCGCATGGACTAGAACAAAGGAAGCGGCAGCAGGCTTTGGTTTTTTTAATTAAAGCCGAATTGGATTTTTTTTTTTTTGACCTAGGAGAGATACGGGAAAAGAATATTAAATTAAAAGAAAGAGTTGTAGTTATATTAGGATAATAATGAAGGTTTTTAAGATAAGGAAAATATAGATAAGTACGTAAATTAAATTAAATTGGTTTTTTTTAAACAAACAAAATTCCAAGGAGGCATGCGGCTGAAACTTTTTAGAATAAATATTAGGATTTGTTGGGAAATTATTCCATGTAACGGTAGCACAATTCCAGTTTAAACTGTACATGTGTGTAGGCTAATTTTTTTTTAAACCTAAGCAAACGAATTCAAAATTGAGTGAGATAAATTTATCTTGACTTATTTTTGCGAGAAGAATCCAGTTGTGCTCCCAGATTTTCCTTCCAATGCTCGGTTGGAAAAGACAAAAATGCCCCTAGCCTAAAGAAAATGACTTTGAGCTTCCGGTTTGGAATTTGACTTAATAACCACTAAAGAAATTATCTAAGGATCAAGATTCTTAATTTTATATTGATTTTCTAAAATTGGTAGGAAAAAAATTACAAAAATAGCATTAAGGACAAAATGTTAATTAATTTATTTTTATTTTTTTATTTAGGGTAATTTGGTAATTTTCTTTTCCTTAATTTCTAGGGTTATTACAGTGTAACACCCCCACATCCCATATGGGTGAATTGTGGGAAGCCGTGGTGTGGGCAGGTGTTCCGTTAACCAGTTCCGGACTTGGGTCGTTACATATGGTATCGGACTACTTAGCCCCTAGCTAAGTAGCCTTTCGAATCCAGGATCAATCCCGATAGACGATGTATGTGTATACCCACTATGCCACATCATCACAGTCCCGGGTCGGCTTTGATACCATCTATGACGACTCAAGCCCAGAACCGGTCAACGGAACACCTGCCCATACCACATGGGCTATCCTTAGGAAAAGGATAAGCGCTAGGTGTTTATGTTCTGGAACTTAAGCCTATATATCCACATAAGGCTTCTCACAATTCACCCATGTGGGATGTGGGGGTGTTATAGTGGCCAAAGGAGATCGGGGATGAGATGTAGTGATCCGATAGTGCAGAGAGCAATCTATGGGTGATGGTACGGATGATGAAGTAGTGGTTAAAAGAGGAGTAGTGTTTGGTGGACAGGGAGGATTTGATGAGTGATGCTCTATTTTTGACAAGGCCTATGGTGATTAGGAGCTTCTTTGCATAGGCCATAAAAATGATTGGCCTAACTATAGAATTAGCCCTCGAACTTGGCTAACTTGAGTGAGTTGGTTTAAAACTCAACGCTTACGTAAACTTTGCCCTTGAAATTTGAAAAGCTATGCAAGTTAATCCATGAGTTACAATATTAAATGGATGGTGTTAGTAGGAGGATGAGGTGGCTTCCTTGGTTAGTTGAGGTGTAGTTAAGCTTGGGTTTCTAAAATTTGACCCCCTTTCCTCTCTCACCGTCACCCTCCACTTTACCTATAACCTCTATCTGTATTCATGGTCTCTACTTCAAATCCAAGTGGTGAAAAAAGATGATACCATCTATTTGGACTTTTTTTTTGTTTAGTGTCAAAGAACAGAGAAGAAGACAAAAAATACCCCAAATTAGAAAACCATGAGAGCAGTTTTGTTGGAGTTCCATTAGCAACAAACTTGCATTCTGCCAGCAACACCCATATCATGTCATCCCACTTACCTTAAATCGTCGCAACCTCCAGGCAGTGCTTCCTATTGCAACCAACTTCCATCGCCGGTAGCTTTTTATTAATCTCATCTTCTCTCATTATCACCTCAATTTTTGCATTCTTAATTTCACGCAATTTTCTCAGCCATCCTTTCTTTTTGCCCAGGTTGAAGTATATAGCTTCTAAGCTCTTTCTAGCAATGATGCTAGTGTGGAGCTTTCTTTTAAGGAATTCCACATCATTTTCATGGGAGGCTAGGTTAGGGGCATTTTTGGAGCTCGATGCGGCGAGGGGCAAAGGAGTGAGTTGATTGGATCTTGGTCTTGAGATCATCGAGGACAGTAAGAATGCTAGAGATGAGCTGAGGCAAGCAAGCATCAAGATCCAGTTGGAGGGGGGCTTGTTGTGATTGAATTGTAGGGCAACAGGGGAAGGCCAGTAATTGTAGGAAATCAAAAGGAAAAGAAATGTAGATGATAATTATCATCTAATACTGTCCAACTTAGATGGATGGATTGATGGGATGTTAAATTAGCTCGCTAGGTAACCTCTCATCTCAATGAAATTATGTAAGATATATGTATACTTTAATTTGGTTTTGAGCTTCACCGGCTAGGCTGTTAATTCAATGATGGTAGTTGCTTTTGCTATTGATTCAATGGCTTTGGGATTTGACCGGCCCCATCCACTAAAAGCATACCAGCTAGCTCCACATCAACCATCTATGGCCACCTCAACACTAGTATCAACACCGTTTGTTGTCTATAGTACAAATTGGGCTAACTTGTATAACTTTTCAAAGTTTAGGGACCAAGTTTAAGTGAGTGTTAAGTTTTGGGGGGCTAATTCTGTAGTTAAGTCAAAATGATTTTCTATGGTTTATGTGGTTAAAATCTAAAATACCATTCTTAATTGTATGTTTTGGCAACTTTGAAATGAAAATGAAGTGAACAATTTATTGAATCTTGGGAAAAGGACAAGTTAAATTCTTTTCTTGTGACCAACTTTAGAGGTTCATATGTTGCAGGTGCTATGGGGAGAATCAAGCATGGTGGAAGTAGAAAGGTTGCTACTTGAAGTTGCCTCCCGTAAAAGAAATGGGACCACGAGGTAGATTCATCGAGCAGGAAGCCAAGAGCCAAGTGGACATAAATTGAGGAATGCCTCACATCAAAATTTTACAACAAAAAAACCTATAGAGTAAAAAAAATGTTTCTCTTTAACCAACCAAGAAACATTGCTTAGGGATTCGATTTCAACCTCAAAGAACATCCACCAAATTAAATTAAGAGGCAAGTCTCAAAGAAATGCAATTTTAGGCAATTTATGGGAGAGTGGGGCTAAAAATGAAGGTTAGGAAAATGGCATCATGTCAGGGGATGGTGAAGGACGGAAAAATGAGGAAAAGGTAGTTAAAGTGTTAAGTTTACTAGCTCGAGGGTGCTTTGAGTGAGACGAAGAAAATATAGGATCAAATTTGGTATTTTTCATCAAGATTTCATTATTTAACGGCCAAAATGCGCATATGGTCATTCAACTTGACAAACTCAAGCGTGTTAGTTCTTTTTGTTTAACTCAGTGCAAGGTAGTCATCTAACTTTTCAGATTTAGTGTGTTAGTCCCGAAAGTTTGCTAAACTAAATGATTTAGTCCAACATCTAATAGAAAGTGTCCAACTCGTACACATTCTGACTTAACGCCGTTAGATGCGAAGGAGATAAGGAGTCAAAGTGAGAAAGCTCTTGGCAAAGGAGATAACTAGTCATATTCCAACTCAGAATCCGGATGCAACGGCGATGCTTGAACACCTGCTCTGGCTTATCGCCAGCTTTGGGGTCATTTTTTGCTCCATCGCCGGTGCAGTGACGAGAAGCACTAGTCAAAATCCAAGTCATCGAATTCGGTTTACCTGATGCTGGTGAATGAAAATGATGACCTCGAAGGTTGGATTCGGCAGGATTCAGTAGCAGATTCAGTAGGTCTTGTTGTGGGATTTGGTGACTAGATTCGGAGAGGATTTGATTTGAAGATTCATCAATGGAGCGATTCATCGATTCGAAGCTAATGAAGATGGAGGCAATTCTAGGATGGATGCAGAGGCAAAGTGTGGCCCCGACGACCTAAAACGGCCCCCCTTCACCGGGAAGGACGGCGAGCTTCATCGAAACAGACTAATAATGAGAGAGACAAGGCGGGATGATGTGGAAAATAGTGCTAATGAGTCAGGACCAACTCAGCACATCTCTATGCCACATCAGCAACATGTATAACTCAATTTTCATTTCCATCTAATTTGGATGAACTTGCTTAATTTTGCAGAGTTAAGGGATTAACTAGCGTTGAATCAAAGATAAAAGACTAACTCGTTAGGGATTAACGAACACCTGCTCTGGCTTCTCGCCAGCTTTGGGGTTATTTCTTGCTCCGCAGCCGGTGCAGTAACGGGAAGCACTAGTCAAAATCCAAGTCATCGAATTTGGTTTACCCAATGGTGGTGAATGAAAATGATGACCTCGAAGGTTGGATTCGGCGAGATTCGGCAGCAGATTCAACAGGTCTTGCAGCGGGATTCGATGACTGGATTTGGAGAGGATTCGATTTGAAGATTCATTGATTCATCAAGGGTTCGATTCAAAGATGGAGTGATTCATCGATTTAAAGCTAATGGAGATGGAAGTGATTCTAGAATGGATATGGAGGCAAAGAATGGCCCCCAATGACCCAAGACGGCGCCTCTTCATCAGGAGGGACGGTGAGCTTCGTCGGAACAGACATATAATGAGAGAGACAAGACGGGATGATGTGGAAAATAGGCTAATGTGTCAGGACCTACTTAGCACATCTATGCCACATTAGCAACATATATAACTCTATTTCATTTCCATCCAATTTGGACAAACCTGCTTAATTTTGCAGAGTTAAAGGATTAACTAGCACTGAATTAAAGGTAAAAGACTAACTTGTTAGAGTTGGCCAAATTGAGGGACCAAATACATATTTTGGCCTTATTTAATTGTGAAAGTGGTGAAAGGATGACGACTGGGACATGATCTAGTATTTTAAGGACCTTAAAAAGATAAAATGAAAGTTAGGAACTTGTTTAGTACAATGCAAAAAGGTTAAGAATGACAAATGCATTTTATCCTATAAAAAATGTTATGAGCTATGACATCAGTTATTTTGTCTTTTTATTTTACGTTATCAAATTTATTACTTTCAATTTTCACTTCTTTTTAATTTATAAATAAGGCTAAGGATAAAATACTCCTGGCCAAACTACACCCACAATTTGGGCTTATTTACCATTTATGCCACTCACCCAGCGGCCTGGTTTTTCATCACGAGATCAGCTTTAGCTCCCTCTCCCTTCTATTGCTTCACTTCAACTCATCCCAAAACAGAGAGACGGCAAATCATTTTTGTTGCACTTCTTCACCACTGTGAAGAACTCCTCGATCTCCGCCTGTAGTGGAGTTTTTCTGGTGATGAGCTCCATTATTTGGTGCGACCTGTTCTTCGGTTTCCTCACCTGTGTGACCCATAGCTCTGACTGCCGCGGACTCTCTTGAAATCGAAGAAGAAGAGGCGCGTCCAAGCGTTAATCGACTAGCATTCGCCTGAAATTGTTTGAGTTGGCTGCTTTGTTGGCTTTTCTACTATTTAATTTTTTTAATTTTCCCGAGCAACTCTTTGTGTGCCTGAAATTCTCTCATCCTTTACTGGCAATGGCAGTTCGTGTTTCTGCCTTTTCCGATATTTGGTGCATGGTTGGTCGGTCCAGTGTTTATTTGGGCATGTTTTTATTCCATTCATAAGTATTTGCTGTTTTGTGATATATTCTTCATTTTATAATATGTGCCGTTCAGAAATAATGTTGTTCTATTATGTAATAAGTGTTATTTTATTCATATAAATATGGTTTTTTATAACATGTTTCCCATTTCGTTAGATGTGTTGTGCATAAATGATGTTATTTTGTTCAGACAGAAACGTTGCTTAGGTCATACAAATGTGCTATTCTATAAGATGTTTATTTTGTAAAATGTGCCGTTTATAAATTTTGTTGTTATTTTATGTACAAAGTACTGTTCTATTCACATAAATATGTTGTTTTGTAAAATATTGTTCATTTAATAAGATATGTTGTTCCATTCATAGAGATATATTGTTTTATTAACGCAAATGTGCTGTTCTAGAAAATATAATATTGAGGTATACGCTAATGCACTTGGTGTACAGTATAGCTACTCTTGAAATAATATTATTTGAAAATTAATATTACATTATTTAACAATTTCAATAATAATTTTTAGAAAGTAGCAAATTTCTTACGAAGTTATTAATTTGCTAAAACTAAAAAAATGCCTCTTATGTTTCTTAAAAGTAGATTTTTAAAATATACAATTTAAATAGATAATTACTAAATATAAAAATTAATATAAAATATTACCCTATTAGAAATCTTAGCCCAACACATAATTGTGTCTCGGGGCTAAGATTATTTTTGCATATAGTAATAATTTGTCCGGATTGTACATCAATCAAATTTTGCGCTTTAAAAAAAATGAGAAGCCACTTTTTAATTTTTTTTATAAAAATTAAATATTTTTATTAATTTTTTATATCAGAAAATAGAAAATCCATAACAAAAACGGAAATACTTTCTCTGTCTCAATTTTTTTTGTACCATTTACTGTTTATAATAATTAATCTATGATTTTTTATCTTTAACATTTTAGTATATGCATGAAAAATTTTATACATGAATTATAAATGAAGACTTATAGTTTCTAAATATGATTTTTTAAAATTTTCTTGAAAATAATAATATGAATAAATTCAAGTTAAAAAAATGAAAGGGAAAAGATATTAATCAGTCCTACAACTTTTCATGTTTCACTAACTTAGTTCTAAAAGTCATCGACTTGTCAAAGTAGTCATAAAACCATGAAATCGTTAGCTCTATTAGTCATAATTTGAACATCTTACCACTTGGTAGATGGAAAATGTAAGGTGGTAATCAATGGATATTAAATGTTGACTTGTTGACTTTTTTTTTTTTTATCTGTTTAGTAATTTTGGGGATTTAATTGATTAAGACAAAAACAAAAGTGAGTAAAATACTCGTTTTTCCACTTGTTATCTTTTTCACTTATTTCTCAATTATTCTTTTTGATCTTCAACTCTTCGGCTGTCATGGAGTAGGGCCCCAATGCCCCGAATTGCTTAACTTAAAGGCCCTTTGGGACTGTGATCCCACTTAGTTATTATTAGCTAACCATTAATTATAGGTAAATTAAAACAGTTTACATGCAACTAGTTTCTTAGCCTACCCTGTAAGAAGATATGCTTGCATTTGTTCTGGCGATGCAAAACAAATAAGTAAGCCATTTTAGAAAAACATTGCTTGAGCATTCATTTTAAAAGTATTTAAACCGTGCCAAGACAATGAAATGCTAGTTACTTCAACTTTAAGTAATAGTTTGTGCACACTTAACATCACTAGCATGCATCCAAAAGTAACTCAATGGTTTTACATCACAATGTATCCTAATAGAGGCAACATCTTAGTACACAAGGTAATATATACATACAAAAAAAATCTTTAACTAAGATCCTTTACTTGAGCTCCACCTTCGAGCTATCAAGCTCCAAGTACAAGCCCCTTTCTTATCCTTGTGCACCACTTAGCCTTTAAACTGTAAAGGCATAGAACTTAGTTAGTACGAAGCTTAACTTTCAAGTAAACATAGAATCTCAAGGATTCTGTAGAATCACTACCTATGAAAAGGAGAAACTTAGCCCACAATTAACTGTTAGTTGTTAGGCCCAACATTAAAACCTGCACAACATTAAAACCTGCACAACAAACTTAAGGGAGTGAGTATATGAATGTACTTAGTAAAGATCCCTTGGGGTACCTATAAAGAAGATAGCAAGCAAATATGCAATATGGCACACAAACAAACATACAACCACCCAACAAACAACACAAGACAACATATAAGAATATGTAATTCATGAATGTATAATATGCAACACATACAATCATTGGGACTTTTTATACCTTAGGTGTTTTATTCTTGTCACGAGCTTAAACGATGGAGATACTTGAGACATTGGCCCTCGTATCCCAAATCCTTTACCTCCCTTAAGTTCTACTTATAGGTCCTAGAGTAAGTCATCATCTCCTCTCAAAACTTACCTGCCTTACTCTTAACTTATTGTGCAAGGTAGTCATCTTATGTGATCCTACTTGCCAAGCTCTTAGAGCTTAGCTTAGAGCTCATTAGTGGCTTTACTTACCAAACCACATGGTTTGGTTGGGATCCCCTTAGGTTTCTTCCTCATTTCCCAAAAATCTAAAACTTAACTCTTAGGCCAATGAAGACTTTGAAACCTGACTTAATCCCTCTAGTGCCCCCCTTGATAACTTGAGCACTTTTGTCTCTTTTCCATTCTACTTAGCTTTACCTTAACTACCACTTAAATAAAGCATATTTCTCAACTTAGGAATAAGTCTTAGACCCAACCAAAGCTATGGAACATCTTAGAATAACTTAGGGATGATAACCGAGAGATTGAGACATTCTTCGGATACCACGAGCTTGAGGGACTTGTGCCTTGATGACGCCTTCAGCGATGCGTCGCCAACGGTATCAGTCCTCGGGCTTCCTGGGGAATTGCCGACGATGCATTGCCAACTCACATCGCCAACGGTGAAGTGTCGCCAAACCGCATTGCCACTCTCCAGTGCTCTTCTAACATTGCATGACTACGTGCGACCTTGCTCAAAACTTGCTCAACCTTTCAACCCCCAAAGTCAATTCACATGGGTTTTGTTTATACTTCATTACCACATGTAATACTACATTTCTATGCATTATTTGAGCTAAATTAACTTGAACCCTTACCTCAATTCAGCTAGAAAGCAAGAACAAAGCACAAGTATACTTGAGCTCAACTTAGCTCTCTTGAGTTCTAGACCTAAAACTAACGTGATATAGTACCAAGAACCTCAAACTAAGACCATTTCTAGCTACTCAAATAACATAAAACTAGGTCAAACAAAACCAAGAAGCTTACCTTAGGTTTTAAGCTTGAAACAAGCATCAAAGAGCTAAATGGGAGCAAAAACACCATGAACAAGTTGGAGGCTTTTTGGATTCACCTTTGGGCCTTTAAAATTGATGGAAACTTGAGGAATTAGGGAGGTTTGATGCATAATTTGTGGTGGGGAGAGGGAGCCACGAAATTGGAATGCAAGGAATGGAAATGGAAGTCAAAACTTGGTAAAAAATATCATACCAACTCCACTAACTCACTTTTCTTTGTTTTCTTGTCCTTTGGCCCTTAAGTTCTCTTTTGTTTCACCTTGGTCACTAAACATTCACCCAAAACTATTCCTCCTTGGTCCTAAAGAAGGTTTATAAGCCTCTTACACTTAGCCTCTTGAACACTTAAGCCACTTAAGATATCAATTACTCACTTGAGTACTTAGTGCAACTTTTGCACTTTTACTTCAAATGATGCTTCTAATAGCTAGGATAACTTAGGATTTTAACTTAATTAGTCAAAAATATCTTACATGACCCTAATTTCATCAAAATTACAGTCATGTCACTCACTTAGGTCAAAATTACTATTTTACCCTTTTGACTTTTAGGTGCCAAACCATACTTAAGAACTCATCTTTACTTATACTTAACTTGTTTTTTTTTTTTGCTTAATAAGATGCTAGCTTGAGGTGCTTAAGTGAAAATACTTAAATAAAATATACTTACCCGGTCAAATCCGTTGTTGATTAGGAGAGTTGTCACATCAGTGACAGAGCGGCAGCTTTAGGGCGACTGGTGGCCTGGGTCTAGGAAGGGACGGTGAAGGCAATCTCTAGACAAATGGATGGTGTGTTGAGGTGGCTGCAGAAAGCAGATCAGGGTTTGAACTCAGCAGGGACCGTGTTAGTGGGTCTTGTCCCCACATTTTACATTACCAGTGGCAGGTGATGCTTGGTAGTAGTAGTGTAACGTGAGGTGAGGCGAAGGCGGCAGGCTAGGACCATCAGCGGTGGTTGGAGGCATTGGCAGTGTCTAGAGGGTAACGCAATTGTGGGGAAAGTTTAGGGTTTTGGAGAGCAGAGTAGCAAAAATTCAATGGCTTAATCTGTTTTAGAAGTTTATTTCAATTGATAAAATATAATGTTATGTGCTTATTTGAAAAAAATTAAATAATGTTGAGGAAAAAATTTAACTTATTTTTTGCGAGCATTTATAAATAGAAATATAGAAATGGCAAATTTTCTATCTAGTATTTATTGAATAATAAAACAGTTGGGTAAACATTAATGTTATAAGGCAGATGTATAAATTGTGGGTTGGGTTACTAAACCATATTTATGATTGCAAAGTCACTTTCAGAATATAAGCAATGGTCAAAAGTCAACATTTAATAGCAATTATGTGCCACATTAATTTTTCTGTCTATCATTTAGAGAGGTATCCAAGGTAGAATTAACAAAGTTAACTATTTTATAGTTTTAGGACTATTTTGACAAGTTAATGAGTTTTATGTCTGAGTTGCCAAAATGTTAAATGTTTTGAACCGACTAATAACTTTTCTTAAAATGAAATGTATTAAAAAATATAGAACGTCTAAAGGAAAGATTTCCGGGGAGAGGTCACCTGAAATACTCAAAGAACAAGTGTTAGGAGGTCCCTGGAATGTTTTTCCGGGGGGGAGCCTCCGACGCCCAAGTTAATGTTTGAGAGTGGAGAATAATAAATAAGGAGTAGAGACTTTTTCCTTAGAGCTCGCCCCCCTGCTTGGGTCGCTTCTCGAATATTTATAGGGAGGTGCACAGGAGAAGTTAGTTTGCCACAGCCTACCTAGATCACAACATGTCTTCGGTCAGATGCGGTCCATACCTTCGGGAGTGGGGGCCTCTAGCCAACCACAAGCCGTATGGTCAGAAGCCTAGGTCGTACGAGGGCGGCGTGTCAGAGTGTGTCTGAGAGCGACGTGTCTGGAACTATACAAGGGCGGCGTGTCAGAACGTGTCCGAGGGCGGCGTATCGGGAACTATATGTGGGCAGCGTGTCAGAGAATCCTTAACCATTTTTGTCGTATTCTAGAGATCCCTTCGGTGGAAGGGACCTCATTGGGGAGTAAGACCCCTTTGGTACGACTTTGCTCTCTAAGGACTGTGGGGAGAGGCCCCTCGGCCATGTAGAGGACCTTCAGGGCACGCCGTACTCTTCCGAGAGTGGAGAGGTAATCCCCGAGGTCTTTAGACGACTTAACCGAGAATGGTATATCCTGCCATTTCTGAGGGTGATGGTGCTACCGACCGAGGGTGGTGAGGACCCTTTCTTCCCGAGGTGGGTTAGATATAAATCCGAGGATGGTAATAAGTCCGTCACCCCTAGGGGCTATTCGGGTGCGATAGCCATTCGGTTATCACATGCCCCCCTCGGAAAGCCGAAGTTTATACTTCGGTGGGCTGTCGCATCCCGTAAACAGATGCGCCACTTCAGGTATGCAGGTCAGTGAATCGTCACGTCCTGTAGACAGACGCGTTACTTCGGGTACGCAGGTCAGTGAACCGTTACGTCCCATAGACAGATGCGTTACTTCGGGTACACAAGTTAGTGAATCGTCACATCTCGTAAATAGACATGTTACTTCGGATATGCGTGCCTAGGCTGTCGTGCTGTCAGAAGGCGTGCCCTTGTTTCCCGTGCTGGGCGACACGTGTCACGCGGTGACTAAGGGATAGTTGCATCGGTTACGTCACCGCGTCTGTTTGTCTTCAGCAGGCAATTATGACGATTCGCCTTCGAGGGGCAATTATGGCGACGATTCGCCTTCGAGGGGCAATTATGGCGACGATTCGCCTACCTCCCTCTGCCTATATAAACCCTTCCCCTCTTCAGAGTCCCTACTTGCTTTTCTTTGTTTCTCTTTCTGCTCTCATTTGCTCTCAAACTTTCCTTCCTCTTTTGCAGCAGTGCTAGTGGCGGAGCGATTTCCGGCAAACTTTTACAACGGCGTCTTCTAACCCCGACTTTGGAAGAACTTTGGTGGGTTTTCTTTCCCGAAGCCGTTTGGTGTTCTGCGTCTCTAGCCTTTTCATTTTTTTCCGAAGTCACTTTTTCTTTTGCCGAAGTCATCCTTTGGTGTTGTTTCTTTCGTTCTGCCCCCTTTTTAAATTTCTGAGGTCAGGCTTCTTTCAAAATGTCTTCTCTCATTCCACTTATGACAGTCTGAACTATCCCCGAGAGCTGGCTCCCTTTCAATTCTCACCCCTGTTGTACTACTTCAGAAAAATTATCGAAATGGACAATGAAATTTTTTCTTCGCTCCTACTCGGTCATCAGGCTGCCCACACCTGGCCTGTACAGTTATATGAACACTTCGAACGAGGTTACTGTTTTCCAAGTGCAATTGAAGGCCGGACTTCGGTTTCCTCCGCCGAAGATGATTTGCGACTTTTGCCAATTCCATGGCATAGTTGTGAATCAGCTCTCTCCCAATTCATATTCTTATTTCAACGTTTTTCTCTGCATGTGTGGGGTTTTCAAGATAGAACCCCACTTTATGCAGTACTACAAGCTCTATCCGGTTCCGAAGGGTGGCTTCTATTTCTTGCTATCTCAGGGATCTGGGAGCAAAAAATACATGTTCACCTTCGGCACTAAAGACAGTTGGCGAGGGTGGCAAAAGAAGTTCTTTTTCCTGAAGGTGGCAGAGGGATGGTCGTATGTGCCGACCAAGTGGACCTGGGGGACGTTGGAGACGGATGTTGTAGATCCCAAGAAGTTGCTAACCCTTGAGTTGGCAGCGAGGTTTGAGGATTTTGACAGCTGTATCCGAGTTGTCGCCGACTGGGATGCCGAGGCTCCCTTGGGCTCCTTGTATCCCTTCCCCATCAAGTGGGACCTCATGACCGAAGAGGTCTTTCGGGAGTTAGGGGTGATCAAGGAGCATAAGGCTGACCTCGGCATGCCAGCTCCTGCCATCGATGGGAAGAAGTACTGGTTGGTGATGCTCATTCGGAAGGAGCTCACATTCGAAGCCCTTGTTGAGAGTAAGTCACTTTCCAAGTTTTGGTATAAGTATCCCTATGGACTTACACTGATGTTTTATTTCTTTTTCAGAGATGGGCAATCAATCTGCGGCTTTCTACAAGTCTCTGTTCCTCGGCCAAGCCGAGAAGGGGGAACAGAAGAAGAAGTCTGCCCCAAAGAGGCGGAAGGCGTCTGGAGGAGGGCCATCTTCGGCCAAAAAGGTGAAGAAGGACCTTCTCCCCCCTCCCCCGGAGGATGCTACGGAGGTCGGGGACCAGCCTTCGGCCTACGCCGACCTGCCATTGGAGGCGATTACCCTCCCTATTTCTGGGAGTCCTGTCACTTCGGCGGACATCTTGGGTACTTCGGCAGGAGGCCCCTCTACTGAAGAGCTCGAAGAGGGGAGGAGAAGCAAGGGTAAACACATCCCTGTCGAGGTGGAGGAAGTCCACGACTTTGATAATGACGTTGCTGAGGTTCCGCCAGGTTTGCCTCTTAGCCATTTCTTTATAAATTCAAACATTTTTAGGATTCTCCATCTTTTAGACGTATGGCTAAGGGACAATATATTGATGGAACTGCGACGTGACTTTGCAGAAAAACTGGCGCCCTTGGCATGGATGGTGGAGCACGCCCGAAAGTGGGCCCTTCGGGACTCCCATATCTCGAAGGATAAGGTTCCGAGGGAGCCTTTATGGACCTTCACAGAGGACATGAATTTATTCTCCGAAGATAGCCAGCAAATGGCTCCCCAAATGGCGAAGGGCGTGCTCACCCAAGCTAGTTTCAAATCCTTGGCAGATGAGTGCCCGAACGAGGAGGTCTTCGTTGTGATGATGCCTAGCACGCTGCCCAGGTCCCTTCAAGTTTTCCTAAGTGTTTTGGTTTTCTTTTGTAAATCTTCACCAAACGTCCTTCTTTTTTGCAGTTCTTGGCATACACTGGATATTTCAGAGCTTAGGCAGCAAAACAATCTTCAGTTCGGTCTTGGACTGAAGACCGTCTGGAGAAGGCCAAGGTATTTTATGCCAATTCAGTCATCAAGAATGCCGAGTTGAGCAAAATAGCCAAGGAGGAGGTTGCCAAACTTCAGGAGGAATTCTTGAGAGGTCAGGAGGAGCTCTTAAAGGATTTCTCCCAGAAGATGTCTGACCTCGGTGCGGAGGTTGTCAAGCTGACTTCGGCAAACAAGGCCTATCAAAAGGAGAAGGAGGAAGACTCTGCTCTCTTGATAAAGGTCCTCGCTGAAAATGCAGACCTTCAGGCCGAGGTCGAGGTGCTGAAAAAGGAGACAAAGAAGAAGAAGAAGACGAAGAAGCTGGAGAAGGAGGTCGCTGATTTGAAGAATGAGGTGGAAGACTTATCTGTTGAGAAAGAGAAGGCTAATTAGGCCACTAAAGTTAGTTTCCAAGATGGCTTCTGTCTGGCTCAACACCAAGTCTTGGCGAAGTATCCAGACCTCGACTTCTCCTTCTTGGCTGCTCTGAACATCCCTGAGGGGCCTCGTTGGACTTGGTCAAAGATTGAGCACCTTAACCTACCATTTGCCCCTCCTCCGGCGCCGAAGGTCACGACAAAGGACGTTGGTGATGGAACTTCTCATGATGGCGGGGTCTCTTAGGTGTCCAGGGCTTTACTTCTTCTTTTTTCTTTGTAACCTTCTTTTTGTAGCCTCCTCCTTGTAATAAGGCTCCTTGTTAATAAAATTCTATCTTTCCTCCAAAATTTGGCTAAGTCTCAAAGCAAGTTTTTTCTTAAGTAATTTTCGGCTCTGAGGGTTAGTTGGACCACTTTCGGTCAAGGACCCTCAGGAAGACGTTTCTTCACGTTTTTATCAACCATGTTCGGTGTAACATTAATTTCGACGATTGTCTTTTGGCAAACCTTTGGCTATTTTTACTAGCCGTGTTTGGTTGGGTTGCTTAGGTGGGGCTTCTTTTCCCAGGAACTTTTTTGTACTTAGGAATTTTTTCATGGAATTTTACACCTAGAAGTTTCTTACTTAGAAATTTTTCTAAGTGTAAAATTTTTTCAAAGTGTCTGAATGCCATGTGTTCTTCAGTTCCCGGCCTTCGGTACTTTCGAGCTTATAAACTCCTGGCCGAATCTCATCAAGGACTAAATAGGGTCTTTCCTAGTTGGCCCGAAATACTCCGTGAGATGGTTTTCGGGCTTCAAACTCAGCCTTCCGAAGTACATGGTCTCCATTCCTAATTCCTTTTCGTTTGATGTGCAAGTTCGCAGCCATGGTCACTCTTTGTTGAAAGGCTTTTCTTCTAAGTTCAGCTACTTCTCTGTGTTCGTCAACTTGGTCAAGCCTAGCTCTCAATCCGAGGTCATTGCCTTCTTTGTCGAACACTTGTACCCTGACTGACGGTTGGACCACCTCGATAGGAATGATGGCTTCTATGCCGAAGACGAGCGAGAAAGGCGTCTCCCCTGTGGCTTTTTGGGGTGTTGTTCGATAACTCCACAGCACACTAGGGAGTTCTTCTAGCCATTTTCCTTTTGCTTCCTTCAATCTCTTTTTCAAACCATCTTTTATGGTTTTATTGGATAACTCTACCTGTCCGTTGCTCTGGGGATGAGCTACTGGAGCGAAGTGCATTTTTATTCCGAGGTTGGTGATGAATTCTTGGAATCCCTTGTTAATAAACTGGAAACCATTGTCGGCCATTATTACCCTCGGTATGCCGAACCTGCATACGATGTTTTTCTAGAGAAATTTCTGTATGTCCTTCGCCAAAATTGTTGCCAGGGGCTCTACCTCTACCCATTTAGAGAAGTAATCCACTACGACCACGCAAAACTTCACTCATCCGGGCACGGTTGGGATAGGTTCGATAAAGTCAATACCCCATACTGCGAAGGGACAAGGGTAGTTAACCGAGGTTATCATTTCCGAGGTCAGTCTCTGAACGCTGTCATGCCTTTGGCAATTGTCACATTTCTGGACGAATTGCCTCGCGTCCTTTCTTAGGGTGGGCCAGAAGTACCCCTGGCGGAGTAGCACTCCTGCGAGGGCATCAATTCCTATGTAGGAACCACAGGCCCCCTCGTGGACTTCTTCGAGGACTGCCTCTACGTCCTCTTTGCTGACACACCTTTGCAGTGGCTTTGCGTACCCTTGTCAGTATAATTCTTCACCGATTAGGAAATATTGTCTAGAGTGCCTTCGCACTTTCGCTGCTTCGTTACGGTCTTCGGGTAGCTCCGAGGTCGCAAGATACTTTTTTATAGGATTTTTCCATCCTCTTTCCGAGGTTTCTATGCTCATTATTGCTCTGTTCGGGTGGCTTAGTACTTCAGTGAACTTTTTTGATTTGGCTAGGGTATCCGCTTCAGTGTTATCTCGGCGAGGCACGTTCTCAACGTGCACTGCGTTGAATTCCTGAACAAGTTTTGATACAAGCTCGTGATACTTGGCCAAAGTTGGGTTTTTCGCTCTATAGTCCCCTGCCATCTGCCGAACCACCAACTGAGAATCGCTGTGGGCTTTTAGGTTCTTTACGCCAATTCTTCTGGCGAGGCATATACCGGTTATGAGGGCTTTATATTCTACCATATTATTGGTGACATTAAACCCGAATTTGATGGCTTTCGTAGCTTCCATGCCTTTAGGACCGCGAAGAATTACTCCAGCTACTTCATGTTCGGAGCGGGAGGCCTCGTCAACAAACAAAGTCCACTCAGGTTCATCTTTTGCGAAGTCAGGTGGGCTGTCTTCGGCTACTGGCACTTCGACAATGAAGTCTGCCAATGCCTGAACTTTTATTGCCTTTCTTGGCTCATAGATGATATCATATCCACCGAGCTCAGAGCACCACTTTGAAAGCCTTCCTGAGTGATCTACCTTCTTCATTATATCCCGAAGTGGTAAGTGACTTCGGACGACGATGGGGTACCCTTGGAAGTAGGACCGCAACCTCCTGTTTGCAAGTACTAGGACATAAATAGCCTTCTGCAGAAATGGACATCTGACCTCGGCACCATGCAGGGACTTGCTCATATAATATACTGGCCATTGTTGTGCCCCTTCCTCCTTTACGAAAACCGAACTTACGGCCTTTTCGTTTACGGTGAGGTAAAGTACGAGGGGTTCTCCTTCTTGTGGCTGTCGAAGGGTCGGCAGACGAGTTAAGTAAACTTTAAGTTCTTCCCAGGCCTTTTGGCAGTCTTCATTCCAAGGTCGCGCCTCGGCTCCGAAGTCGCCATTGTTTTTTGCTGCTTTAGTGAGGATATTGAAGAACGGTCGGCAGCGATCCCCATATCTTGAGATAAATCTGCTGAGTGATGTGATTCTCCCTATGAGCCCTTGCATATCTTTAGTCATCATGGGAGTTCGGAATCCCAGCAAGGCCTTGATTTTTTCTGGATTGGCGTCGATGCCCCTTTCCGACACCATGAATCCGAGGAATTTTTTTTTTCGCATTTACCCTGAACACGCATTTTTCGGGGTTGAGACGGATTCCAAAGGTCCTTAGTTGGTGGAACGTTTCTTCCAAGTCTGTGATATGACTACTAGGCTATTTGCTCTTAACTATCATATCATCGACGTAAACCTCCATGTTCCTCCCAATTTTTGGAGCTAAAGACCCCGTTCATCAACCTTTGGTACGTGGCTCTTGCGTTCTTAAGCCTGAAGGGCATTCTAACATAGCAATATGTACCGATTTCGGTAATGAAGGTGGTTTTTTCCTCATCTTCAGTGTCTATTATAATTTGATGATACCCGCTGAAGGTGTCAAGGAAACTTAGGAGGCCATACTCGGCCGTTGAATCTACTAACTGATCTGTCGGATGCAGAGGATATGAGTCTTTAGGACAAGCATTATTCACATTTCGGAAGTCGATGCACATTCGGAGTTTTGTCACTCCCTTCCTTTGTGGCGATGACCACGTTACTAAGCCATTCGGGGTATTTAACTTCCCTTATGACTCCTGCCTCCGTTAGACGTCGGACTTCGGTTTTAACAAAATTGTTCTTATAGGTCGAGAGGCTTCGCTTTTTTTGTCAGACAAGTTTTGTCTCTAGGCGCACTTGAAGGCTATGTTGGATTATGCGAGGGTCTACACGCGGCATGTTCTTCGGCGAGTAGGCAAACAGATCTTTGTTCATTAACAGAAAAGATACAAGTTTTTCCCTATCCCCTTCGGCTAGTTTTTTTCTTATTCGAGTACTTCGGCCTGGGACAAGTTCCACATTTTCTGTTTCTATTTTCTCATGGTTTTCTGTTTTTACTTCATTTTCTTCTCCTGTAAGGATGGCCTTTGCTCCTGAAGTCTGTGCTTGGATCTTTGTTGGGCCTTATCTTACTTTCACGAAGACCTTTCTTACTTCCCCCTGGTTGATGAAGATCTCAACATCTCCGTCCTTCATTGCGAAGGTGACAGTTAAGTATTTCACATTTGGGCAGATGTGGAGGTTTCCTTGCGTCTGCCTCCCAAGGATGGCATTATATGACAAAAGGACATCTATGACGATGAACCTTGTCATTGCGGAAGTAAAGAGTTCATCCTTGTTTTGTGACGAAGTTCCCCTTATCATTAGGGGAAAGTCAATCCATCCAAGGACGGGGAGCTCGGACGGACCTATCCCGAAGGTAGGGGAAGTGACAGGCTTGAGGTCACCTTTTTGGATGCCTAAATTCGGTAGTAGATGAGAGAATAAGACGTCGGCGTTAGAACCATCGTCGAGTAGTACTCTCTTGACATCCCAATTCCCTATCCTTGCCATGATCAAAAGTGGGTCATCATGAGGGAATACTATGGTAGACCTATTTTTCCGAACATGCTTGTTCGATGGGTTACCGAATTCCATTACTGAGATCTCCCTGGCTTTTCTTTTTCTTTCTACCGAGGGTAGTCTAGTGGTAATCGTTTGGATTACCCCGGCCGGAGGTGGTGGGTTCTTTCGGGGACTTCAGTTCTGGTGCCTGTCCTAATCGTAGTCCCCATTGTCTCCTTTTCTGTCCTCTTCCCTCCTCCCTTTCGGGGAAGGCATCCGTAGGTAGTGCCGAAGTTGGCCCTGCTTTATCAAAGACTCAATGTACTTCCTCAGATGGAAGCAATCTTCATTATCATGCCCATGATCCCAATGGAACTGGCAAAATTTTTTCATGTTCTTTTTGTTGTTCGAGGTCATGGCCTTTGGTCATTGAATTTGAGTTCCCTGCCGTTCCATGGCCATGAGAATGTTCATCGTTGTGGTGTTTAAGGGAGTAAAAGTCAATGGCTTCTTCCCTCTCTGCTTTCGAGGTTGACCCCCTAATTCGGTTGGGTAGTGAGTTTGTTGGCTCGGGCCCTCGGTACGGACGTGGTCGGGCTTTGGACCTCTCATCCTCAGCTCTTCAGCAGTCATATGCTACTCCGCCCTTCGGTAAAACTCACTGAGGGTGTCTGGGGGGCCCTTTGAGAACTCTTAGAACAACTGTGAGTCTCTCTGAAGTCCCCGTATCATGGCGAGGATATGTATCCCTAGCCTGAAGTCCAGCACGCTTAGGGCTTCTCGATTGAACCTTTCGACATAGTCGTGAATAGTTTCTTCATTCTTCTGCATTATATCGAACATTTGAACTGGCATCTTCGCCGTCAGCCTGCTTCCGATGAATTGCTGTGTGAAAGTGGTAGACAACTCTTGGAATCCCGTTGTGGTTTCGGGGGCTAATGAGTTGTACCACGCTGTTGCCGGTCCGGAGAGAGTGACCTCGAAGCATTTGCACAAGGTGGCGTCATCAGCACCGTGCAGCACCATGCTGCGCCTGTATTTGGTTAGGTGGGCCTGGGGTCACTTCGGCCATCGTAGGTTTCCAAACGAGGCACCTGAAAGTCACTTGGCATTGGTGCCTTGACTACTGCTCGGATAAACGGCGATTCGTCTCTAGTGAAGGTTTTTGACAACCTATACCAAACGGGCTTCCGGGCTACCTGTCTCTCCACCCTCTCCAATCTCTTTAGGATTTTCTCCACGAGCAGTATGGCACTAGGCTCTTCTTCTTGCTGTCTAGAGGCCTCCGGTAATGGAGAGCAACACCTCCTTTCTGGAGAGTAACTTCGGTGGCGAGGGGATTGTGATTTTTCTTCTGGTGAAGAACTCCTTCGGCGGGGAGCCCTAGGCACTTTGGACCCCATTTCTCCTGTAGGTCGAACCCTAGGGGGTATGTTTTCCGTCGAGGACTCATCACATTCGTCCCCGCTCCCCGAACTCTGGTGAGTTGACTTCGGGCTTATCTCCCGATGAAGTGCTAGTGAAGGGGGCCTTCGGTCGAGATGCGGCTGTGGCCATCTTCGGTCCAATTGCTGCGTCATTTCGGCCACCACCGAGTGCTGAAAATCACGTAGGAAACCCATCGTGATTGTTAGAGGACGCTCGTCCTCAAGCAAGGAAGTCCCTAAGGTGGGTTGTTCGGTCACCGGTTGAGTTTCCGGTGCGAACGGAGACTTCGGAAGTCCCTTGTCCTTAGAACACCTGGTCTCGATGACGGCTATCTGAGAGTGGGTTCCCACAAACGATGCCAAATGATGCCTACTGACATCTTCGTTGTGCAACATAGTTAGCCTGGAGGGGACTTCCGGTGGGGAGAACGTCTAAGGGAAAGATTTCCGGGGAGAGGTCACCTGAAATATTCAAAGAACAAGCGTTAGAAGGTCCCCAGAATGTTTTTCCGGGGGGGAGCTTGCGACGCCCAAGTCAGTGTTTGAGAGTAAAGAATAATAAGTAGGGAGTGGAGAGTTTTTCCTTAGAGTCCTGCCCCTCTGCCTGGGTCGCTTCCCGAATATTTATAGGGAGGTGCATAGGAGAAGTTCGTTTGCTACTGCCTGCCCAGATCACGACATGTGCTCGGTCGGATGCGGTCCGTACCTTCAAGAGTGGGGGCCTCTAGCCGACCACAGGCCGTCTGGTCAGAAGCCTAGGTCGTACGAGGGCAGCGTGTTCAAGGGCAGCGTGTCAGGAACTGTACGAGGGCAGTGTGTCAGAGCGTGTCCGAGGGCGACGTGTCGGGAACTGTACGAGGGTGGCGTATCAGAGACCCCTTAACCATTTTTGTCGTATTCTAGAGATCCCTTTGGTGGAAGAGACCTCTTCGGGGTGTAAAACCCCTTTGGTAAGACCCCTTCGGTACGACTTTGCTCTCCGAGGACTGTGGGGAGAGGCCCCTCGGCCATGTAGAGGACCTTTAGGGGACGCCGCACTCTTCCGAGAGTGGAGAGGTAATCCCCAAGATCTCTAGACGACTTAATTGAGAATGGTATATCCTGCCATTTCTGAGGGTGGTGGTGCTACCGACCGAGGGTGGTGAGGACCCTTTTTTCCCGAGATGGGTTAGATATAAATCCGAGGATGGTAATAAGTCCGTCACCCCTGGGGGCTATTCGGGTGCGATACCATTCGGCTATCAATAAGGAGGAACCGGCGAGCACTGTTCCGTGGTCGAGAAGCAGATTTGCTGGGAATTTTCGGTCGATTGTGCCGGTGCCAACTGTGGTGATCCAGGGCGCTGTGTTGGTCACGGTACCTGAAGTTGAACCGTCGCTTCCGGCGTAGGTGGACACGAAAACACCTCTCTCCATGGCTCCGAAAGAAGCTATGGCAATGACGTCTTGGTAGTACTGAAACGAAAAGAAGCTACCCAGGGAGAGTGATATGATGTCGATGCAGTCGTTTAAGGCGGCGTCAAATGCGGCGAGGATGTCGGAGTCTTTACAATATCCCTCGTCCCAACAGACTTTATACACCGCGATTCTCGCTCTCGGAGCCATCCCGACGGCGTTTCCCTTCGTGAACCCAAAGAACGAGGCGTTGGCCACGGGGCCTCTGGCGGCAATTGAGGCAGTGTGGGTGCCGTGGCCGATAGTGTCCCTGGCGGACTTCACGGAGTTAGTGGCGTTAGGGCTGTACCCGCCGGTGAAGTAGCGAGCTCCGACGAGTTTCTTATTGCAGGTGGACTTGGGAAATTTTTCACCTTCGGAGCATTCGCCCTTCCACTTGGAAGGAATGGGGCCGAGGCCAGCGTCGTCAAAACTAGATCTTTCCGGCCATATCCCGGAGTCGAGAATTCTGATGATAACGTCGGATCCTAGCTCCGAGAACTTTCCACCATCGGCGGCTGCTGTGTCGAGTCCGAGGAAGTGGGGTGTGCGGGTCGTGTGGAGGTGTCTGGTGCTGTCGGGGAAGACTGCGAGAATATGGGGAGGGCTTAGAGCTTTCGGACCTGGTGGACGGTGAGGGTGGCGGAGAAGCCATGGAAGACGGTTCTATAAACATGGAGAAGATAGGTGGGGTCGGCGTTTCGAGATTCCGAATTAAGGTTTTGAAGCGTAGAGCGGTACCATTGCTCGACGTCGGAGAAATGTGGAGGTTTGAGATCGTTGTCGACGAGGAAGATGAAATTTTTCTGGCCGATTTTCTGGGAATCTGCTGTTTGGCAGAATATTGAGGGCAATAAAAAGCACAAAATACTTAAAGGAATTAGATTCATTTTGGCGAGGATATAGTTTATTAGTGGATTTATTGGTGGATTTATAAGAATAACTTTCAAGATTGTAGTCATATTTTGCTGAATACATTAGGCAAATTCAATAAATGGGAAGATTACTTGGCAGGGCAAGTTTCTATTAATGAATTAATTGTCCAATGGTAATTCAAAATTTGAAAATTAATAGTGCATTTCCTATTGCAAATAAATTTGGAAAGTGAATAATTATATAAATTTATGCGTATGCTATGTGCATCATATTGGCATTAAAGTGATATATCTTATCTTATCTTATCTTATCTTATATTATAAAAAGCATGATTGTAAATAAATGTTGAACGACTTTTTTCATAGATTCTTTTAATAAAACTCAATTTTGTCATTATCAATTTAAGTAGAGTTGTATTAACACTTGAACACTAAAAGAAGCCCTTAAGTTGCCATTAAATTTTATTTTTTGTTACAAACTTGCCTGCCCTTAATTCTATATTACAGAATTATGTCTTATATACAATTATTTTTTGTACCATTAGAATTTATAAGATGTTTTGTTCTTTTATTGAAACTCAATTTTATCATTACTTATTTAAATAAAGTTGTATTAGTACTAAAACACTAAAAGAAACTCTCAAGTTACTACTATATTTTATTTTATTTTTTTACAAATTTGCCTGCTCTTAATTCTATATTATAGAATTACGTATTATTTATAATTATTATTTGTGTTAATCTTACTTAAAACTCTTAAATTGACATTAAAATTTTTTTGCTTCAAACATGTCACCCTTGGTTCTATAATACTATCAAATAATACCTCAAGTAAATATTTTATAAAACTTAAAACTTTAATTTATCATTCCAAAAAATTTCATAGCCAAATCTTTTATTTTAATAAAAGAATTAAATATAAAACTCATGCTAAGTTTGCATAGCTAAATATTTTATAAAACTTAAAATATCAATTTAGCATTTTAAAAAATTTTGTAACTAATTTTTTTTATTTATATAAAAAATTAAATATATAGTAAAACTCAAGCTAAAGTTTGTATTACTATAAAAGACACCTTTAAACATAATTTTTTTTATCAATTAATTTTTTTTTATTTTGCAACTTGAATGAGTATATACTGTGAAACCTTATTATTTGGTAAAACTCATGCTAAAGTTTCACATGAAAATCTATAAGTGTTGCATATTAAAAAATAATTTTAGGTATAAAAAGTATATATTAAAAAATTACATAAGTGAACAATTTATTATAGTTCATACAGATTTTTTCCTTTATCATGAAATTATAAGTTCTTTTTACTTTTTTAATGATAAAAAACGGGTAAAATCCACCATGGGTCACCTAGTTTATTTTTTTGTCCTATACGGGTACCTTACCTTTATTTTGTCCTAGCGAGGTACCCATGCTATAATAGCGCGTCCTACTAGGATACTTTCTGTCACTTGCGTCGTTAAGGTTGACGGAAAATAATGACGTGGACTCATTTTCCCCCAAACCTGGCCCCAGGATGCCACGGTGGACCATTGTTGAGCGGGAAGAGCAGAGATGGTCATTTAATGCGGCAACCACCCATCCTTCCCCTGCCTGAGACTGTCTCTGTCACTTTCGAATCGATCGTTTTCAAACCCTAAACCTTGTGGAAGAAAACATTAACAATTGAAGTTGTTGATTTGTTAATCAAGCGTAGTGGAGCATTGCAGAAAGAACGAAAGGATCAGGAAGAGGGAATTTGAAGGCGAAGGGTTTCAAACTGAAAGATTGGGTTCGAAGAAATATGGATGATAGGGACTGGCAATATAGTAAGTATTCTTAATCATGTTGTGTTGTAATTGTTTGGTGATGTGATCGATGTTGGTGTTTTGTTTGGTGTGGAACTTGGGGAGATGGATAGTTGTGGGGTTATGTGGGGAACCAGTAGATTAATTTTTTATGAAAATGTAGTTGACTGTTTGTTTGTTTGTCATGTTCTGAGATGAAGTGTATTTTGTTTTGTTTTGTTTTTTTGTTAAACTTGCAGAGGAATGTGATCCATGGTTCAGTATAGAAATTCATCATGGAGGGTACTTCACCAAGCTGCCATGGAAGGCACATGTTGGAGGATATGTAGATCATTTTGACCTGGTTCACATGGAGAAGGTATGCATGGTGGAAATTGACAAAATGGTTGAAGAATGTGGGTATTTAGGGTTTATGAACTATTACTAAAGGGTGGCCGGGGCTGATGAAGTAGATTTGGAGGGGAAGCTGAAAGACTTGAAGAGTGACAGGGACGTTATGGATATGGTGAATGCACACCTACCACAACAGCACAAAATATCCATGTATGTGGTAGCATTAACTTGGGATGAGATGATTGAGCAGGAGAAAGCTTACGTGGAGCATATTAAATCATCCTTGACACTCCCAAAGGCTAGGTTAGTGGAATTAGACAGTGAAGATGGCTCAGAGGAACAATCAAATATAAGTTTTAGAGGGGTTAGAGGTCAGAATAATGGAAAAAGTTAAACTTTCAGTTGAAGGTAAAAGGCTCAGTCTGCCTAGTTATAGTGTGGGATTTAAAGGAAGAGATGAGGCAGTGATTGATGGCGTTGGTGACGTTGGTGATAATAGTGAGTATGGGAGAGAAGAAGATGATTTGGGGACTAGTTAGGGTGTTAGAAAAAAAGGACACCCTGGCTGGCAGACAACCCTTAACCTCTAATTTAATTAAGAGAGTAGACCATGATCATTCATGTGCTAGGGTGGTGAAAAATAAATGGGCCAATTATGAGTGGATAGTTGATGAATACCTTGAGATCATAAAATCACATCTTGGGATACCACTAACAGCCCTTGTAGACCATATCATAAGGGATTTCAACATCAGAATTCATAGGTCAAAAGCACAGAGGGGGAAGAAGCTTGCATTGCAGAGGATAAGGGCGGATGAGGAAGAGCAGTATGCTAAACTCCCAGATTATGGAGGTGAGTTGAGGAAGACAAACCTTGGCAGTGTGTTGATGTTAGGGCTTGATAATTTGTTCTTTCAGAGGGTGTTCATATGCATAAGTGGGGCTATAAATGGCTTTTTGGCTAGCTGTAGGCCAATTATAAGTATAGATGGATGTTTTTGAAAGGTGTTTATGGAGGACAATTGCTGTCAACAGTGGGGATTGATTCTAATGATTGCATATGACAAATTGCATATGCAGTAGTAGAAAGTGAGAGTAGGGACTCATGGGGTTGGTTTCTGTATTTGCTATCAAATGCACTAGGAATATCTGAGACACACAAGTGGACCATAATGTCAGATAGACAAAAGGTAAATTATATCTTACTTGTTGCCAATTTCTTTTAAATTGCATCACTGATATGTTGTAACATATTACATGCATGATGGTAGGGCTTGATTCCTGCTGTGGAGGAACAATTTCTAGATGCAGAGAAGAAATTCTGTGTGAGGCACTTGTATACCAACTTTAAAGGTAGCTATCCTAGGGTTGCACTGAGAGATGATGCACTGTGGGGAGCAGCAAGGGCAACATATGAAGGTGAGTTCAAACGTAAGATGGAATTACTTAATGGATTGGATTCAAATGCTTGGGCATGGATGAATGAAGTGGATCCATGCTATTGGTCAAGAGCACTTTTCATGGAATTTCCTAAATGTGATATCTTACTAAATAACATGTGTGATTGTTTTAATCAATTCATCATTGATGCTAGAGATAAGCCTATCCTAACAATGTTAGAAATTGTTAGATGTAAGATAATGGTGAGGATTGCTAAGAAGAGAGAAATTCAGGGTAGGTGGATAGGGAGATTGTGTCCAAAAATTTTGAAAAAGTTGAATCGGAACATAGAATTTTCAAGAAATTGTTGGCCTATGGAGTCAGGAGGAACTAATACCAAGTCACCACGCTAACTGACCAGCATGTGGTTGACATAGAGGATAGAAAATGTTCTTATAGGAAGTGGGAACTTACTGGTATTCCATGCATCCATGCATGTTTAGCACTAGCCATGCATAGGACCAATCCAAAAGAATATGTGGATGAGTGTTATACTGTGGACACATAAGTTGATATATGGGAATCTCATAAATCCAATAAGAAGTGTTGATCAGAGGGAAGATATGGGTCATAACCCTATAAAACCTCCAAACCATGTTGTTGTCAAGAGAGGCAAACCTAAAAAAAAAAAAAAAAAAGAAGGGAGCAGGGTGAGTCGGAGTGCACAAACAAAATGAGAAAAACTGGGATGCTTGTGCATTGCTCAATTTGCAAATAGCCTGGCCACAATAAAACTACTTGTAAGGGAAAAGGCAGCGGCAGTGCACCATAGCAGTGCACCATTTGGACAGAGGACAGCCAGAGTGAGAAAGGGGAAAAATTCCCAGTCACAGAGAAACAATGTAAGTGAACTACTAAACAAATTAACATTTGTTTTACCATCATATAAGACTGACATTCAGATGACCTGTAGGTGAAGACTTCAATTGCAGGCCATGCAGGCAGTTTCAACACTTGGCCTAGCCAGACATAGCCAATAAGGGAGCCAACTCAAGGCATGAGACACACAGAGCCAAGTCAAGGAGTTAGACACACACCTGTATTTGTTGATAGCAGATCATCACAGGAAATACAAATGCCAATGGATGGAAGTTCCCAATCAAGGAGAACAAGGAGTTGTCCAAAAGGAAGTAGAGGCCGCCCCTAGACACCAGCTGGAGGGAAATATTCCAATGTCTTGTAGTCCTAAGTTGGGTTCTTAGATTTTGATGTCTGTTTAGGTCAGGCTTTTGCTATAATGTAGGTAGGGAAAAACTCTGTGGTTGCACATTTTGATGCATACATAGGGCGCACTTTTGAGTGCATTTTGGATATGTTTAAATGTTATTACTTTTGAGCCTAAGTGTGTGATGAATCCACACTTTGGAAATGATCAGATAATGTCATTTGAGCCAAATTAGCTGTTTCTACTTTTGTGTTTTAGCTGCATCTTTGTCTCTTTATAACTGTTTGACTTAACCCCAATAACACAATAACCTAGAAATGCATTTTGTATAACGCATAAGTGCTACTTTTATAGCCAACACAAACATACGCCACTTACAAATGCACATTAAACACTCCTGCCACTACTACTACATTACTACCTTTCACCTTCTCCACCTACACATTACACCATTCCTACTTCGCCATTACTCTCACTTACTCCCCTACACCATCGCACCCAACTGCCACCTTTGAAATGTAGAAAAAAAACAGCACCCATGACAGAATTAGGGCCACCTCTAATATCTTCATCTTTCTCTCCACTTCTCTCATCTTCCTCTTCAATTTATCCTTCATTTTTGTAAGTCTGTAGACCTCTGCTTGTGTTTCCTCAACTCTGTCGATCTACCTCTTCAGTTTTTTCTCAGCTTCCTCCACCCTTGACTGAAGCCTCTTTACATCTTTCTCTGACACGTTCATCCTCTTCTGCAATCCAACTATCATACCCTTCAATCTCTCTGGGGTTGGCTCATCGTGCCACTGGTGGAAGCGACAACACATTCGACTCTACACCACAAACAAAAAAAATATCAGTTTCCAAACAAAATCCCCATACCACCAACACAACAATGACACACATACCCCATAATTCCTACACCCAAAGAATCTTTGTCCAGCGTTTTGCTCTGTCCAAGCTGACTTTAGCTCTGCAAGGATGCCGTATCTACAGTAAGGCCATGATCCTCCATCTCCTTCGACACTGGCTGATGAACTGGCTGACAAACTCCTAGAACTTGCCATGTCATGTAAGCTTCCTCGGTTTAACAGCCTTTTATGCCTTTTTTTTTTCTCTTTTACTTTTGCACTAAATTCCCGCCACTTTTACACCCTACCCCAATCTCTCGCTCTAAAAGAAGCCAGAGCTTTCATTGTCCTTGTCATCGTTCTTTATCATAAATCAACTCCACCGTGGCATCCTGGGGCCAGGTTTGGGGGAAAATGAGTCCATGTCATCATTTTCCATCAACCTTAACGACGCAAGTGACAGAAAGTATCCCAGTAGGATGCACTATAACAGCATGGGTACCTCGCTAGGACAAAATAAAGGTAAGGTACCCGTATAGGACAAAAAAATAAACTAGGTAACCCATGGTGGATTTTACTTGATAAAAAACATTTATATTTAATTAGAGTTGTGTTAGTATTAGGGCTCTAAGAAAAAGGAAAGAAAAGAATCCACTTACAGAGATCAAAATATATAGCTATCTATTTAATTAGATATTTAGTAGTATTAAAATGCTAAAAATATAATAAGAGAGGAAAAAAATGCAAAGTGGAATGTGTTTAGCCTTTGATTTTTAGGAAATTTATGATTTTGACTATCAAACTTACTTTGACCACTAAACTTAGTTAATTTAAACAAATATGACGTAAGTTTATTTTACTATAAAAAATATATTTGAATATAAAATTTTTATCAATTAAGTTTTTTTTCTCTGCTTGTATGAATGTATATTTTAAAAGCTTAGGCATTTGGTCCATATTAGAGCAATCATATAATTCACGTATGGCTCAAGTAAATCCTATGAAAAAAAATAAAAGAATTATTATTGTAGTAAAGGTCATTGTGAACAATTTTAGAAAAAAAATTCTTAGCTCCTAGAATTAGTTGCATATATTTTAATAAATTGAAATTTTATTTTTTACTACAAACTTACTCACCCTTAATTCTATATTACAAAATTACGTATTATATGCAATTTTTTTGTGTTAATCTTACCTAAAACTCTTAAATTGCCATTAATTTTTTTTTGCTTCAAACATATTGCCCTTGGTTCTATATTACTGTCAAATAATATCTCAAGTAAATATTTTATAAAACTTAAAATTTTATCTGAGCATTCCAAAACTTTCATAGCCAAATCTTTTATTTGAATAAAAGATATAAATGTAAAACTCATGATGATATTTGTATAGATAAATATTTTATAAAACTTGAAATTTCAACTTGGCATTTTAAAAACCTTCATAACTAAATCTTTTATTTAAATAAGAAATTGAATATATGGTTAAACTCAAGCTAAAGTTTGTTTTACTGTAAAAGGTATCTTTGAACATATTTTTTTTGTCAATTAAGTTTTTTGGTTTTGCAACTTGAATGAGTATATACTATGAAAACTTATTATGTGGTAAAATTGATGCTAATGTTTCAGATGAAAATCTATAAGTATTGCATATTCAAATAAATTTAGATATAAAAAAATATATATTAAAAATTTATATACGTAAACAATTTATAATAGTTCACCTATACTTTTTCCTTTATCTTGAAATTATAAGTTTTTTTATTCTTTTAATGATAAACAAATTTTATATTGTTTATTTAATTAGAGTTGTGTTAGTATTAGGCCTTTAAAAGGTAGGAAGGTGCACAAATGTTGAGTGACTTTTTTGCCCTTTTGTTATAAGATGTTTTGTTATTTTAATAAAACTCAATTCTATCATTATTTATTTAAGTGGAGCTATATTAGCACCACAACACTAAAAGAAACCATTAGGTTGCCACTAAAATTTTTTTTTACTACTAACTTACCCACCCTTAATTCTATATTACATAATTACGTATCATATACAGTTATTTTTTGTGTTAATCTTACCTATAACTCTTAAATTGCCACTAATTATTTTTTTTACTTCAAACATGTTACCCTTGGTTCATTATTACTATCAAATAATATCTCAAGTAAATATTTTATAAAAATTAAAATTTCAACTTAGCATTCCAAAAACTGTCATAGGCAAATCTTTTGTTTGAATAGAATAATTAAATGTAAAACTTATGCTAAAGTCTGTACAACTAAATATTTTATAAAACTTAAAATTTCAACTTAACATTTTAAAAACCTTCATAACTAAATCATTTATTTGGATAAAAAATTAAATATATGGTAAAACTCAAGCTAAAGTTTGTATTACTGTTAAAGGTACCTTTGAACATAATTTTTTGTCAATTAAGTTTTTTTTTTTTGCAACTTGAACGAGTATATATTGCAAAAGCTTATTATGTGGTAAAACTCATGCTAATGTTTTACATGAAAATCTAAAAGTATTGCAAATTAAAAAAATAAGTTTTGGTATACAAATTATATGTTAAAAATTTATATAAGTGAACTCTTTATAATAGTTCACGTATAGTTTTTCATTTATATTGAAATTATAAGTTCGTTTACTCTTTTAATGATAAACAAATTTATACTATTTATTTAATTAGAGTTGTGTTAGTATTAGGGCTCTAAAAAGTACAAAGGTGCACAAATATTGAACGACTTTTTTTCCCTTATGTTATAAGATGTTTTGTTCTTTTAATGAAACCTAATTATGTCATTATCTATTTAAGTACAGTTATATTACCACTAGAACACTAAAAGAAATCCTTAAGTTGTCACTAAATTTTATTTTTTACTGCAAACTTGCGCCTTTAATTCTATATTATAGAATTACGTATTATATGCAATTATTTGTTGTGTTAATCTTAACTAAAACTCTCAAATTTTTGTGAAATTGTTTTTGCTTCAAACATGTTACCCTTGATTTTATATTATTATCAAATAATACATCAAGCAGATATTTTATAAAACTTAAAATTTTAACTTAGCATTTCAAAAAATTTCATAGCCAAATATTTCATTTGAATAAAATACTTAAATGCAAAACTCATAGTACAATTTGTACAGCTAAATGTTTTATAAAACTTGAAATTTGAACTTAGCATTTTAAAAACATTCATAACTAAATCTTTTATTTGAATAAAAATTAAATATATGGTAAAAAACAAGCTAAAGTTTGACTCAAACACATACTATGAAAAAAAATAAAAGAATTTTTATTCTAGCTTAGGTCATGGTGAAAAATCTTAGGAAAAAAAATCATAACCCCTAGAATTAGTTGCTTATATGATAACAAACAGGAATTTTAGTAGCAACTCTTTTTTTTTCACATTTTCCAACATTTTAAAACATTGCAAAAATTATAATAAATATTTTTACCAATTGGTTATCGTTTTGAATGTTGGAACACAAGTTTTTATTCTTAGGAACTAACTTTTTTTCTATACTAAATAATATTAAATTATTTTTATTTTTATTATTTTTTTCAAATTCAATTAAATCTTATGAGTTGTATCAAAGTAGCATTGTGCATGTATTGTTTTTAGGCTTTAATTTTTGGAAAAAACCATTACTTAACTACCAAATTTAGTTAAATTTAAAAAATATGCCCTAAATTTTTTATAAATGCTTTTGAACATTAGTTTTAGGTCAATCAATTTCGTCTTTTCTTCACTTTCTATTCAAACCACTACTTCCATTCTAAGTTCTTTGCACCATTTTAGTTTTTTTGACTTAAGTTTACCTTAAATTTTTCTATATTGATATTTTCTAGAAACTTTTTTAAAGTAAAAATTTTATAGTTTCTAAATGTAATTTTATAAAAAATTTTCTAGAAAATATTAAAGTAAATAAATTTAAATAAAAAATCCATGGAAGAGAGTATATAATAATTATAGTTCTTAAAATTACAACCTTGAATTGATAGTTATTTATACTTTAAACAAATAATAAAAATATACTAAAGTTTTAATTCTATTTACAAAGAGAAAAGTAAAATTTTTTATAAGTGTCTTTTTACACTAGGAGGCCTCATAGCAATTTAGACCCTCAGCTTCATATATATCAATTGGGGCCCCATACTGTCAAGTGAAATTATATCTATGTGATTGACTTGGCCTACTTATTAGAGAATTATAGAAATTCATGAATGCTCTAACTTGAAGGTTTAGGATTTAAATCATACATTTTAAAAAAATAGACAATTTTTTGGAGTTGATTAATCCAAAATGATTTATTTTTGGTTTCACTGGATTTTTCATCTAAAACTGATATCATTTGAAAAATAATTCTATATATTTATAATAATTTATTGAATAAAATTTTTATAGTAATTGTTATGAATTTTTTTAATTATTCAACCTAAAAAAAATTAAAAATAATATTGATTTCAAATAAAAAAAACCCACAAAAACATATTTGGATTAATCTGATTTAATGATAAATGAATTGGATCTTTATCTCAATGATTAGGTTCAAGTTTTTTGGGGTTGATGTCCTATACTTTGGTTCTCTTTTTACAAGCGAGTTTTATACATACAAAAAAGCATTTGACATACACCGAGAGTGTAGATAAGGTTTTTGTTGCTTAATTATAAATATTTTTCACCCTAACACTACTATCTACCTAAAAAAATAAATAAATTCTTATGAAATATATTGAGAGAGTATAAAGTTTTTATTGTGTCAAGCTATTAATTTTCCCATAAAGAGAATAAAAAATTAAGATTTTTATTTTACATGCATGTTAATTGTTCAGTAGTTATAATGATTTTAAATTTATGATAAACATTATACTTTCATGCAACATAGTGTTCTATTATCAATATTAGAAAAAACATGAAAGTGTCATTTTTATCAACTTTTATACTCTTAACCTATGGGTGCTTTATTTTTTCAATGAGACCTAAATTAATTTGGTGTTGTATATTTATTAAAGGTATAACTAGCACTAGGAATCTAAAAGGTTAAGAAAGATAAAAAAAAAATAGAAGTCCCATAAGTACAATTACTTACAGTTATGTATTAAGTATAAATTTTGATGCCAAAAAAATCTAAAATATCCAAAATAAATTACACTTTTGTAATAACTATGCCCTTAATTACATTATATATATTTTTTGGGGCATGTCCCTAAACATAAATTCTTATCAATTTTCCGTACTCTTAAACTTAAATGAAGTATTTTAATTGGAACTTAATAGTTTCAAAAAGCTTCTAATTATGTCTATTTGAATCAAAAATTTAAATATAATAAAGCTCATAAAAAGTATGAATATTTTAAAATGCTGGATGACCTTTTTATCTCTAATTTTTATTTTATTTCTCTCTTTTAATGATACTCATATGGTGATTTTTTTAATTTTATTATAAAAATTATACTCTTAAGCAATGTAGTCTTCTATTATTAGTATTAGAAAAATTACAAAAGTTACAAAATTTTTATCAATTTTTACACCCTTAACTTATGTGATGTTTTTATTTTTTTAATCAGACCCAAATTAATTTAATGTTGCATATTTATTAGAGGTATAATTAACACTGGGAATCTAAAAGGGAAAGAGATAAAAAAAAAAATAGAAGTCCCATATGCACATTCTAAAAGACAAAAAACAGGAATCTGAATGTTTTTTTTAGCTTTAGTACATATGCTTAAAGTTATATACTAAGTTTAACTTTTAATGGAAAAAAAATCTTAAATAGCCTGTTTTTGGGACATGTCCTTAATTATCTTAAATATCCTAAGTTTAATTTTTACTCTAAAAAAAAATCTTAAAGTGACAAATATGTCCTTAATTAAATTATATATTTTTGGGACATGTCCTTAAACATAAATTATCAGTTTTTTGTAATCTTAAACTTAAGTATTTTAATTGGAACTTAAAAGTTTAATAAAACTCATAATTATATATATTTGAATCAATAATTTAAATTTGATAAAACTCATAAAAAAGGATGAATATGTCAAAAATTTTAGATGACCTTTTTATTATTAAGTTTTATTTTATCTCCCATTTCATTGATACTCAAATTTGTCATTTCCCACTTATTAGATTTAGGAAAACTAAAATTATGGAAAGGAAGTAAAAAAAAAAAATATAGAACAAATTGATTACAAGCTCTTAGGCTTCATATTATGAAAATAAGATTAGTATTTGAAAAGGAAAAATAGAAAAAATATTTGTTAATTGTTTTCTATATTTTCTATAAGTTTTTAATGTCAAAAAACTAAAAAAAAATAATTAATCTTTTTGAGTAATGTATAGTTACTTGTAGTTATATGTCTTTGAAAAAAAGCAATATTTACTTTCGAAATCTATACTTTGATGTCATGGCCTATATTTATGTCATACTTCTCAAAAGAAATTTATTTTTGCTTGAGTTTCTTGTTAAATACCCCACCTATGTTATGTCCTTCTTAATTTTGAGTATAACATCAAAAAAAATTATTAAAAATTTAGCTTATGTCTCTTTAAAAAGTCAAAGTTATGATAACACATTAATGGTAAATCTATTTTATTGTTTGAGCCAACTAAAACATATAGAATCTCCATTTTAATCATTAGCTTTTTTAATCTAAAGTATAGAAATTAAGATAAAATTTACTAACTTAAATTTTAATAAAATTTATAAATACACAATACTATTAAGATATTAAATTAAGATATTTTCTTAATAAATTGAATACTATTAATTTTAAATTTTACACTGATCAAAGAAATTTTGACATCTTTGATTAGATATTAAAAATACAAGGAGGTACTTTTATAAGTATTCTACCATCACAAATAAAAAAATTCTATCAAGTTTTTATAACAAGTATTACCTATAGCGTATTTTACATTATATTATTATTATTGTTGTTGTTGTTGTTATTTATATTAAAGAAAAATCTAGTACAATGAACTATCTATTATAATGAATGATACAAATGAGGATAGTTATGATTAAATTTTATAATAAAAAAATACTTTCATCTTACTATCTTTGCTCTATTTGACTTTGTTGAATAGTTTGACTTAAATTTATTCATACTATTATTTGTTAGAAAAAAAATTAAAAAAATATATTTAGAAACTATAGGCCTTGATTTATAATTCATATACAAGGATTTTTCATTTATATACTAAAATGTTAAAAATAAAAAATCATAGATTAATTACTAAAAAGTGAATAGTGCAAAAAATTTGGGATGAAGTACGTAAGAAATAAAAAAATTAATAAGACATATATCTATACTAAAAAAAAGTAAAATCATTATTGATATTATTCATTTTAGACAAAATAATTAGAATTATGGTTATTTGAGTAAAAAATAACTTAGTATTTAATTCAAGTGCAACGCACGTGTACAGTTACTAGTATATATATGTATATATATAATTTGACATTAGCATTTCGGGTTGGGACAGAACTTTCCAAAAAAGCTTTTTTTTGTCTCATATTCTCATTAATGTTTTAAAATACTTCAAATTACTTAGTATTGTTTCAAAATTAACTCGAATTGACTACTAACTATTCAAAGACGAATAGAAAAGAAGAAAAAGTTGTATGTTTTGAAATTTTAAGGTAATAATGTGACTTTTAATAAAATTAGAGATTTTAGGTAATTTATCTTTTAATTTTTCCTTGCAATCTTAGAGCTCTAGATTTGATCCGTTTTGTGGTTTTGGCACACTTTGTTTTCTCGAGAGTTCTTTTTTCACTAGCTCTTCCTCATTGGTGTTTTAGTTCCAAAGCCACCATAACTAGTGGTCTGAGTTTTAGACCTGGTTTTACTTTTGTGTTGCCTTAAGATCCAGGCCCGCACAAAAGAATTGAATTCGGGTTTTCAGTCCAGGGCTATTAGAAGCCTGCATTGAAAAAAATGAAAGCTTTAGCTGCAGGGTGACGTCAACGAGAGTTGGGGCTGCCGACAATCCTACCTACCTCTCGCCTCTCTGGCTTTGCCACAGTTTCCTTCTCCGTCTTGCCATTCTTGTCATCATTCTCTTGCTATATATTGTTATTAGAATATCTAGTCCATTTCTGTTATTCCGTTCATAAGAATTTGATGATCCTTTCATGATAATTTATTATTTCATTCATAAAAGTCTGTTATTTTAATTCTTACTTCTTTTTGCTTAGATATATGGTTTAGAGTTCGTTATTTGATATAATTCATGTATAGTTTATCTCTACATTCAGATCTATTGTTCGATCTCATTCAAAAAAATTTATTTTACAAAAATTTTTAAACGGAACAACAAACTTAATTTATTAATCAAACAACAATTGTGAAAGAACAACACAACCAAATAAAATGAACAACCATATCAACTAAACTAACAAGAAATGATAATCTTGATAAATATTATGAAATTCTCTGTGATATATACATGCAGACAACATTTGGTCTTTACGTTCTACTACTGTTGTTCCCCACATACAAGTTGTTATTCTTTTATGCCACAACTGGTGTTTCCTACATATCAATTACTGTTTTATTGTTGTGCATTCACAAACAATTGTTGTTCCTTCTATAAATAATTGCTTGTCATATAATAATTTCCATTTCAGTAATAAAAATTATTTCGTTCATTAGACTTTGTTATTAAATAAAACATTGTTAATTTACACAATTAGAAAAATGGTGATTTCCGACGGTTTGGCATTGGAAAATGTTTTTTCTGATGGACAGCCGTTGGATATAAGCTTGTCAACTTTAAATATGTCAGAAAGAGGTTTTTGACGGCTGCTGTCGGATTTCCCAACAAATGGCGGCCACTGTTTGAAATTTCGACGGACGACGATTATTGGATTTCCTGATGAATGGTAACCATCAGAATTTCCGACAGATGGTAGTTGTCAAGTTTTCGAATGAATGGTGACTATCTGGATTTCTGATGAATGGTGGTACGTCAGGAAATCTGATGATAGCCTTTGAAAAATCAAATGGATAGCCGGTGAAAATTCTTTTTTTCCGTGAAAAAGAATTAATTTTTTTACGTGTTACACATGGTAGTCCCTTACATGGCCAAATTTGAAGCTTTGTCCTTAGTTCACAACACGATAAATGTTTTAGACTGAACCATCATTTTGCAATGCTTGGTTTCTTCATAGAATTAATTATGCACACAGTCGCCATCTCCTAGAAATATTTAGTTTTGTCCCAAGATCTGTAAGGGTTACACATAAACCATCCCTAGGCATAAAATTGGTGAAGCAAATAGGAAGGAAGAAAAAGAAAAAGAAGAAAAAAAATAGAAGATGGTGAGAAAGGGAAGAAAGAAACAAGAAGAAAAAGAAAAACAAGAATGTAATGATAAGAAAGAAATAAGAAGAAAAAAAGAAGAATGTAATGATAAGAAAGACATGAAAGGAGAAAGAAGAAGAAGAAGAAGCAAGAGGGGGAGCAGGAGGAAGAGGACGAGAAGAAGAAGGAATTTTGTGAAAAAGAGAAGGAAGATGGGAGAAAAAAAATATGATGTTTTGATGGAAGAGGATGGTCTTATAATGGTTGAAGAGGAAGGAAATCTTAAATTCAAAATAAAAAATTAAAATTTTTAGCAAGACAGTTGGGAGAGATTATTTTTTTACTTCCTACGTGATGTCCGGAGACATCTTCGCTGGAGGACATGGTGGTTTCTGGAGGGACTTCCTGAGGAGGAGAACGCCCGGAGTGGAGGTTTCCCAGGGGGTGGTACCTGAAGAGCCCAAAAGGAAAGGTTAGGAGGTCCCCGGGATGTTTTTCCGGGGAGGAGCCTCCGACGCCCAAGTTAGTTTTCTGAGAGGTGAAGGAAAGAGAGCACTCAAGGGTTTAGTGGCCTTGCCTGTTCGTATCCTCTCAACTGACTGACCAACCCTTTGCAAGGGGTTGCTCTTTGGTATTTATAGAAGTGTCTGGCCCGTTCAGATCGTGACACGTGTTCGGTCAGATCTGCTGTGTACCTTTGGACATAGGGGACAAGTAGCTGTTTGTAGGCTCCCTCGAGCCTTGGTCCGAGACAGGTTGTGACAAGGCCTGGGCGGCGTCGGCGTGTCAGAGCGTCGTTTGAGGTGACATGGTGCGTCTGTGGGCGATGTGTCAGAGGCTCCTTAAATGCTCCTGCCGTACTCCCGATGTCCTTTGGGCGAGGTCGTTCTCTGGGACGAACACCCTTCTTCGGGAGTTATGTTCACCGTTCGGGGCGCTGCCTAGCTCGCAGGTTCCGCCTTCGGAAAATCCTCTCTTGCTTGCGGTAGCTGATTCTTCTATCCCGAAGGCGATCCGTTTAATCCCCCGAGGGGGCTGTCTGCACCTTTGGAGCTCTCTGGGGTACTAGGCTAAATCCTGAGTTCGAGGCACTGGAATTCGCCTAGTCCGAGGTCAGTACTAGTGTCTCCCTCGGATGGTGCCAGGCTTCCCGAGCATGCTTTTGATAGGAGGTACGTTCTAGGAGATGCGATAGTCCTTCGGCTATCACTACAGATAGCCATCAGAAATTGACTGTTAGAAATATTGAATTCAAAATATTATATTTTGGTGGTCAATTTTGAGCAAAATTTTCTTTCACTGGGCAGAAATATGGTCAGAAAATTTTCTAATTGCTAGCCATTTGATTTTTTGATGGATAACCTTTGGAAAATGGCCGGCATAAAAATTAAATTCAAAAAATTTATTTCCACATACATTTTGGATGGAGAGAAGTTTGCTAGAAAATATCCGATGACTAGCTGTTGAAAAATGTCACAGGACGGTTTCCAATAGCTAGTTGCAAATTTACCGATGGCTGTAAGCCATCAAAATATTGTATGTATATATATATATGCGCAAATGCAATTCGTTTCTATGTTATGTTACTTTAGTTCCCCATATGCCAAATGTTATTTTTCTTCATAAGAAATGTTGTTTTCTTTACAAAAAAATATTTTTGAATAAAAAAATATTATCCATTCCATAAGAAATATTATTCCAAATGCAGCACTAGTCTTGTAATTATTAGGTTATTGCATGCCTACATAGTACACTAACAGCTTATTTGGATTACATTAACGCAATCCTATTAACTCATTTTCTCTTCATATTTGCCCTTCCGTTTTGGGTAAGCTTTTGCTCGGGACTTATTTGCCCCTATTGTTCGACTATATTACAATATCACTACCCTACCAGCGAAAATTTTTAAAGCCCTGTATTCAATTTCCCCACCTACCCTATTTGCCCTTATACTGTAGATGTTTGATCTTTTCAACATGATAGCTCGTGTTGAATCCCTTCCATCATATATCTGCCCCTTCTTCCCTTTCTTAATTACGAACAACTCATTTTTCTTCTTCCTTTAATGGATGGTTAAGCTAAGACATGAGTTATTTGAGATCGGCAACGGTCTTTGGTTTTGCAAGCTTGCTCATGCATATCCCTTGGTTCCTAGTTCTATCAACCACTACTAGTTCATTGTTGCCTTTTTAGACGTAAGTGCATTTGGCTCCCTGGTTGTTATTTCTCTACTATTTTTCTATTTCGTGTGATTTAGGGGTTACTGGGTCTGTAAGTTTAAAAGCAAAAAAGGTTTTGAGTAGGACTCATTAGATATAAATGCCCTAGTTTAGTACTAGATATGAGTAGATGAGAATGGAACTAGTCTGTTTATCTAACTTGTATATGTATTCAACCTTTTGTTTTAGCTTTCCTATCAATTGCTCAATAGCACAACCTCTATTTATGTAGGAAACCAGTGATTATGGATAATCAAGAATTCCCTTTGGTTGACCCTGACTGGGATGAGGCAGCAATCCCTAGTTTCATACGATATACTTCAACTACAGAATCAGCTATCGATAATTTGATAAGGTTCACTTTGGAGGCACAAACTAGGGGGAAATGGAAGGTGACACCTTTTCCTATGTTGGCTGGAGGTCTGTTGCCCATCACATAAAAGAGATGAGTAACTACCCATGGACAGAACAACATCTTAATAACCATTGGGGTACCTTGCGATGATGGTATAGGCCCCTATTGTTGACATTAGGTCCAGCAACTGGCTAGAGTTGGGACCCGGTCACTAGGAAATTGTTGCCTCTGACCTGTGGTGAAATTGACGCATTCAAATGTGCTTTATTTGGCTGACTAGAATGGTCATTGTTGTTATTTTTGGAAAAATTTCTAATTCTTTAAGGCACATGTAGGTCATGTCTTTTCGCTATGTGAATGAACATTTGATAAACAAATGTATATATTTTGAAATCTGAACATATCATTGTTTCGGTTATATTCCTCATTTTTTTTCGTACTCAATACTTGTTAGAATGTATAACTGATTTAGAATCCCTAAATTGGTGTTACTTCTATATTTGGGAATTACAATAAATGTGATATTCGTTTTTCATTTTGGGCTTCTGCTTGTGTTACTGTGTTTGATTAGGCAAATGCACCCTAAGGTAGCACAAGTGCGAGATGTCAGAGTCCTAAATATGGAATCTTTGGCTGCTTTGTTTCTGTTCAGTGGTCAGGAAGCCATGCATCAAGTACATAGGCATTTGTTCATTAAGTCTCCTAAGGGCCCTTTAGATGTCATTGAAATAAGTTTTGACTCAACAAAAGCCACTTCTATGTGGCCTCCACCAGTTGCATCTCACCACCGTCATCGCTCAAGCCATTCTATTGGCCTGGCTACCCCTATTGCATACCTTCCAACTGTCACATTTGGTTATGGATTTTTTTGTAGTTTTTCCACCGGTGACTCCATTTACCATATGCTGTTGTATGGCCATTCTTCGACGGTTGCCTGGTGTTGTAGAAGGGGATGACTTTTTGGTCGAGGCTATGTCGTTCCTGCATAAGTCAAAAGGTACTCGTGATATGCTGCTAAATCAGACAGACAATGATGAAGCAAGACTTGTGTGGTTCAAACGTGAGATCTGTAACTTGGGTTGGCAAGGTTAGGTGTAGGATGCCATCGAACGTCCAAGTAACTGTTAAACTTTTGTATTGTATTATATGTTCCCTATCCCATTTTGGGTGGTTGGTATAGTTGGTCCAACTTGCTTGTGGTAGCTTCTTCTATCAACTGGCTACTGTTTTTGTTGTTTTTGTAAGCGCAAAAGCTGTGGTGCTTTATGTTGGGTCATATATGGACATAGTTGTTCCTATGGGAGTGTTTCGGCTAGTTATCCGTCTCTGTGTGTTTATGTGTATATAGATGTACATTCATTGGTATATATTTCTGTACTCCGTTGACCATGAACTGTGTGTGTGTGTTTGTGGGTATATATGTACACAAATGTTAGCATACGAAAATAAAAACATATGAAAATATTTGGGTAAAATCCAAATTTAGTCTCCTAACTTTAAAGGTCATCCTAATGTGGTCTCTTAACTCAAAAAGTGACTATTAAAGTCCTCTAACTCAACTTGCATGTCCTATTTTGATTCCTAATGTCAATTCAAGCGTTAGTTTGGATGAGCATTACCTACGTGGCATCTCAACTGTCACATGGCATCATCTTTTTATGACAATAAGTGATAAGACTGAAAGAATGAAAATTCAAGGTAGAATTGACAAAGGCAAGTCTTTTTTTAGACTTAAAAGGTGATTAATCTAAATTTCATCCTCTTCTTACCTCTTCATCGTCCACCACTTGCCTAGCCCGCCACCATCTTGCCGCTGCCAATGCCCACCTTTGCCTGCGTCCTCTTCCACACAAGTCCTAGTCCAGGTCACTTGTCCTAGTCTCGATTTCTCCTCCACGTCATTTCCTCGGTCTTCTTCTCTTTCTTCTTCTGATTTTCCCCTCGATCACTAATTTCTCCCATTCCACTTTCATATCTCTTCAATATCTCCCCTTTCCTCTCTATTCCTCTCCTCGTCTCTGTTTCTCCTTCTTCCTCGTCCCCGATTTCCCCCTCTTCCCCATCTCGATTTCCCCATTTTCTCCCTTTTCCCCATGCCAATTTCCTTGTCCATATTTCCTGTTCTTCTTCCTCTCGATTTCGGGTCATCAACCTTTGCCTTACCAGCAAATTTGGACGCTGCCGCCACCAATTCGCAGGACCATATCTACTGTCAAAGTCGCGTAGGATGGCATATACTGGGTTAATATATGTTTTAGGTCCTTGGAATTATTTGTTTATGTCAATTATACCCTGATATCTATTATTCTTTCAATCTTATCACTTATTTTCATAAAAGAGGATGCCACGTGGTGGTTGGCGTGCCACGTAGGCAATTTCCATCCAAACTAACACCTGAACTAATAGTAGGAACCAAAATAAGACATACAAGTTGAGTTAGGGGACTTTAATAGTCACTTTTTGAGTTAAGGGATCACGTTAGGATGACCCTTAAAGTTAGGCGACTAAATTTGGATTTTACCTAAAAATATTTTATTAATTGTATAAATAATATTTAGGTATATATTTTGAAATTAGATTTTTTTAAATTCATTTATAAAAAAAACAATTGGCATAAACAAAAACAATAAAAAAGTAAAACAACGGTTAACATCTTAAAAATGAAAAGACAACAAACAAATTATTAGGGTGACATTTACCTCACATAAATTATAGATATTGAATGATATTAATTTTTCCATCAATTTTTCTGTATATTTTAATAGTATGTTTTAATAATTGTGATATATTTTTTTAAGGTTTACAATAACATGTTTATTTAAATTATTACAATATATTAACTTTTGTGTGCAACAAATTCGTTCAATCTTTGTGCACCATCTTTATATATAAATATATTCGTAATTGGTTGGTGATTGACATTACCAAGGCACAAAAAAAGGTCCCAAATTTGGGTTCAATGATGTCCGTTACCATGACGTACACATATCAGTGGTGACGCCTACGACGCCTATCATGCCATTGTGAAACTCTACTTATGATATTGTCCCTTGTGTAGGCCATAAATGAGGTTTCTACCCACAGGGACTCTATATTAGGCTCTTATGAATTATTATGTGTTGCATTCCGGACATAGTTAGCACTTTGGAAAGAACTTATATTTGAGTCATGTCAATCATTGTATATATTGTTATGACAATGTCAACTTGAATTTCTGGCTTGAACTGACCCATCCCCATCAAAATCTTCCATTTCATTTTCGTTTTGCCGATAATTCGCTCAACCACATTTTGTAGTCCTACATGTGCATAAAAACTTCTCTCGGACTAGATAGAGTTCAGATTCCAAAATCATTATGATGGTAGTCAAACGGTTGATATGGTGCTAGAAACCATTCTATGTTGGTGTAAATAGAATCCACCAAGTAGTACGTTCCTACACAAACATATGTCAATTACCAAACATGGGTCCAGCAAAAGGGGTTGTGAAATAATCACAATAATGCTTAAAATTGGACATGGGTGGTATATTTCAGAAAACTTTCATGTATATGACAATGAGCCAAACTAAAATTTTTTTTTTACCAGCCTACAGTGTAGGTAAACTTTTCTATGTCATGCAAGTATTATTTGACAGTGTCAAAGGTCTAAAAATTAAAAAAAAATAGTTTTAGACACATGTTTTATCTACTCACCACGGGGTGGGTTTGGGAATTGAGAACGTAGTTGTTTTTGGCATTCTCGTAGCACGCGACTATTATGTGCTAACTTGGGAGTTCTAACGTAGACATGAGTGTACATCATATTAAAATCACAAGCGATCATCACATTTTGTGTTGACTAATCGGAACGACCTTGGTAGAACTCTTTATCCTCACATGGGAAACACCACCTGCATGGGTTCCATCTATGGCACTTATCTTACCTGAAAATGCTCCCCCCAGGCTTTCATTACTTGGGGAGATATCTAATCGAATGACCTTTCACTGGGTGCTATTATAACATGACCTACTGACACTATAGAAGCTAATACCCTGTGAAACCATCTGCAAATGGTGTATGTAGAATGTGGGAACACTTGACGCACATCATGATATTTAAACCCATAGGCACATGTAGTGAGGAACATCGCTAATCCCTCATATAACGTGACCTTACGTGAGCTGGGCAAGTTGTGATACTTTACCAAGTCATTATGTAGCTGCCAGAAGTAAGTGGTGGGCATACGGAACCACTCATAAAACTCTCACTCATTTTGGCCCAAAGTGAAACAAGTTTTGTGTTCTTGTGAAAAGGGGTTCTTACCTAAGTAGGGGTGGATCATACTGATTGTTGCACATGAGCCATAATAACCGACACTTAACTGTATGATATGATGATGATATGCCTCCTAGATCACAGAAAAATTGGGGCCTCCATTAATCCATTGGGTGGGAGCAAACCGGTGATGATGGGGGTGTATCCCATGGAATTTTATTGTCAATGCCAAGTTCTACTATTGATGCCATTAACAGTCATAGATGATCACGTTTGCAGTCAGAAGCACTAACTCAGTATTCAATTAAAATAAACAACTTACATGCATACATATAACCATGCAACATAAACATGAATTCACATGTCAACGCAAACACCAATCAGACTTCATGCAATCCCTAAGGTAAATCGTGAAGAAATAAACCAGTCCGATAGGAAATAAATGCACTGGAAATGCACCCTCCCTCAATATATAGCTATATATCAAACACCTGAAACCTCTTTGAAGAAGCCAGCCTCCTTTGCACAATTGATCTCGATGTGCAGCTAAGCAACACGAACCTCTAGAGTCGGGCAGCCATGAACAAAGCACTCCTTAAGGCCCTCATATTGTGTCAGTATCATGGATGCAGTAATCCAGGTGGGGCAACCTAACACTATCCCTAGTAGCTAGAAATTATGGACATAATCGCTCCAATACTTATGTTAGACTTTCGGGTAAAAGAAGTTGCTGAAAGCTCACTTATACGATCCTGACTCGCACAAAGAATGGAAAACATATTTTGTGTGTCCTCTAGATCATACCCATGGGTGGACCTTGTGTTAGTGTTGTGCCCAAAAAGCCAATCATGAGGTGATTGTATTTTTGCACATTGAGTCATGATATTTTATTGAGGCATTAATCCAGCAATTATGTTTGTTGTTTTGTTTTTGTGTAACGTAATAAACATAATTGTAAACCTAGAATAATGATATTCTTAAACGTCCCTAGTCTAGTATTATTGTGGAGCGGGTTGCAATAATACATAATGACTAGCATATGTGGAGACTAATATGAGATATGTAGTCTACATATGGGTACAAGTTGGAGAACTTGTGTACTGGACTGACCCACCATGAGAACACTACATGGATCGTTATATGAGTGTCATAAGTGATTCTCATAGTGATCATGGTATATGTAGTCCTTCGACCTAAGATCATCAAGGTTCCCTACATGTGAGTCACATACTTTGATACTTTCCTTTGTTGCTCGTAACTGAGTGAACTTGAAGGAGGTCATTGGGTATGTCACATATCATGCGGAGGGATTTGTATGATCAAGATGGGATTTGTCCCTCCTATGTAACGGGAGTGATATCTTCGGGCCCTTTGATAGAGTGAGACTTAGAAAATGCATGGCCATGCTCGGATGAGTTGATATACGATATCAATGTCATCAGTTTAAGTTAGTCTACTCGGTAATCAAGAAACCAAAGATTGGGCTATACGAGAGTGACACATTCCATGTCTCGTGCTTAGTCTTGATATCTTGGACAAAGGGACAATGGCATATATCGGTGATGATCATAAAGGTTTAGTCGAATCACCGACAATCTTGTCACTTGGGTAGCAATGATGTGTTGCTAGACACCGCTCATTGCTTATGATCATAAATGTGATTTATGATCATTGCCAACGTGGTAAGAGCCTATTGGGTCGCACACATAGAGCTATTTGGATCATTAGAGTGCATGGGCTAATTATTTGGGTTATGGTTTCACTTTAATTTCGTATTAATAATGGGCCAAAGAGTTGAGCCATTATTAAGCCCAAAATTAAATCCTAATTGGATTAGGGCTTTGAAACCCATTAGGCCTGGAAGTTGAGTCTCACTATAAATACAACTTCTAGTGAGAAATTCGCAGGTCTCCTTGCCCTAGCCTCCCAAAAGGACAGTCGCACTCTTCTCTTGCAATTCCTTGGAGGACGCAAGCTAGCACTGCAAGCGCAAGAGAAACGCATCTACTGGGACGTGGTGGAAGCGTGGTGATCCCGAGAGGCTGTGTGGATACCATAGAGAGCCTGAACATGATAACTGTTCAGGTTTTGTGATTCGACTCTACAGTTGAGTGAGAGAGCTCAATCGAAAATTAGGTATGAAAATTTTCGAACACCCGGTTTACCCCGTTTCATTTGGATCCTGGAGGGTTTCGGTTAAATTCCGCTGCGCTGTTTGGCTCCCGAAACCCAACACCTTGGTCGCATAGAGCTGCTATCCCCACTTACCTCATTAAAGGCATAACCTGCCATCCTAGAGGGGAGGGACGTTGGACCAGCTTGAACACCGGAAGCTGCAGCAATATGAGAAGAATGGGATGCTTGCCGGGATTAGGTGCGATCGTTACGTTAGGTAATCTCGACTAGGGTGGCCACAGAAGATGTATTAGCAGTTAAATGCCTAAGAGAAGCATGTATAAGTGACTATATAGTACGTCCTTGGTGAGATCAAGGGGTGGCCTGCGTTGCCTTACGTTGTGCTCAAAGCACTCGAGGGGATGACTAGATAGTAGGCACATGTGTTAGTGTAGATGGTGATGCCTCTCAAAGGAAACCGCTGACAACGAGGTCATGTAGACATAGTCGGGATTGACAAGTTGGGATAGTGGCAGTTGGGAAGCCTGACCATATGTTGAGAAATCTCTACTACTACCAAACATGCAACATAGATCATTCCAATTAGGTATCCTTCAGGTGTTACCTATAGAACTAGTAAAAAGAGCAGTAAGATGACACAATAAATATTAACAAACTTTTGTATAAACATATATGTATGTATGTCAGTAAGACCACATATATACCTTAATAAAACAAATAGTATTAGCAGTATGTATGGTCCCAAAGTCGAAAGCTACATAGATCATTAAAAGGGACATCTTAACCTTTTGGTTGTGTCGTTGATGAGAAGAAAAAAAAAATTGCAGTTTCTATACCTGAATGTGACTCACCCACCAATCATCGTCAGCAGCCATAGTTCCATTTTCTGGATCCCATCCAAGGTCGGTGGTGTTTCCAAGCAGTTGCTTCCAATGGTGCCAATTGGTTTAAAAGGAATGGAACTTGTTCTTTATTTAAACAAGATTGTATGAACGTCCATTCTCGCACCGAAACTGATCAAGGAGTAACTGCCAGCCCTTTTTCGTGGGATTCCCTCCATCAACATGACCAAGACAAATGATTTAAGCAGCAACACAGCAAAACACAACCGTTGACTTATGATCCCAATAAGCCTTATCATGTTCACTGACAATTTCGCAAGGAGGCATCACATATGGGGTGGAACTATGTTTTTTTCCTATACCTATACCTACCATTTAAAAAAACCAACTAACATCAAGCATACCATAGATAACCAAAAATAAGGAAATATGCTAAGCAAACCTAAACTTGTACTAAATGTCCTATAAATACTAAACATAAAGAAATATAAAAAAGTTGTTGAATAATAAGAAATGTCATGGATGTAATTGCAGATCAGGATGATAAATTAAATAAACATTGCAAATAATGCTTTAAACACAACAAGACATTTGACATACCTATAACCAAGGGTTATAGTTGTGATGACTTTAAGAATGATGAGAGGCCCAACATTATGTAGAAGCAATGCTTTAGGCGCCAACAACTAAATCACCTACACAACATATGTAACAAACTGGATGGTTATATATGGATGAAAGATCCACAACACTGTAACCATAGTATATTCTAGCAAAAATGTTGGAACATACATTTAGAAACCTAACCTCATTTCTGACAACTTTTATGTTAATATTCCATTGAAGACCAACAGCAACATGGAGATAGTTTGGAATATAATTACAACTATATAAGGTCCACATGAAGTTGTTAGTATGTAGATGAAATACACACAACGAAATCAAGTGGCTAATAAAATGAATTAGAATTTATGATCCATAGAGCTACAACAGTTTCAAGTTAGCACACACTTATATTAGTTAACAGTTTTGTAGTGGAAAAGGTTAGGTCATGGACATAATTTGCTATGAGAAATACTACATAATAAGTTCCAGAGTGTGTGGAAATAATGCAATTTTTATAGGATTTTTGGATGCCCATACTTGATTTTAGAAGCTAAAAAAAAATCAAGGTCACTTGAGAATGGTGTGTGCTAGAATCTGCTAGACAACCACGTTTGGAGGGGTGATAGAGTACTCAAACAAAGTCATTTTAAAATAAAAATTGAAAGATTTGATATTTGAAATGTGCTGAGTATTGTGAATTTTTTGAAGGATTTTTGAGCACCTATAACTATTACTACCCAGCAACTAAACATAAGTACAAAATAAGGGCATAAGTAGTTGTATTAAATATGTGCAATAGGGGGAGCTGATTATGGTTGCTTTTAAAATTCAGGCACAGTTACCACTCATTAACCATAGCAATAAGCATTTCAATGTAAAAGTTAATGAAAGCAAGAAACATCAGTATCACTTGGTTCCTTACAATAGTCAAAGATGCACAAATTTATGAAGAAATCTTTCAATTCATCATGCCCAACAACACTTTGTCCTCTGAAAGCAATGCACTAGACTCACTTGTTTAATTGGTGTCGATCTGAAGCATAAATCTAAAGGGAGGATGCTACTAATTTGGGCGAAAATGGAAGCCAGCTCACCGTTGTGCTATGATGGAGCTAAATGGGCCATCAACTACTCCTCAAATGTGCTGGAATGATGAACATTTGGGAGGCAGAGGCAAGTGAGAGTAACTACAAATGTAATAAAGAAAGGGGAAAGGTACATTAAGGAGTAGAGCAAGTAATAGACATAAAGGCATGACAATTTTGAAATTACATCAAACTTGTGGGCAATTTGAAATGGGCCCATACTCACAGTCCTCCGGCTCATTAAAATCACATTAACACCACCGCATTAACCCCAAATGAACTCATTCTAAGTTTGAGAGTACAATATAGCTACTCATATACAAATAAATTATACATATGCATACTTGTCATAATCTCTCAAGTCTCACATTATGTGGTGTAACTCATTCTCGGGCAAACTATTATGTTAACGAGATGCTCTAAGGGTTTAGTATTAATTTTATTAATTTATTTAATTGTCACACATCTATCCAAAATTTATATATGTTAGATATCTTGTATTGATTAATACTAAAATATGCAAGTGAATTACATATGCTTAAATAGTGTCATAAGAGCACATGCTAACATAATTTGGAAAATAAAAAAAATATGATTTTGGCCTGATGATAAAAACTTGTAACTTTTACACTAACCTTATAACGTTCAATCTACCATTTTAATGTTGTCTACTTGTATCTAACATACATATATCATCAATTAATTGTGTTTTCTTGTGATGACATATATCTCCTTTCTAGTTTTATTTAGAATATAACATATTTTTAAAATGTATGTGCTTGTAACAAAAAAAAATGATTATTACGTGGTGAAAATGTTTAATCCATCCTAAAGTTTTTTTTTTATACTCAAAAGCAAAACTAGAAGAAAAAAAGTTCAGTAGGGATGAAACTATGAGCAATGAAAAGTTCCATGAAGACCATGTCGCAAAGGACAACAACGATGTGCATTAGGTGAATTGGTGCATAACTATGCACATTTTTTGGGTCAATCTTACCATAATTGGATGAAGGACGAGAAAACCTTGGAAAATAACAATAGTCTGAAAGCAGCCATTGAGTAATGTAACTAATTGTTGGAAATACAAGATTGAAGATCACCTTCTAAATCATGGAGCTTAGCTTATAATGCAGAAGAAAATTAATAGGGGAGCAGGCAACTATTGTAAAGAATAGGTGATGGAATAAGCCTTATTTAGGGCCATACGATAACACACATATTTAAAGACCTATGTCATGCCCCATCCACAATAAAAAAAATAGCAAGAGCATGCTCACGTTGAGATGCAATGTTAGTTCCTTAAGAGTGATAGAGGGGCTGGGCGGGTTGTGAGGAAAAACAGAATTAATAATCTAGTAGTCTTGAGCTAAAAAATTTTTTGACCCAAAGTATCCCTTCTAGCTATAATGGAGTGGGCATGAAATAAAGCATAAAGAAAGAAATACTTATTTCCCCCACCATATAGACTAGAAAGTTGAGACTAAATAGTAAAACCAATCCTCCTTTCAATTGGGATTGTTTGCTAATAGGTTGAAAAACCATGTCTTAAAAAGGGATGGATTCTGTTTTAGTCTAAACAATGCACAAGTTATACCATACATGAGTAGAATCTCGACAATACTAGAATAAATGCATAGCTATTTCATTTACTACATTACATCTGGAGCAAATTTGCAAAAGAAATTCTACCATGTTTAGCAAAATAGTTAGTAGATGAGGGGCATCCAAGAGGCATTTCTAGTATAAATACTTTGAATTTCTATAAAAGATGAAAAGCCCAAATCTATTTTAAAACTGATTGTAAGTGTTGATTATTCCCAGGTATCATAGTAGGAGTAAGAGACCAAGAAAGTAATGAAGCAAAATTCTTCATGACTTTCACGGCAATATGCATGCTTTATAGAAAAGGGACGAGAAACACGCCTAGACCAATAATTGAATCTATTGCCCTATTTGTAGATGGAGAAAATAGGTCATAGATTTTTGTGACTATTAAGTCTGGGAAGAACTACTAAATTAAAGGCATTCTAGGCATCATTATTAGCTATGGTAAGGTATGAAACATGAAGTCATTTAAATTATGGGGAAGCTTCCAGGTATATAGATAGTTGTTCAGGTGAGATTCCATGTATCCAGATGTTTTTCTATACCCTAATGGATTAATTATTACCAATATTCCAATAGACAGGTGGTGTGAGAATCTCCCAGCCATATAAAAAATTGTGTCACAGGAAAGAAGCATTTCCCACAGTTTGGCCACTTCATATGGATTGAGAGACCCCATACTTATCCATCAAAACCCTATATACAAGCTTTCTAGGGTCATTAGTAAAGATGCTCCAAAAGGTCTTTGCTAGTAAAGCTTGGTTGAAGAGTCAAATATCCTTTATCCTTTGGCCATCCAGACCTATAAGAAGCATTAATATGCCTTTTGAATTCATATGTATAGATTTTCTATCATGGGATCCTGACCACTAAAATCTAATAAAAGTTTTAGACAAAGAATCTTAGAAGGTAGCCAACACTTAAAAAGGAGATAACATAAATATAACATAAATAGGCAAAGATGTAAGAGTGGACTGGATTAGGGTCAAGTGTCCTACGTTATTCAAGATATTCTGTTTCCAACTTTCAGATTTTCTTATCTAGAAATTAGTAAGATAAAGACTAGGACATATTTTAAGGCAGATAGAGACTACGATAATGAAGGATATCTATGTTAATTTGAACAGGTAGGAGTCGGCAAAACACTCCCCAAGCTAGATAAGAGACATTCTTACTGAACATCCATTTTGATTTTTTGAAGTTAACCTTTTAGCTTGCTGCAACTGAATAGAGCTTTAAAGTGGCTCATAGATGTTGAATAGCTATTCTAAAAAAGATAATACAATCTTGGAAAAAAATATTTGATTGATCAGAGGGTCATTCCTACTAGCTCTAAGCCTAGTAAGGAATCAGTTGTTTGCAGAGAATTGTGATAACTTTAAAAGGCCTTTATATAAAAATTGAAAAAAAAATGGAAATAATGGGTCCCCCTGCTGAATGTCCACACTCAGAGAAAACCAGTCTATAGTGCTTCCATTCACAAGAACAAAATATCAAAGAGTAGACACATATTGCATAATGAGATGGATCTATATATATCAAGAAAATGCGTAGCTCAAAGTGCCTTTTAAATGAAGGACCATCAAAGCTTGTCATATGCTTTTCGCATGTCTAATTTCAAAACTATTTTGTAACCATGAGGTCCTATTAAAGCATTTGTGCTACTTTATAGCACAAAAAGGCGCATGGCCAATTAGGATATTATCTTGAATTGATCGCCTAGGTACAAAATCATTCTGGTTCTAAGAGATAAGTGAACTAGTAAAAGTGTGGCTAGTAGAGGCACATAATTCATATTGAGCTTGTGTGCAAAAAACAACGTGTTCACAGAAAAAAGCTTTGAACCTACTATGTATTAGCTGGCAAATACTTTCTTCTGAATAGGTCCACTATCCATTTGATGCTTGGAGGCCTAGATTAATATGAGAGGAAAGTCGTCTAGCTTTAGCAGATATATGGAAAAATCATATGTTTTGTTCACCAAGAGGGAACCATTTAATTTTTGACTTTTGAGCCTAGAGACGGCAAGATAAGATATGTCAGCAACCTAGTTGAGGTACTTTCAAATTATCTACAAAATATATATATATATATATATTGGCACAAAGAGATTAAAATTTAAGCAATATAGAGTGAAGCATACACTCTAAGCAAACTCTTATCGGGCAATACATACCATGTCTTTTTGCATTAATTTAATACCATTACATGTCTTTTTGCATTAATTTAATACCATTATTGTACATCATTTTTATATAAAGTAATTATTTGCCAAATGTATTTTTATTGAAACCCTACATTTTAAGAAGTTGGTTATATAATTTTTTTTTTTTGTGAACAGAAAATATTTTTACTAACTTTTTTTTTTAACAGCAAAAGAGAATTTATTGATGAGAAAATATAAGTACAATTACAAAGATTTGTCAGCTAGAAGCTGAACAAGGAGCTCACCTAAACAACCATCAGATCCACAAATACAAGATACTTAGAGCACAATATTTTAGACCAAACTAAGAGATTAATGAAGCCATTGAACCCACAAACAACAGAAATTCCTGCATTTCTTAGATATATACATGTAGGATTTGTATGGAACTCCACTGAAAACCGAGTTGCTATCAAAATTCTTGTCTGAAAAAACCTTGGAGTTTCTCCTACCCAAACTGCTATTAACAACACTGCTGCCTTGGAGTTTCTCCTATGCTAGATGAACCAAACTGCTATTAACAACACTGCTGCTATTAACAACACTGCTGCCTTGGAGTTTCTCCTATGCTAGATGACCCAAACTGCTATTAACAACACTGCTGCCTAGATTTTGTTAGCTACACTACTCCTTAAATTGTGATGCTTTTGTTGTAAAACTGATGGAAGCAATTGTGAGCCCCAATTTGGATTGGACCACCAAATACAAATGCAAGACCAAACCTGGGATATTCTGTTGCATTGCGTCAAAATGTGTTCTGCATCTTCTATTTCTCTGTTGCATAATGGGCAACGGGGATCAACATGTGTAACTCCTCGAAACACAAGATTCATGTTTGTAGGTAGCCTATCCCTTTATTTTTACTAATTCTAATTTTTAATTTGGTTACGTCAAAGAATTAATAAAAAACACTTAATTTTTACAAAAATCTCAAAATTAAATTCTATTTTTTTTAATTTAAAGTATCAATAAATTACAATTTGAGTAATTTATATAATAATAATCCACAACAATTCATTAAAAATAATGAAAAATAAACTTATATGTTTATAATGTCCTGTTAATGAAACACACTGTGTCCTCATGCAGTCGCTATTGCCATGTTCTGGTTGATTTCTTTCTATGCTCTATTAGTCAGGCCATAAATTTTCTATATTAGCAAAAAATAAAAGAGGGAAAAAATCATTTATTCTCGGTACGATTTAATAAATAAAATATGCATGAAATTTATGAATTATCGTTGCAAGTTGGGATTCATGTAAAATTTGACCTAAATTAGTATTTGGTAAAAATAATAATGTACAAAAGTTAGATGTTTTAGGATTCCCTGACGTTTTTATTTTTGCCAAATATTAAACAAAAATGAGTATTTTCATAATTTTTTGCTTAATATGGAAATGAATGATGGGAATGGTGAAGTTTTAATATTATTCAACAAAATTCACTATTTATGTTCTGTGCAAACAAAATTTTTTTTGGTACTAAGAATGTTACAAGAGATATTTTAAAATACAGTATACCAAACATGAACCTTGGATAACTATATGCTATGGTGATTTTCTTGCTAATTGAATTAAGACTCAAATCGTCTTTATGCAAATAAATTAAAAGATATAACATCTTAAAATTGCGTGAAAAGAATAGTAATTTGAAACAGTGAGAGCCTCTGATACTGATTTAAATTGATGTCATTGTCATTGGAATGTAATTCCAAGCATATTACTTTAGTTTAATATGGAATCGAGGTGTCATCATCAATCATTATATACGTTTATCGAAAGAACAAGAACAAAATTGATTGGGTTGGCTTAATAGCTTTTGCTTTTCTACTGTTGAGTTTCTAAGATGTTGAAGATTAAGGGCCAATTTGTTTGAGCTAAAGTCAACTAATTTTTTTGAACTTTTACATCTTTTTTACTTGAATCCAATTTTATTTGAAAGCCAATGTTATGTAGGTAAAATAATCAATTTGAAAGTAAATTTTTATGATGTTATTAAATTTTTATGAATTTTTCTTTTTTAAGGCTTGAAACTAGAAAAATTCATAAAAATTTAGTAAGATTATAAAAATTGTATTTTCAATTGATTATTGTAACTACATAATATTGACTTTTAATTAAAATTAGTTTCAAGTAAAAAAGATTGTAAAATAAAATTAGTTTCAAGTAAAAAAGATGTAAAAATAAAAATAAGTCATTTTGTAGTCAATTGATTAAAGTTAAAACGAATTAGGTGTAAAATACCTAGAGGCAAATGGGTTTTGTTTTGTAAAGTAAGTAACAATTCAATCTTTTTTGAAAAAAAAAAATTCTTTCTCTGTCGCAATTATAAGGATGATAAATATTTTTTTTGGTCTTTTTAGTCTGTCCACAAAACAAAAAAATAGTTGTTTTCCTTTTTGAAATATTTTTTAACATCTAATACCTTATCACATTTTCCTTTTTGAAAAGTTTTTTAACATCTAATTCCTTATCAGACTCATTTAGCTCTCTACACAAACCCTAAAATGTGCACAAAACTTAAAAATGAATCTTTTCTTTTTCTAATAGTCATTTAAACTTTCACTATACAAAATTCAAGGAGAATTTTTTAATTCTAGTTTCTGGAGTAAAAATAGAAAAAATAACATAAATTACATGTCTCTTAATTTCTGTGTCTAAAGAAACATATCATCTGAAAAATGTGATGGAGTGAGTATCTTATATGAAAAAAATAAAAAAGAAAATCAAATAATGGAAAAGGTAGAAAAAGCTATAAAGATGAATATCCAATTTTCTCTACATTTCTCCTAGGTTATGCTAGGTTTCTCCTTCCATGTGTGGTTTCTTTTGATTTAGATGCGGCTTTCAAGGTTCTTAACAGTGGTTTTGGTGTTTGATGTATGTTACTCCCTATGTCCCAATTTTGTTGAAATGTTTGATTTCAAACACAAACCAAGACAAGGGAAAAAGTGTCCTCTGGTTACCAAGTTTACCCATTTACCTACCGACCAGCATTACTCGTTGACCGCCCTGACATCGTCACCTCGCATTGTCTCTATCGTTTTAATCTTTGATAGTCCGTCATCACATCAATTTCGTTGATCGTGTTGATCTCCGTCCGTCGTCACATCGATTCCATTGATCTCCATCCATTGTCGTGTCAATCTCCGTCCATCCATTCCGTCAATTGCATTGATCTTCAACCGTTGCGTTGATCATGTTGACTGCGTCGATCTTTGTCTACTTTGCATTAATCGTCCATCCATAGTGTCGATTGCCGTTTGCTTCACCTCAATCATCCGTCCGTTATGTCAATCGTCGTCCACTTCACCTTGATCGTCTGTCCGTCGAGTTGATCGCCATCCATTTCACCTAGAATTAAGTAATGGGTTAGTAGAAGAAAGAAATTGAGTAATGAGAGAATGAGGAGTATAATGGTAAAGATACATGGTAAAATTTACTAAAAAATGAAATATTTTAACGAATTTAGGACAGCCTAAAATAAAAAGTGTTGCAAAGAATTTGGGATGGAGAAAGTGCAAAGAATATAGAACGAATGAAGTATTATGATTCTTAACGACCTTCTTGTTACTTCTGAGGAGTTTAATGGGTTTGGTTTTCATGGTTGAAACATTGAGATTATCCATTGCCCTTTGTAAACCATTTCGTTATTGATTAGTGTGGATGATAATGGAGTTTGCCTAGGCAATGGCTTTGCTGGAGCAAATTTTGCTCCTTTCTTGTTAGGGCCAGTGGGAGATATCAATGGTTCATCAAGTTGGAGGAAAAAGGTTTGGTTTGTAGAGGAGGATTAGTGTTACGGTGTTTACAAGCTCATTTAAAGCAATTTGAAGCCTCAGTCCACAACGAGAATAAGTTAGAATCTTCTGGTACTTTTGTGTTACTTCCCTAGGTAAAATATCAATGGCATAAAGTTTCTTTGCAACCAAAGATGGTGTGGAACAATCAATTTGAATAATTCATGATCTCCATTTTTTTGCTTTGTAGAATGGTCATTTTATTTGTCTATCGTTTGTTTATGTGCTTAGTTGCCTATCTTTTATGGCCATCAACTGTCATTCAAATTATGTTATCTGTACTTGTATCAATTGTTGGGTTCTTTCTTCTTGGTTGGAGTTTCCCGTCCTTCATTCTTGTATTGTTGTCACTTTGGTAATGCTAATAAATCTTACACCTAGTTTGGGAAAACTTAAGTTGCTGGTTTTCCTTTTGGCTGGGCTCACTCAAAGACAAGACCTTGTATGGAGAAAACCACCAAATTCAACTGAATCTTAAAGATGCCCCTACCCAACTAATGATGCACAGTGGGCTGGCCCGACTCAGGACCGGACCAAACCGGCCGGGCCCAGTCCTGTGTTTCTTTAGCCCGGGCACGACCCGGGTTGAAATTTGCTGGGTCCGTGCCGGTCCTGACCCGGTCTTGGGCCGAGTTGGGCCGATTCCGATCCTAGGCCCGCAATTGTTAATTTTAATATTAATTTTTAATTTTCAATTTTAGTTTTAATTTTTAATTTTAGTATTAATATTTAATTTTAAATTTTAAATTTTAATTTTAATTTCATTTTATATTTTTAAAAATTAATTTTAAAACAAAAAATTTTAAAACTACTTGTTTTAAGAGTAAAACACCACCACCGGTGTGAAATTTTATTAATTTTAAAGCTAAACGGCACTTACATAACATGGAACGGGCTTTACATGACTCAATAGAAAAATGTTCCATAAAAGTAAACGCAAAATAAAAGTTACGATATGTGCTAAACAGCAAAATCAGATTAAATACAAAGTAATAAAATAATGAGCAAGCTGTAGATTTAAGCATTTATCTCATCGGGGTTTTCCTCGTGGGAACTCTTGTGGTCTTGTAATCTTAAAGCTGGAAGACCCCAATCACGGTTGCATATACAAACTTCAACTGCATCTGCTGATAACCTTGCGCGTTTCTCCGAAATTACATGCTTCCCAGCGCTGAAAGTAGACTTAGATGCAATGGTTGAGACGGGAACAGTTAGAACTTTTTTGGCAATGATGGAGAGTATTGGAAATTTGTTGTTTCTTGCTTTCCACCATTCTAGCTCCCAAACCAAGTTGAGGTATGCGTCCACTTCATTAAGGCCGGATGTTGCAACATGGGGCCGTTTGAGGAGTTGTTCAACTGAATTGAATGATGATGAGCCCGACAATGATGAATACCCAATGGTAGAGGAAGTAGTGTTTGTAACCTTATCCTTATGCTGGTCGGCATAAATCTTAAATAACTCTCGCAAGTGCTCATAAATAGTGGTAGTTATAGCATGAACAGAAATATGTGTCATTTCTAAGAAACTATAATAACCCTAAAGTAGCTGCTGTGTACTCATGATTTTGACGGTCGGGTCTAGTGCAGATACAAGTAAATAGATCGGGGGTATAGTACTGAAATATAAAATTCATTTGTCTTTCATGGCCTTAATTGTGTCTTTTAAGAACTCGTCATCTTTGTATTGATTAAAAACCCATGCAATGTTGACCATATGCATTAAAACTTTGTGCGATGTGGGATAGTATACACCAGAGCAAAAAATAGTGGTATTATAAAAATATCGCAGCACAGTAGCCAATTTTGACAGTTTATCCCACATCTCTTCTTTCAAAATCGTTTTCTTTTCTTTGACATTTATAAAACATGTCATGTGTGCAGCAAATTGCATCGCATCTATCAACATCTCGTAAGTTGAGTTCCATCGGGTAAGGCAATCAAGTTTAAAATGTTTCCAACTAAAATCAAGGCCATTTTCTAGACAATATTGCTTAAACTCTTTAAAAATTTTGGTCCTTGACTTAAAATAATGTATTGCCCACCTAATTGGAGTAATTTCAATACTCAAAACTTGAAGACCTTTTTGGATAGCTAAGTTTAAAATATGACATACACATCTACTATGAAAAAATGCGGCATCACGGACAGGTTTAACTGATTCCTTCAATGTCTTAGCCGTGACATTATTGTTTGATGCATTATCAAATGTTATGATAAAAACCTTCTCATGACAAAAAAATTCTTTTAAACTGTCTGAAATTACTTGGAATATGTTCCAACCAGTATGATCGACCTCCATCAACTTAAATGCAATGATACGTTTTTGAACGACCCAACTATCATCAATCCAATGTGCAGTTATACAATAATAATCTTGTCCTAGTGGTGAAGCCCACATGTCACTAGTGAATGAGATAGAATGATCAAAAGCAGAGAAGTATGCTTGTAAGTTTGATTTACCAGCTTCATAAATTTTAAATGCCTTATTCCTAGCAGTAGTTCAAGATGTTCTTTTAAAAGCAGGGTTTAATTGTGATTGAATCCATTTTTCCATGTGCATATCTTCCAATTGTGTAAATGGTTTTTCAGTTAACATCATCCATTCTACCATGTATTCTCTACAATTTTTTTGATTAAATCTAAAAATACCTGATCCACCGGCAGTACTTCCAAGCTGTGTTTGATCGCCGGTACTAGCAGCTGCATCTGGACATAAATTCGGATGCTTATGTTTCATGTGACGTCTTAGTGTTCCTGTGCCAGAGTTCTTCTTGTGTGCAAGCTTTTGCTTGCAATGTTTGCAATATGCGAACCTTGCATCGTTTCCAAGAGCATCCTTCTCGAAAACTTGGTCAAAATGCTCCCAAACCCATGCAGTGAGCCTCGATGTCTTACCTTGTGGTGGAAGTTCGGGTTGATGGCTTGTCAGGGTCTGTTGAGAACCATCTCCTCCACCAACATTCTCTGATGCGGTTGGCTCCACCTCCTCAACGTTATCATCAGAAAGTTGATCGTCGAGCCCCAAGTTGTATTGACTCATATCAAATTGCTCGTCATCGTCAGTTTGTTGGATTTGAGCCCATTGGGTCGCTGGTTGGGAAAGGCCACAAAAAAAAGACCTCAAACCGGTGCGTGATGAAGAGCTTGATGCCTTTCCCTTTCCTCTTGATGCCATTTGTGTGAGAATAAATTGAGAAGATCACGAGTTTCGAAAGTAATTAAGGAATGATTAAGAAAAAATGAAAAAAAAAAGATTGAGAGCTTCAAAGAAATGAGAGAATATATTAGTAGAGAATGAGAGATTGCTAAGATTGGTGTGAAGAAATGATGGAAATAGCCCCCTTATTTATAGGAGAAGGTCTTTTTTTTTACTAAAAAGCCCTTAGTATATAGTTGTTGGGGGGGCAAAAAAGTAATTTTAGGGGTTAAATAATGTCAGTAAGCCGTTACAGGGACTAACTCTGTCATTTTCCTCTTTTTTTTTTTGAATTCTGGAGCCACTGGGGGCCGTTGCTGACTGTTGCGCACTGGCGTGCCGGTCCCGTGCCAATCTCCGTGTTGGTCCTGATCTGTGCCGGGCCCAATTCTTCTTGGGCAGTGCCAAGCCCACTTCTCCTCCTCTCCTCCTTCTAGACTGTAACCGCCCCTGGCTTGTCTGAATTCTACATGGGCCCGTGCCGAGCCGAGTTTGACTTGTCTTGGGTTGGGCTTGACGTGTGCCGATCCTGAGCTGGGCCGGTCCCGACACGGCCCACTGTGCACCACTATACCCAACTACTGCCCTTACATATTAGTTAAATGAGATGATATCATTGTAATTAACTAAGGCATATGAGGTCATCTCTAGATACGGTCATAAATTAGCTCATCTTAAGACTAAAAATTAGTCAGCTGGCCATTTAAGTTTTACTGAATGGGGTTGTAGTTTTTGAAATAACAACAAAGTTTCTGATACAACCCCATATATGTAGGTGTGCTTGAAAATTTCTGATATAACTTAAACTTGTACCAGACAAATATTTATTATTGAAAATATGACTTGGACTTCACCTATATCTGATTAAAATGAAAAATAGAAGTTAGGCAAAATATAAATTGACATCCCTTGTCAATTAACAGTTGCAAACTTGTAATATGCCTATCCTTTGGGATTTATTTTCTTTTCCCTCTTTTCTTTAGATGATTTGGGGTTGAAGAACGTGGAGTGGGACATGGGGGGAGGGAGGGTGCGTGAATAATCTTGAAATTAACCCTAGAGAGGGGAGGCTGACGTAACCCAACCACGATTAGATTAAGCGGCGAAAATTCTATTTACGCGGGAAAACTCCTGATCTTTGCTTTCCCAGCTTCGATTCCCTCTCTTCGTCTGATTCTTCCATTTCCCTTGCTAATTCGTGCTTCCTGAGATATGGCCGGCGACAGCCGGAACCCGAACCCGTTGCCGCCCAAAGCCGCCGAAAAAGTGAAGCCGTCGGTTGAACCAGAGGTCCCAGACGTAATTCCGACCGATTCATCTTCTGAGTCGGAGGTCGTCAAGCTTCGTAACAGATGGGAGCTGGCCTCCGTCCTCAACTTTATGAGCGTAAAGCTCCTTCATCTTTTCTTGAAATTCGATTTCTTTGCTTCGTACAATGGGTTTATCTGTATCGCATTTGCCTCTTCAAAGCGTGTACTTTACTTGTTTGGTTTATTGAACGATCGTGTGGTTTCGGAACTGAAGGGGATAGGTTTTGTTCGTTTCATGGTGGGTTGTTTTTCGCTTTGAACAGGTTTTCGAGCCGGTGCTTGGGCGTGATCTGAAGCTCACTGCCGAGGAGGTTGAGATGGGTCTGATTGAGCCCAACAAGTCAGTTGCTCAGCTTCATATAATGCTCTTAAAGGTGACCCTTTTTTGGTTGACACTGGGGATGATCTTCTACTTTAATTATAAGTCATTAGCTTGCAGCTCATTACGTCCTGTTTTCCTCATTTTCTTGTGAAAGTTTGATGTTTTCTACCCAACTTGATGTTTGGTTTTTTAACAGGGTATCCCACCAGTGAACAAAACGTTGAATGCTTCTGATGGATGGGTGACTGCGCTTTGCAAAAAGCTTGCCAGTTGGTGGCCCTGGGTAGTGCAGTTATTTCAGAAATTCTATGAGCAAGCATAGATTCAGTAACTTTTCCCATCTCATCTGTCTTACTGAATGTGATATGGTAATTGGTTTTTGTCTGTTTTTTAGGTTGCCGAAGGAGAGAACCCCTTAATAGCATCCAAGGGGTGCGAACAATAAATTTGTGACTTTTTAGCCATTCGTTGCATTAGGTAGCTTTCTTATTGACTGTTTAAACTTGCAGGGGTGAAATCTCTAGGTACAATGAACTTGATCCAACAAACCGTTTGTTGATCCTAAAGGCTCTTTGCGAACTCCGAGCTGAGGTAATTATTTAGGCTCTTCTGTTTCTTCTCGATTGTTTCAAGGTATGGCTGCTTTTCATGAACATTAGCAATGATTTTCCTGTTGTTCAAAATCAGCAACAACCATTTTAGTTAATGTAAATAGACTGAGTTACTTTATTGTAGCATGCAAATTTCACGTGAAGCTTCTGGGAAGTGATGATTGAGTATTGGCTAGGATTGATACAAACAAAGATAACAGAAAGCCAAGGTAGTTTTATTTTACGGATGATCAAGTTGGAATGCCATATAGTTTTTATCTAGGCTAATAGACAGTGTCAAGGAAAGCGAAAGTCTTTATTTGGTTTCTATAGACCAAGGGGGAAAATCTGGTAGGCCACCTACAGAGATCACCTGGTGGTTGGCAGCAGCAGAGAAACAAGTTTGAATTGCAATGTTCACTCTATGAAGCCCCTCTTACTGTAGGTTTGAATCAAAGGCTTGCTTTATGCTTGCGACCGTTTGCCTTAGGGGCAGACTTCGTTACTAGAATATTCCAGCAGTTTGCCCTGGTGCATGCTAATTAGATGATGTCCTCTAATCAGGACACTAAGACCAGGGGCAATTAGAAGTTAGAAATGTGAAGGAACACTTCAGAATCTGGAGGATCCAGAATAAGGAGGTCTAAGAGCAAATTACATTGAGTGTAAGTTTAGTCCAAATAGTAGTTGATGGTGATACAATGATATTGTTAGTACTTAACTTGAAAAGGAAACCGTATGGGACATATGTACTCACCATGCTCTATTGGACTAAGGGTTTGGAAATTGAGAGACAACATAGGAACAAAATGAATGTTGTATTAGCACTCACAAACTGATTAAGCATAGGGAAGAAGTATCTTTTTAGAGCCTTTGGAGGAGCTTGTCTCCTACCAAGTGAAATCAAAATCCATCATCTATGGATCAGTTTACCAACATTGCATATCCAAACAGTTTTTAGCAGATTTTACTCTTGGAGATCTCTGCAGTCTTTTGTCTTCTGCTTAGTTGGGTGAGGCTTAATTGGTTGACTGGGTGAATTGGTTGATTTTTTTCATTCTCTCTTTCCAGCAAGATGATACAACATCCTATATAAATGATGCTTTGAAACAAGGAAAAGAAATTTCTTCTTTCCGTAAAGAGAAAATGGGCGGAAATGGAAGTGACACTTCATACTGGTATGCCTTATCCAAGCTTTTCGCATGTGGTTACTTTTTTTCTTTTGCACTTTTTGTGCTTGCTGATAATATTGGTTCAATTTTCTCTTCTTGATGCAAGGTATGATGGAAATACAGTCATGGGTTACAGATTATACAGGGAAGTGAGGAAGAATGATCAGAAGAAAAAAGTAAAGGGGATAGCATGTTTAACAAAACCAAGTTTCTCATCACAATGGGAAACACTTGCCACCAATCTTGAGGAATTTCATAAAGTTGTGGTGAGTATAAAGAATCTTTGTTTCTTAGAATGAATTGCATATGGCTAGTATTAACTGTATCATGGTAGGATGAGCTCTTGTCAAGCAAAACAGGGGGAGAAGTTACTGTTGGAAAGAAAATCGAGGCTGATATAATTCCCATTATTGAGAAGCTTGAGAAGGTAATTTGATCACCCACCCATACTCGTATAGCTTCTCCCTGAATAATCCATATTGTGGCTTGGTAAACAACAGGTCATGCTATTCTGTAAGGAATTCTAGTACTCTTCAAGCCATCTGGAATCTAAAATAGTTGGAAAGGATTATAATTTCAGATGAATCTTTCCAGTAAACATGCTCTATTTTCATCAATGGAAAGGCATGCGCCTGATAATTAAAGTTACTGTATGGTTTCTTTTTATCAGTTATCTCTTGCAAGCATAGATGATTGAATTCTAGGCCTTTCTTATTTTTATTTTTATTGTTTCATGTACCATAGAAAAAGGAACGGGCACTGAAGCGAAAGAGCATGCAAGATAGGCTCCTGAATGATTTGAGAAGTTCAAATATTGTTGGGATCACTCGCTCATGTCGCATTCGCAGGCCCATCAGCTACACATTTGGTACAGTCTGAATTTTGTTTGTCTAGCTTCTTTGCGTTGGTAGCATGTTTTCTAGGGTCAAAACGGCCTTTCACTTGGGAACACTGATATTCTAGTTCGACTGTGGAATTGTTGTAATACTTCCATCCTATTCACTTAAGACTGTTTTTCTAAGAATTTAAGATTTGTTGGATTTTCCTTTCTAGATTGGTTGTGGTTATAGCTTAGAACAACATAAAAATATTTTCTGATTTTCATGATAATTTTTCACCAGCATTTTATTTAATCAGAGATTGGGTTGAGCATTTTGTTTAATCACTAAGGACTTAATATTTGATATGCAGATGATTATGATCGTGCAATCAATGAGGCTATACAGGTTTCAAAGTAAGATTGCTTCACTGATTATATTGTTTATGTGTCTGTTCATATTTTTGCTAGATCTCCAATATGTGCATTTAGATGATAGAGACATTTCTAGGTTGAGTATGAAACAATCATGTTTTTGAACATTCTTCGAGTGAATGAATATCACTGAGCTGTTCGTCTTCATTGTTTACCTGAGATATTTTGTACGGTTGACTGATGTATTTCAGCGAAAGTAGGATTGATGACAATCAGAGCAAGAGAAAGAAGATTGAGCAGAAAACTGTGACTCCTGATGGGCTTTCAGACACAAACACAGCATCAAATGACAGTTCTGGCACAAAGGATGAGCATATGAATGGTGAGAGTGAGAATAATGTGAATCTAGAAGACAGTGAGGAGGATGATGACCAGGATTATGATAGTGAAGAAGAAGACCGTGAGCATGTTAGTGAATCTGGAAGTTCTGGTAATGAAAATAACAACCCTGTAAATAGAAAGGAAGTTTTGGCCCAAAAGCCTAGGGGGTCACGCTGGAGTAAGAGATTAGCCGGAGTTGATGAGAGTCCTCCTGAGGAAGCCAAGAGCCCGGTGGCAAAGAGAAGGTTGAGACAAAGGCCAGTAGTGAACTCTGCCGCTAATTTGGTTGCCCTTGATTCTGCTGAAGATTCTGCTGAAGATGAAAAGCATACCAGTAGTGGGACAAGAGCTGCAAACCTGTCTTCAGATACTGATTCAGAAGCAACTAGTACCAGCTGATATGCATGTAGTAGTTACTAACACCTTGAGAAGGTTTTTGTGTAGGTAGACGGTGTAGAATTTTGTTCCCAGGAAATTGTGTAGTCATGGAAGTTCTTAATTATATGTACCAGGGTTTTGTTCCAAGGAAGAAGCATATCTCAGAAGTAAAAGCTAAGCTTTGTTGGCTGGTAATGTTTCCTGGCTCGTTTGTTCTCATTATGTTTGCTTTCGAGGGTTTCTATGTGAATAATGCGCGTCCATTTTGCTTGAATGGAGAGAAGTTACTCATAAGCTCAGAATATATTTTTTAATCGCCCTAGAACTTAACTGGATTTAGAAACTACAATATTGTTAGATAGCCCCCATAAGATTCCTGACATGCCCCCAAACTTCTCCACTATACATGCAACAACAAAAGGAACGAAAGACAAAAAAAAATAAAAAAATAAAAAAATAAAAGAAGGGTGGTCTAGAGTTTCGGCTTAAATCCATAGAAACAACATCATTATTGACTACGGAATCCGAATGGGAGAAGTCTATCTTATTGTTCAGAGTCTCCCCTTGCAAGCTAGCTACAAAATCAAGCTGCATTTAAGCACAACACTATCATCCCATATTGTCTTAGCCCAGATGGGAGCTCTGTCTGCAAACTGCTTTTTATAAGTATCTATAATTGTGAAGTTGTTCAAAATATTCTGGCAATCATCTCCTTCCACACCCAAGGAGCAGAATCCATCAAACATATGAAGCATGATTATTATTATTATTATTAAATTGGCTCGTAGCAGGAGGAGGCCAGAATGAGGGTCGCGTGTGAAAATGCTAGAATTGCTTTTTAAGTTTTACTAAGCAGCAAAATTTTGGGGGTAAGTAGGTAGGCGGTATAACTTGTAAATAGAAGGACGATGGTAAGAAATAGAGAAGAAAAAACAAAAAGAAAAAAAAAACCAAGACAAAAAAGTTTGACCTGGCCAAATCCAAAAAAGAAGCTGCCTTAAAGAAATCCGAACAGGGATGTTTTACCTTTATTTTTAGGCAAACTTAACAGAGTCAATAACTTGGGGGTTGAAGCAGGCTTGTTTGTAGAAGCGTGCTAATTTTAGACAATTTAAAAAGTACGAGAGGTTGTTCTGCATTTTCGGTCTGTTTTGAAATTCAAGCACAGAAATTCATGCTTAGAATTAGAAGTTTCCAAACATTTAACTTTAGCCACAATTGATTCTATCCCATACATACATGTGCTAATAGAGAAATTGATAGATGAGTAGCGATAGATCCTTTTAGTACTTGCAAAATCTGTGCACAATTAGAGATAAAAGGTGTAGCATGGGATGACATGATTCTCTGCTACTGTGGTGGCTTTCAATAGACTTTGAAGTTCTGCCTCCAGAGCTAAGGTGCAATGAGGAAGAAGAAGTCCTTCTTGAAGTTTGGGAAGTCCGCTGACTCCTTTCCAGACCTAAGCCATTGCTCCCAACCCAAAAGACTATCTCCAAGCTCCATCAATTAAGAAAATTTCCAGTTTTGGAGATATGGCTTCTAGAATCCATGAGCCTTATGTTTGGCAAAGAGGGTTTGGTTGATTATAAAAAGATTTAAGATATTGGGAATGGTACGTCCTTGCTAACAAGATTTGGTTTAGAAGGCTGTCTTGTCTTGCTTTAATTGATTGCGAATGGAAGGAGCTACTGTGGAAGGCACACTCATTTATTCCTAACCAAATAAGCTAGAGAGTTGAGACAATAAAGGATAACCAATTTAGTTGTCATTTTCTTTGGCTCCAAAGAAAAGAACAATGCCAAGATTCAAATGTCGGGAACATTGATGATGAAGGTTTTTGACAAAAATTGCCCTAGATCTCTTGGGATCCTTGGCATTCCCAGAAAATATGAAATGTTGTTTCAGGCTGGTTTTTGCATCTAGCATATGTTGGGTCTAAAAAGCCCCCATGAGATGCTAGATTGACACCGGTTTGGAGGGCATTGAGAAGGCATTTCCAAAGAAAAACTTTAAATTTTTGGGGGATATCATAGGCCTATATGTGTTTTAAAACTGTGGTGAGGCTCGGGTGTGGAGATGGTGTAATGGAAGTAGTAATTATATTTAGGAAGGGTGCTGATTGTTTACGAAGTTGAAGGGCATAGCCATGTTTGGTATTATAAGAGCCTGAATTATTCCCTAGCCAAGCAATAGTGTGTTGCTTTTGCAGATTGAAATTGAGAGGATTTGGAGAATTTGATCTCTGATTTGTCTAGGGAAGTGGATTTGAAGGGATTACAATGACCACTCACCTTCATAGTGTGTATTAAATTTGAGACTTTCAAGGACAGGTCGGGTGATGTGCATTAGGATAATGAGGCTAGATGAAATGGAGATATACCTGGAATCCAAGCATCTTCCTAAACTCTAATAGAGTTACCGTTGCCGATCATCCATTGGTGATGGTGCTTTAGAAGTTTCTTTCCATATACTAAACTTCGCCAGATTTTGGATGCATTTTAGCTTTTGCATGCCAGACTGAAGTATGTTTGTATTTAGCCAATAAAATTCGTGCCACAAGTTTGTGGAGTCTCCAATAAATCCAAAAGGTTTTTACAAGGAGGGCCTGGTTAAATAACCGCATATCTTTAATTCCTAGGCCTCCAAGTCCTTTTAGGAGGTTGATTATACTTGCATGTTTCATGTGCAATCCTTGTTTTTCAGTTGATCTAGACCACCAAAACCTAATAAACTGCCTTGACATGTTGTCAGACATTGTAATTGGGACTTTAAGAAGGGATATCACATAAATTGGGATTAAGGAGAGAGTGGACTGAATCAGGGTCCTACACTATTCTAGAGCTTCCATTTCTAGCTTTCTAGTCTCTACTTGACTTTATCTACAAGAAATTGATAAGAAGCCTTTTTGTTTAAGTCTTGACGTAGTGGGAGCCCTAGATAGTTCAAGATCCTTCCATTAATCTAGAAAGGCAATATGTTCAAAGCTTCTGATTGAACAGTTTCTAGAACATTGGTGCTAAACATCCATTTTGATTTTCGACAATTGATTTGCTGGCCCACAGCTTCTGAGAAAAGATTTAGATTGTCCCTGATTATTTTAAGAGATGTAGACGTAGGTCAAAAGAATAGTAGACAATCATCAGCTAAAAAGAGATGATGGATAGCTAGTCCACTTCTATTGGCTTTAAGGCCTACTAGTTGTCTTGCTTGTTGTAGGTGTAAAAGATGAGTAGACAGGGCTTCAGCACACAAGATGAAAATATTGGGGGATAATGGGTCTCCTTGTCGGATCCTAATCGATGGATTAAACTGTTCGGTAGTGTTGCCATTAACCAAAATTGAGTAGGATATACTGGTGATGCATTGCATGAGGAGATGGATCCATTGATCTGGGAATGCCATAGAGTGTAAAACTTTTTCGATAAATGACCATTGAAGTCTATCATAGGCTTTGCATATATCTAGCTTGAAGGTAGCCTTATATGTTCACAGGCCATTTTGGCGTCTAGTTTGTTGAAATGCATGAAAAATCTCATAAGCAATTATGACATTATCCTAGACTGATCTGCATGGGATGACTGCAATTTGCATTGGTGGCACCAGGGAATCAAGGATTGGTTTTAGACAATTAAAAAGGGTCTTGGTGATTATTTTGTAAAGGGTATTGTAGAGGCTTATCGGTCTGAAATCATTGACGGTTTTGATTTTTACTTCTTTAGGGATAAGGGTAATAAAGGTTCGATTGGTCTATCTTAGCATATGCCCACCATTCAGTAAAGCCATGGACGCCGTTATGATTGAGTTGCCAACAATTCCCTACATCTTTTTAAAAACCATAGGCTGTAATCCATCTGGTCTTGGGGCTTTAAAGTTCTTTAGTTGGAAGGCCGCCTTCTTGATTTCATCCTTGGTGAATGGTTTTAGGGGAAATGATTGTTGCTCAGGTGATAATGTCTTGGTGATGGATGAGCATAAGCACTCCTGGGCTTATTCTCGGTTCAATGGAGCAGGATTGAACTAAGTTAAGAAAATGTATTAGGTGTGGGATCTGATATCAAGCTTAGAGTAGATCCATTGCCCTGATAAGTCTTGGAGAGCTGAGATACGTGTGTATGCCCTTCTGTTTTTTGTTGCTTGGTGGAAGAACCTGGTATTAGAATCACTAAAAGCTAACCATTTGATGTGAGGTTTCTGAGCCCAAAGGTGTTCTTCAATCGCCAGTAGTCCTGTAAGCTCTTTTTAAAGCATCAAAAGTGCCTGGCCTTGATCTTGAATATCAGGGGTTAACTGAAGTTGATAAAGATTGTGTTATGTGTCGGCAATTCCTTTAGGGATATAACCAATGGAATTTGTGTTCTAGATACAAAGAGAGGGGACCAATTGTTTACACTTAGTAGTTGCCTGATACATAGGAGAACCATGAACATACGAATTCCAAATGGCTTTGATGATTTCTTCACATCTAGGAACCTATAGCCAAAAAGTTTCAAACCATCAGGGACAGTGGAAAAAAAGGTTAGTAGGGAATGTATCTAGGAGAAGGGGTATGTGATATGATCTTTGGATTCCTAGGCTTCATAGTCTCACTTCCAAGGCCAGATCCAACCAAAGTTGATTTGCAAAGGCTTTATCTAGAACTTCAAGAACAATATTGTCCCCCTCTTGAAAGTTTGTCTAAGTGAATTTTGGACCACCGCAAGGAATTTGATTTAGGTGGAGATCATCAATGAAGGAATGAAGATATTTAGCACCAGGAAAATTGTTAGAGTTTAGACTTGTTTTTCCCTCTGCAAAGAGAACCTAGTTGAAATCACCAATAAGGAGGAGATGACCCTCAAATTGAATAATAATGTCCATTAAGTTCTACCAAATAACTCTATGGTGCTGGCATTTGGGTGGCCACAGATACATCCTAGGAACCATGATTTGCCCACATCAGCTTTGATGGAAATAAGGATACAGTGAAGGTTACTATATAATATTTGGCATTGAATATTAAGAAGCCATCCTAACCATAAACCTATTCTTCTTTTAACTAGATCAACACAAAAGTGGTTTGAGAAACCTCGACCTTGGACGGCCAGATCAATGCATGAAGTTTGTAGCTTGGTTCCCATGAGGAACAAAATATGGGGTTGGTGGTGTGTAGTCAAGATTTGAAGGTGGTGCATTGCCATTGTCCGCCCCAAATCTTGACAGTTGAAGCTTATGAGTTTCATTGTTGACTCGGAGTTTGATGTAGGTCAAACCCTGAAAGCCTTTTATCCATGTGGTTGAGAAGGTTTCCAGTTGGAATGGAAAATGTTGCTTTTGTTGTCACCTGCAAGTCAGAAGACAAAAACACATTGTTTGAATTCTCCTGAGGACTCCAAAGAGGAAGAGAGCATGATCTTTTATTCATCCCCATAATAAAGGGATTGAGCTCAGGATCTCGATTTCTTTTGAGGTTGTTGTGAGATATCTGTGGCTTCTTCCCGTTGAGCTCAGGATCTTGATTTCTTTTAAGGTTGCCGTGATATATCTGTGGCTTCTTCCCGTGCTGGCATGAATCTGAAAAAGCTGGCCTTGGTAAGCACTTTGCCCAGGATTTGGGTCAGCCTAAATCCTGAAGTTGGTATTCCAGGAAAAATCGGTATTGGTTTGATGGATACGCTGGCAGTTTGTTTATAGCTGGTATGATTGGCTCTTGAGGGGATGAAGAAGAACCTGAATAGTAATGCCTTAGGTGAGCCTTGGGGGGAATCGATTTTTCATTTTTGTTCTTTAGGGGCTTTTTTACTCTTCTAGTTTTCTGCCTTCGGGTGTTTCTTGGCCAAAATGAAGAAGAGGAGGATGAAGATGAGCTCGTTGGTCCCTTTTGTCGTCAACAATGAATCTTTGATCGGAGAAAGGCATATATCCCTCTGTTAGGATATATCTCAGCATTAAATTTAGTCTCTAGTAGAGGTATTTCTGTTGTTGCGTCTGTGAAGGAAATTTCTTCCATCATCAGGCCGTCCAATGGTATCTTAGTAGCTACTATATCCATGGATAGATTGTCCTCTAGTGGGATTTCAGGGAAGTGCAATCCCAATCCAAAGTTGTCTGCTTCATCCAACAACTTTTCCCGTTTAGATTCGATGGAGTCCGTATCAACCGGGCTTTCATCTTCAATATTCACATCATCTTCCCAAACGCCAAGAGGCATTCCTACATTTTCTTGGTTTGGATCCATCCCATTTACCTCACCTTCCTCCATGGGATGGTTAGGGATGTACTCTTTCGTTGATTAGGCTTATCGGAGCCAAAACAGTGTTGAAAATCCTTTGATTGATTTCATCATCGGAGGAAGATTGGTAATGCACCGCTACCCCTTCTAGATTATCAAGGCACTTGTTGTAGTCATTGTTGTGATGTTCATCCCGATAGATGGTGCTTCGATCGAGAGGACCAAAGGTACGTAGTTCCTTTGAAAAGAGAGGCAACGAGTAGTTCTAGTGGACTTTCTCTAAATCTAAGAGTTACATCAACCAGATTCGGTTCCAAAAGGTTCAAAATGCTTTAGAAATGCTGGTGGTGCAGTGAGCTCTAGAGTGACCAATGCACCCACATTGTTTACGAATTTTGAATATCTTTTCGTACCGAAACTGTATCCATAGTTCTTCGCCATTGTTGGTGCGGAGATAAAAACTTGAATGAGCGGGTCGGAAAGGTTGAGGATGGTTTGCAATCGAATATAGTGCCAGTCGGCCATGTCGATGTCGAGGACTGGGCCAACTCTCTCAGTGATATCCAGGGCTACCGACTAGTTTAAGTACATGAGAGGGAGATGGTGAACTTTGACCCATATAGGGATGGAATGAAAAACATGGTCTATAGGTTGGCGATGCGATTGCACACGCTGAGCAATGATTATCGCACCGTCCATATTTAAGGATACCAATTGGGTGACTGGGTCAGGTTTAGGTCAGGTCATTCAAGTTCAAGTTTAATCGGGTTAGCATATATTCGGATCCAGGTTAGGTTCAGGTCGGGTTATTTGGGCTCGGGTTAATTTTGGGTTGGGTAGATTTCTAGTTCGGATTGGGTCAAGCCGAGTTTATTTGGGTTCGGATTCAATCAGGTCGAGTTATCGGGTATTAAACCAAATTCAACTTGATTGTCAGGTTTACTTGGTTCACTGATGTATAAGCCGAAATCGCTAAATTGATTCAATTTTTTTAGTTTAATTTTAATTAAAATTTAATTTAACTAGAATATAATTTTTTTGAAGATATATTAATATATAATTTATTTAATAAAACACTCCCTCCCATCAAGTTCTTTGTAATATTCATTATTCAACAATTAATCTATGATTTTTTATTTTATAACATTTTATTATATAAATGAAAAAACCCCGATTTATATTAAAATAATAAATAAAGACTTATAGTTTCTAAATATATAATTTTTAAATTTTTTTCTAACAAATAATCTCCCTCCGTCCTATTTTCTTTGCTTCATTTAACTTTTCTGACTAGTTTGACATAAATTTATTTATATTATTGTTTATTAAAAATTTAAAAAAATATATTTAAAAATTGTAGATCTTGATTTATTATTCATGTATAAATTTTTTTATTTATATATTAAAATGTTGAAGAAAAAAAATTATATATTAATTGTTAAAATACGAATGGTGCAAATAATTTGAGATATAAGGAGTAATATAAATAAATTCAATTCAAACTATTCAAAAAAGTCAAATATTTCAAAGAATATGAGACAGAAGGGGTACTAGAATTTTTAAAGCCTAATTATTTTTATCTCTCTATCAGCATTTCACTAATCATTTCCCATAGTTTTCACTTGTTCGCTCTACAACGCAAAACAGATCAACAGAATGGAAGAAACTCATTCACATATATTAAATCATAATTTTTCTAAAGTCTTTGCTGACAATATATTTTATATTGATTTAAGTTAAAATCGAGTCTTACCAGGTTTAGTCATAGGGTCATTTCGGGTTCGGGTCAGGTTAGTTACGGGTTCGGGTTTTCTTGGTTTTTATTTTAGTCAGGTTTGGGTTCAGGTCTGGTTGGGTACAGTTGGGTTTGAGTTGTTGACTTTTCTGGTCAAATCGGGTTGGGTCGGACTTGGGTTCGGGTGGATTTGGTCAGGTCTTTGAGTCAGGTCAAATTTTGTCATCTCTATCCATATTCCAAGGAAGTAGAGCTTCCATAGCTTGCAAGTCATGGTTATTATAGAACCGAATAACCTATTTTGGCTCAATGAACTTATGACTTTAGCAGGAGGTTGAAGTTGCCAAGAATAATCAATGTAGGATTGTAGAAAAAGAGGTGTAAAGCATTGGTGGTCAATGATTTTAATGATCAATGAATGCTGAAGGTATTCACAGGATGCATGAAGGAGATCAGATTCAAGGCTAATTGATAGGCCTTCAAGAAAGAGATAGTTTGGCGGAAATGAGTCTATGGTAAGAGTAGTGTTGGAGTTTTATTTTGGTTGATGTCTGTGTAGGATAGTGTACTTCAAGGGAGCCATGGGAATATAGGGGTTGAAGGGACACACACAGTGAGCCTTTGGAATAGCTACTTCCTATTGTAGTTAAAGATTTTTTTTTTCTTTTGTTTGTCGAAAGAAACACAGACAGAGCAACTTTCAAAGGGAGGCAAAAGGAAGAGGGATAGTAATGGAAGCAAGAAAGAGGAAATAGAGCAAAAGTTCAGAGGAGGTAGAACTGAGAGTCTAATAAGGTGGAAAAATAAGTAGTGCAATAAATGCAGAAGGCGATTTCAACCACAAGCAGTAAGCAAACTTGGGTAACCAATAATGCTTATGAACAGGAGGGCCAACTAGGTACTGTTTAGCCTAGAAGAACATGTGTTGTCAAGGGCTGCCTTGTTAACTTGATCCACCAAGAGGGGGATCTGGTTCCTAAGAGTAGTAATTTGAACTTAGACATTGGCATCAAGCTTTTTCACGATATCCCCACTTGCTCTAGGGCCCCATAAAGACCCTCGGACTCTTTGAAGAATGCCTCATTTAGCCTTTTTTAGTATCAAGCTTTTTCTCTAGCTCCTTAATTCTTGGGTCTCACTCCAAAATGAACACCTTTTGGGGTTTAGCCTCTTTTTGAAGTGCCTTGTTCGCTTCCTCTTCCTTAGAGACCTTCTATTTGAGGGCGACCTTCTTTTTTCAAAGCTCCCTGTTTAGAGTGGCTGCCTTTTGGCATTGGCTATCATTAACAAGACATCATTTGGCCACACCAAAACAAGCAACACTTTCTAAATAAAGGGGGCAAGATGGAGTTAGTGGAATAGCTATGCAAAAGGCAAATAAGATATAAGCAAAAATTAAGCCAGTACTTGGAGGAGGGTGTTGATGTGACAACTTTGCCAATCAATGACTTGTTTTAACTAGTTAAGTGTATTTAATTAATGTTTTTTTTATTTAAATGCCTCAAATTAGTTTCTTATTAAGCAAGAAAAGCAAGCTAAGTAGGGTTGTATTAAGTTCCTAAGTGTAAAATGAGACCAAAAGGAAAAAAGGGTAAAATGGTAATTTTAACCCAAGTGAGTAGCATGACTATAATTTCAGTGAAATTAAGGTCATGTAAGTAATTTTGACCAAATAATTTAAGGCCATAATTTACTCTAATAATAGGAACTAAGAATGAAAGTTAGGGGACTAAAATACACTAACTAAGAATTAGGGTTATTGTGCCTCTTAAGGCATCAAAATAAAAGGCCAGGGGTAAGGGGAGAATTCGTCTATGGAACCTAAAGGATGGTTGGGGCAGACAGCTAGTGAAAAAAAAAATCAAATGAAATGAATTAAAACTTGTTGTGGTAAGTGAACAAAGATAAGTCAAAGATATAGTGGGAGTAGGTGTAGCTTTTCTTTTAGACAAACTATGACAACTATTCATCATCTTCTCAAAGTCATTTTTATTCTTTTCTTCCTCCATAGCCATTGTTCTTTAAGTCTTCCAAAGTTGCTCCATTCTCCATGAAAATTAAGGGTTCCAAGGCAATTAAATCAAGCTCCTAGCTGGAAGTTGGTGTATTTGGTGCTTTAGAGCACATTCCTTCAGGTTTGGGTTAAAATTTAATTATAGGTTTTAGTTGGTTCTAAGCTTAAATGTGGTTAATGATGATCTTAATTGAGTGCTTGTGGTGCCCATTTTTCTTGGATTTAAGCCTGGAACTTAAGGGAAACAAATTGCGCATAAGTGAGCTTTGTGTGACTTGTTTGCTTTAATATTGCTCTGGTTTGAATTTTAGGTAAAGGGTTAAGTTAAATTAAGTTAAATTAATTTATTTATTACATAATTTAAGTTTTGTAAGTGGGATTTAAGTTGGATTGTAGAGGAATTGCAAGAAAATAAGATTGGGAGACAAAATGGGGCATAAGAAGCATATAGTGGATAAAGCACCAAGCATGGTGTGATCACACCGTCTTTGGTGGTTTGCCTACACCATTTCTAGTGGGTGGGGAACAATTGAAGTGTTATAGTACCAGTATAAGGGGTACAACCACATCAACAAAAAATTCCCCCCAGTTACTTTGTTTGCCTCCTAAAAACATGTTTAAGTATTTCCTATGTAATCCCAAAGCCATATCATGCTCAAATTAAGTTCCTAATTCACTTTTAAAATATCTTAAAGCATCAATTAAGTAGGCCAATTAAGTGGTAAGTTTAAGAGGGTTAAGTCTGGTGGATAAGTAATGGTACTTTAAGGAAGAATTAAGGTGCCAAAAGGGGGTTCAATTTCTTTAAAGACCTAAGTGCAAAGCAAGGGAAAGACGGGTAAAAGGCAGGAGTGGGTGACAATCTACTTTAGGACCTGTAAGTGGGACTTGAAGGAGATAAAGGATTTGGGATATGTGGGCCAGTGTCTCAGGTACCTTTGCCATTTAAGCTCACGGCAAGTCTAAGACTACTCAGCGTGTAAGAAGTCTCAAGTGTTGTATGTTGCATATCATTCACTCATGTATTACATTTATTATTATTTTCTTATTTGTGGTTGATTGTTGGATGTTTGGTTGTTTGTTTGCCATATGTACATGTTTGCTTGAGTTTTCTTGCAGGTACCAAGGGACCCTTTACTGAGTATGATCATACTCACTCTTTTAAGCTTATTTATGTAGATATTAACCCTGGGCCTAACAATTAGGTGGATAGTTGTGGGCTAAGTTTATCTATTTTTTAGGTATTTATTTTGCTTAGAACATTGTGTTTCTAAGTTATAAGCTAAGTTTTGTACTAACTAAGTGTTTGTGCCTTTACATTTAGAGGCTAAGAGTTGTACAAGGACAAGTGAGAGCTTTGTACTTGGAGTTTGATAGCTCAAAGGTGGGAGCTCAAGTAGATGATCTTAATAGTATTTTACCAAGTATATTGAGTACCTTGTGTATTAAGACATTGCCCCTATTAGGATCTATTGTGGTGTATGACACTTGAATTACTTTTGGGTGCATGCTAAGGTTAAAAATTTTGCATGAACTATTACTTGAAGTTTAAATAACTAGTGTTTTGTTGTCTTGATGCGTTTTAAATATGTTTTAAATGAAATGCTCAAGCGATGTTTTCTTTACTTATTTGATTTATTTAAGTTGTATTGCCAGGACAAACACATGCATATCTTTTTGTATGGTACGCTAAGTAACCAGTTGCACGTAAATTTTTTTAATTTACTGATAGTTAATGGTTAGCTAATAGTAGCTAAGTGGGATAACAGTCCTTAAGAGCCTAAAAGCTAATTATTCAGGGTATTGGAACCCTGCTTCATGATAGTTGACCACCCTAACTCACATATACCCATTTGGCCTCATGCAAGCTAGTTAATGACAGTCCCTGGGGAGCCGCACTTCTTCCAAGATCCACTATGCCAGATCACCATTGCCCATCAAAATGGACTTCCTTTGATTGACCGCTTAGAAGAGGTTAAGAAGGGAATCTTTATTGATGCCAATCTCGACCATCAACCTTTTGTGAGCTCCAGATGACAATCTCTCAGGGCCTTTAGGTGAAAATAGTCATCGTTTTGCTCCAAGGAAGGGTAAGTCCTTTTGGATGACCCCTTCAACTAGGGAACAACCCCATACAATAAGGGGGGTCGTTCCCTTGGTGTTGCCCTCAGGGCGAGCAAGCCCCTTCTCCCTAGGAATGCTCATGGGCTGAGAAGCACCTCCCAAAAAAGATAAGGCAAAAGTAAGGAGGGGTAAAAGAGATGTTGTGAAAAAGAAAAAGGTGAGCTAAGGAATGAATATTACATGTGCCGTTGTATGAGACGCAAAAGGCCCAATAGCTCCTACTTCCTTGGCTTAAGGAGTGACCCCATTAGGTTCTTCCACACGTACTTTCTTGCACCTCCTTATAAGCCTCATCTCTGCCTTCTCTTCTTCTTCGTTAAGATTTATGGTTGCAGGAGGAAGTGTCACCTAGATGGCTGACATAGGTGGTGTTTGGGAAGATGAGGCACTTGGTGGCAGGGGCAAAGACACCAACAGTGTTGAAATTAAGGTCGTGCTGTTTCAATGGGGGCTGGAGGTACATGAATAGTTGCCAGTAATGCAGATTGCATTTTTCTTTCCTGGATGAGGCCTTCTCAGAGTCATCATCTAATTTTGTAAAAATGTTTTAGAAGTGATTTTTAGATTACTTAAAATACATAGTTATAAGTTATATATAATCTAAGCGACAAAAGGGGCAAATTTGCCACTAAACTGTAAAGGGTAGAGTAATTTTTGCACTAAACTTTTTTTTCAAGCAAATTTGCCATTAATGTTTTTGTTGTGGCCAATTTTTCCATTGATCGTTAACTGGTAGATCCCATTTATTGGGAGAATATTCTATGGAATAACTCTTAAACTAGTCCCTAAAACTTTTCTCCTGAATCTTAGATATCCAAACCTTTTACAACACCTAAATAAGTCAAAACCTTGTGTTTGACCACACTTCTATTGCTGAGCTTTATTGTTTTCACCTTCCTTGGTGCCGCAAAACAATATTCCATCATTGATGTCATTGATTATTTATTCTAGAACTGTAATGCCTTTAGATTTTCAACTTGCATTAGTCGGATCCTGTTTTATTAGGATTTGTTCTAAGGAGTATTGTCGGGATGTGTGAAAAAGTGGAGATAACACTGGTAGTGAAAAGAGTGTAGGGTGGGAAAAGATACAAGGATTTGTTTGAGCAAAGATGATGGTGAAAATGATAAATTCATAAACTTAGGGGCTAGGGTATCCGACAAAGGAAACTTGGAAGTGAAACATGCATCTTTCTCCTTTTTTACATTTGTGATGTTAAACAATTTTAATGGCTGGTGGCAGATTTACTCTTAACACAAAATATTGATAGTAAATTTACGCATTTTGAAAAGATTAATGGCTAATTTACATGCAAAAAAAAAATGTCGGAAAACTACTCTACCCTTATAGCTTAGTAGTAAATTTGCTCATTTTGCCTAATCTGAGTAAATTTTACACATAAAAAATCAATAATATCTTATTTTTAAGAATCTATATTAAAATACTTATTTATGGAGTAGGCTTGACCAAGTTATGAAATAGTGAAACTGTGGGGGGGGGGGGGGGGGGGGGGGGGGGGGTCCTCATAAAAAAGGTGCCTCAAATCTTAACAGTTGTAACATATTTGGCGAGCATGGCTACGACGTCATTAGAAACCTTTGAAGCCGATGACTTCATGTTCTTGATCTTGGCTTCTGTTTCCTGTTCCAATCGCTTCACGATGTCACTTGAGTTCCCACTCGTCTGCAAAAAAATCAGATTACCCAAAAAAATAATTAAACATGATCATTTCTGTGTTGGCTTAGTGGCTTGTTGCAACACCCTAAATCCCAGTTGGGCAAAATGTGAGAGACGTTTTATAAATATAAATATACTGCTCCAGGTTCTAAATTTTAATCGCTTAGCGCTTATCTTTTTAATGTAAGTTTGAAGAGATCTCAAGTTTAATTGTGCATTAGGCAGAGAGCCAAGACAAATAACTTTAATAAGATTATTTTTGCGTGCATGTAAAATAACTTTAACTAATATTCTCAATTAGTTTTATGTTGTATGGGTGTTCTTGGGTTGTACTGTTCCACACCACCACCTTTTTGGACCTAGGTATTGTACCTTACATTTTTATTAATAAGTTTTATTATTGCTGTTAAAAAAATATATATTCTCAATTAGCCAAAATTTGTTATTTAGGATGCACGAGTCTCTTCCATTCAAAATAACTGCAGGTTGATACAGTTAAAAAAGATCCACAATTTGGTTACTGATCATTGTCAATTTTAATTAGTATAACAAAAAAAAAATATATAAGAAGAGGCATAGTTATTGAAAAATATATACCAACTTATAGTTAGTACCTCAGAGATTTTCTTCTGGAATTCTGCTTCCATTTGGGAGCGATAATGGGCCACTTCCCTCTCAGCTTCTTGTTGAGCTTGGTTTAGCCTAGCCATCTTCACTGGTAATTAATCAAAACATCTTTAATTTCTTTATGTGTCTCTATATAATGTCATATTGATTGAAAGAGGAATCAAAAAAATAAAAGGAAAAAAGATTTTACAATTTCTGGCACTAGTAATGATATGTTGGGCCTCCTGTTCTGCTGTTAGCAACATCTGAATACCCCCTTGTCCTCTAAACGAATCCATACTCGTTTTCCTGGATCTATAAAAAATTAACGTAAAAAAAAAATTAACTATTTCACGAGTAAACTCAAGCGTAAAAAGAAAGAAAATTCAATTCAAATATGGTTACCTCGATATTGTGTTCCAGAGAGGTGAGTTTATCAGAAGGAACACAAAAAATGATCTGACATGCCTCTGCAAAAAGTGGTTCTTTGAAATTTTATTTGGAGGAGAAGGAGAAAGGCTGTTCTCCTTACAATTAGCGGAATCAGTTTGGTTCCTTTTTTTCTCAGTCAAAACAAAAACTTATCATTTTCGCTTGTAGAAGTTTTCTTCTAGCATTTGTGTCCCAAATCTTTGAAGTTTGATAAAAGTATTAAGTCTTGAATACTCCTTTTTTTTTTATTTAAAGAAAATCAATGACAAAAGAGGTAAATTTGGCACTAAACTACAGGAGATAAAGTAATTTTTCCATTAAATTTATTTAAGTAAATTTACTATTAACATTTTCTTTGTAGACAATTTTACTAGTGACGTTAAATAGTAGAAATATTTTATTTATTCAGAAAATATTTCATTGCACAATTCTTAAACTAGTGTCTAAGTTTGATCCTTAACTCCTAGTTATTCAAACTTTTCACAACACTTAAATCAGTCAAAACTCTTTATTTGACAAAACACCCCAATTGCTGAGTGTTCTTATTTTCATCTTCCTCATTGTAGCGGAGTAATCTTCCATTGCCATTACTATCGATTCTTTATTCAAGTATTGCAGTGTCTCTAGATTTATTTAGTTCCATTTGCATCAATTGGACCTTGTTTCATCAAAGTTTGTTTTAAGGAGTATTTTTGGGAGCGTTGCTGGGATATATAGAAAAGTGGAGGTTATGCCGGTGGCAGAAATAGTGGAGGGCGGCGAATGGTACAGGGTTTTGCTAGAGCTTCGATGTTAGGTAAAAGAAACTTGGAATTGAAACATGCAACTTTCTCATTTTTTTCACATTTGTCACATAAAACAATTTTAATGGCTAGTGGCAGATTTGTCCTAAGACAAAACATTTACGGTTAATTTGCACTTTTTGAAAAGATTTGTGGTGAATTTGCTAGCAAAAAAAATCAATGGTAAAATTATTCTATCCCTATAATTTAGTAGCAAATTTGCTTCATTTACCAAAAATCAATCCAATTAACTGTTCTCCATATTATATCTACAACACAAATACATCATAGAGGTGTGAGGGGCGTTGGCTCAACCATGGACCATACTGTAAGTTTATTGGGACAAGGTGATATCCAATGTTTTAAACTTTGAGGATAATGACTAGAAAATGTAACTTTTTAAACTTTATAATGTGTTTGTAAATTGTATAAAAGTAAAGGGACTAAATGTGTAATTATTGAGGCCATTCTATAAATTTTTCCAAATTTCAAGGACCAAAATTCTAATTTTAGGAATTATTTTATAAATCTTTAAAAGTTTAGGCCTATTCTCTAAATATCTGAAATTTCGGGTCTGGTGTTAGTTTGCCAAATATAATTACTTTGTGAATTCTTACTTTCCTCAGCTTTAGTTTAGGAGAATAAATCATAGACAAAAAGGAAGCAATAAGCTACTTTATTTGTCCAAAAAAAGATAACAATTTTTTTAATGTCTTAAAAAGAATGAGTTGTTTTCCCTTTTTGGAAAGTTTTTAACATCAAATTATTTTACTACCCTGATTTAAACTTTATCTGAATAAAACCAAAAAAACTTTTATTTTTCTAATCATCATTTAAACTTTCACTACACAAAATCCAAAAAGAAATTTTTTTTAAGCTTCAAGAGTAAAAATGAAAGAACAATATAAATTGCAAACATCTTAATCTTCATGTCTAAAGAAACATATCATCTAAAACAGGACGGCAGGAGTATTAAATAACAAGAGAGCATGTATATATTGGAAAAAAAAAAACAAATATAATCATTATTAAAGCAAGAAGAAGCAAAGAGGGAACCAATAATGTTGTAGTAAATCATAGTGCAGTGGCACTAGCGTAATTAACAGAAAATCATGATGTAGTCTATAATAGTGAGTTGTTTCACAACGATATTGAACTTAAGGCATGATGGCAATTTTGTCAATTATTAGAAATAAGTAGTTGTGTTAGAGCACATGTCTTGCACAGTGGTCCATAATATAGCAATTTTTGTCAAAATCCTTGTCAAGTAAGAATGTAGGAAAATGACATTTGTTGGAAGTAAAAATACATTTTAAACCATCCTATGTTTGGTTTATAATTTGACAAGAATGAAGATTTCAACTTCCTCATGTTTGCTTAAATCATTTTACATCTTTCTTTAAATTTTGAATACAGTGACCCAAAATGGAACTTTTTAAACTTAAGTGATGTTTTCTATAAATTATATGAAAGTATAGGGGCTAAATGTGTAACTTTGGGGGTCCATTTTGTAAGTTTTTCAAAAGTTCAGGGACAAAGTGCAATTTTCTAGAGATTATTTTATAAATGTTTAAAAGTTTTAGGGTCAATATGTAAATATCTGAAAGTCTAGGAATTATGTTATAATTTTTTCAAGTATAATTACTTTGTGGATTCCTACTTTACCCAACTTTGGTTTAGGAGAATTCTTTTTTTTTTTTTTTGTACAGTGGGAAGAAGGAAAAGCAAAAGAAGAAAAGCAAAATAAGGAAGTTAGTAGTGCACAATGGCCACCCCTAAGGAATCATCCACCAAGTGCTGCATTATTTCTGGAGACGGGAATTGTAACACTCTGGCCCTAGCTTCCATCGTAAATGCCAAAGTTGCCAAATGGTCGGCACAATGGTTTCCTTGATGGAGCATATGATCAATGTGATCGACTTGCAACTCAAACATCAATGCACAACAATCTTGCACAATGGCGCCAAGAGGGTGAGACAAGGTATCAGCACTCAATAAATCCATTAAAGAAAGATTATCACTTTCAACCAAATAAGCCTCCACTCCTAAATTTCAAGCAAGGATAAAACCCTCTTGAAGGCCCGTTAACTCCACCTATAAAACACCTCAATGGCCAAGATTGGCCATAAAACTAGTACACTACCCACCACTATCATCGCGAAGTAAAGCCACCAATTGCTGTAGTAACACCACAAGAGATAGTTGCATCTGTATTAAGCTTTGAATGCCCCATTAAAGGAGGAGACCAGCGCACTAGATGAGCTGGCTTCAACACCATGCCAGCCGGAGATTTAAAAGCTTCAATCACTTCTTTTGCTTCACAATCAACTGCCCTTAGAATGACAATAGGCTGAAGCAAAAACTGCTCAAATCAAGCTTTGTTACATGCTTTCCATAGGTGTCATAGAGTTGAAACAAAGAACAATGGCCAAGGGATTTGGTCTAGTGCATTTCTTGTTTTATTAGAATTATAGAAAATTACCTTCCAAATATAGCTAAATAGAGGATTTTTAGGATTTTAATATTCTTAACCATTCAGACCATTTCCTAACTTCATTTATTTCATAATATTTTGATTTTGTTCATTTCCTTGTTTGTTCATTTATGGAACACATCTATTATATATAAATAAATAGGATAAACTTAAGGGATAAAGAGACTTTTCACTTAACAAAGTAAACATTAAATCGACACATGGCAAAATTTCTATTTAAGGAAAAAAAATCATGATTTTTTACACTAATCTTACAGGATACCCCTATACGTTCTTGAAATGCAAATAAGCAAAATTATGTTCTTATTTTCACACTATTTGACTTTATTTGTAAGAATAAATATTAATGCAGTTTACTTACTATATATGTATAACAAAAGGAACTAAATAAATTACAAAATTTAAACTTGAAAGTTGACTACTATATATATCAAGTAAAATTAAATAAATTACATAATTTAAGCCTTAAAATTGAACTATATATAAGCAACTGATCACAATCCCCATCACAAACATATGAGGGTTGATGGCAACTTTTGCTGGTGCCATCGCATTCTTGCCTTTGTCTCCATGTAACAACATGCGTCCGTTGTTAATTTTATGAGCTACAACAAGTAACTCTTTATTGTAAGTTTTAAGTTTTCTTTGCCATTATTGACAAACAGAACAATTCCAATTCTTCCAAGAAAAGATATATGAAGTTCAATTCCAGCATGTCTAAATAATAATTCAAAATATATAAATAAATACAATTTCCTTTCATTGTTCTTGAGTTTTGATGATATGTTATTACAAAAAATAAATATCAAAATCTTTTAGTGATAAGCTTCCAAGTTCCAACCACTATAACTATTTCTCCAAATTAATAGAAAAAATAATGTAAGATTTCTTCAAATCTGGATGTTGGATGGTTGGGGAAATTCTCAACGGTTTGAGTTTTGTTGCTAATTCATGTTGTTTATGGTGTAGGCTGGTAACATTTCTGATCCCCTTCACGGATAGGAGCAAGCCACATCAGATGAACCGGATAAACAAAATACCAATATTAATGGAGTAACATTAAGAAGAAAGCATAGAACTTTGCTAGGATCACGCCGATTTGTAGATAGAAAACAAAAACAGAAGGCTGAAGAATATTTAGGATATCGTATAAAGTTTTCTGGGCAAGTTATGGCTAGATCACCAGATTCGGTTGGTGCAATTGAGGCTGATGCTAAGTAGCATTTTTAGTAAACGAAATGCTTAAGTTCTTATTCATAAATGTCAAGAATAAAATGTTTACATATTTCCAAATGTTCTCATGCTAGAAAAAAAAAATCCATTTCTCACCTAAAAAGCATTAGATTCAATTTTGTTACTCATAAGCTGCCATCTATTAAGGCTGTAACTGTCAGGTTTAGGGTTAAGTTTGGGTTAGAATCTAAAAATTTCAAACAACTTTTGCATCCGAAAAATGTAATCCAACCTGACCCTATTTATTGGCTTAACTCGGACCGACCCTAACCAAAAAATTTAGTGTTAGGGTTGGGTTTATCCAACATAAATCCGACACCCATTGCCAACTACCATTTCCTCTGCCACTTCATCTCTGATCCCTGAGTTGGTGGCGGGAGCTGGTGGAGCTGCGTTTGATGTGAGGACATTTGGCATGTGTGAGGACGAAGGAGTAGGGACTGATGAAGGATTAGGGATGAAGGATTCGAGACAGAGGAGCATAAATTACGCTAAGTAGGATGGATGAGGCGGACGGTGGGTGTGTGAAAGGAACGACGTCGATGACGAGGCAGATGGCAAAGGAAGAACACTATTAAGTAGAGGCAAGCAGGGAGCAACAGGTGCTATAGCTTGCGTGTTGCGTTGGGAATTGGGAGGGACTTATTTAGGGTTAGGCCTTAGTACGCTAGAGCAAATAGGCCTAACATAGATACTATTATTAATGGGCTAGGCTGGGATTGGGAAGTTGGGGCGTAAGGCTAGCAGCAAACAGGCCTAACATAGTCACTAGTGTTAATGGGCTAGGCTAGGGTAAGGAAGTTGGGGCGTATATTCAGGTCAATCGGGTGGTTTCGGGTTTAACTTGAATTTTCAGTCTTAAAATAGGGTTGGGTTTGGGTTAGCCCAAATATTACTTTTTCACTCCTTGACCCAACCCTAACCCAAAAAATTAGGTCAGGATTTGGGTTAGGGCCAAAAGCTTTCACCCCTACCATCTATTTGAATTTTTGTGCATCAAAATAAATGGCAAACATAAACTACGCCAAACTCAATTTTAACTATCAGTATACAAAACCTTCAACGGTACTTGTAGAAGTCGAGATATTAAAGGTAGTTAGATTAATCTTTATTTAAACTCTTATGCAAAACTCAAAAATAATTTTTAATCATCATTTAAAGTCTTACAACATAAAATCAAAAAAGGATTTCTTTTTCTTTTTAATTCAAGGGAAAAATTGAAAAAAAAAATAATCATAAACTACATACACATTAATCTTCATGCTTAAAGAAATGTATCATCCTTTGTGAGCCAAATGAAGTATATTATTACAACATAGAAGCAAAAAAAATTTCACAAATTCAAAACTGAATAATGCATAATTAAATGACATCTCAAATTTAAATTTATAAATACTTAAAGTGTCCTAAATTTTGGCAAGTAAAATAAATACCACTTAATTATTCTTGGAAAATTTTGACTAAATTTTGACATTGAATCTTTATTTTTGATTCATCATAACCATGTACACACATAAAATATATGATACACTTTAGGGTAAGATCGACATTTCATGTAACAAACATGATATGAAGTCGATTTCTAATTTTAGGTAAGTATTTAACTTTTCTTTTAACACTATGATTGAGAAACTACCTTTATAGCATGTTTCTAGTAAAAGCTTTGAGAGTTTGTTATATACTCAATTTTCCCTAATGATTTACTTTAATAAAGTCTAAAAAATAGGGTCAAGATTAAAAGAAAAATAAAGTAGGGATTCCAAAATTTAGATTATTATTAATTACGGGCCACTTATTAAATTGTAAATATCACAATAAGAGACGTACTAAGAGATTTAAAATTGATCTACTTTTTTGTTTCTCCTTTTCAAGGTTGACATTAAAATGTTTTGAATAAACATTTAGTTCAAAAAAAAGAAATCATATAAACTAAAAATGGGAATCAAGGAGTTTATTGCACAAATTATATAATGAAAAAAAATGAGTATCTAAAATAGAAAATAAAATCATCCCATTAATTATGTCATGTAGGATATTATAAAGCTTTAACACATCCAGTACTACTAGTAGCTCATGGCTAAAAAGTTATTGAGTGAGGGGTGAGAGAGTGTTAATGAAGTAATCTACAAGAGAAACAGTGAGACATATATTTGTATTTTAATGGAAAGAGGGTAGAATAGTTATTTTGTTTGCTAAAACTTATCAGAAGAGGAAATTGTATAAAGAATTTTAAATGACCGAATAGGAAAATGGTGCAGAGAATTTGGGATAGAGGAAATATAAAATAAATAATATATTAAACTTATCTTAAATTATATCTTTATTTTAAGATAAAGTCATATGAATATACAAATTTGAAAGAGGTACGGGCAGTATTGTATAGAAACTTGCACTTTTCCAAAAGGCTGCCAGTAGGGCAACTTTGAGCGGGTTTATACAGTAGTTGGGTAACTTTTGATATCTTAATATAAGGTCAATTGATTTTGAGGTTATCGCCCACTTCTAAGGTCATTTGGAAAAGACAAAAGTTGTTTGGCAAAGGTTGAATGACTCCAAGTTATTTTAAACAAAAAAAAAGAAAGAAAGAAAAATCAATGTTAATAATAAGTTTGTTGGTGATACTCATTATCATGTTGAGATAATTTGATACTTTTTAAATTCTTGGTTTAATGATAATATTTTCTTAATAATATTTATATCATATTTAAATATTCATTATTTCTAGAACTCAATACAACCTAGAACCCTGTAGCAATGCCTAGTATATAAACTAGTTTATTATTATTCATGAACATGTTTATTTAATAGTGTTTAGGAACACATTTGCTTGTTTAGTTTGTTTGCTTCATGACAATCGTATTGTTAATGAATAAACATGAATGAATGCACACACATTCTTCTATAAACGAACAAGCATAAATAGAAAAAATGTATTCGTTTATTGTTTGTGCTCATGTTCATTTAAAGTTAAATAAACAAACATGAACATAGCATATTCATATTCATTTGGTTCATTTACAGCCTTATATTGATTCAAAACAAAATTTTGAATATGTATTTTGCTGTTACCAACTGCATGAAAAACAAGTTTGTATACAATTGTTTACTGTTTTCAGTACATGTCTAGCAGTGGCAGAACCATTAAGGGGTAGGTGGTGCCAACACCCCCAGGGAATTTTGAAATGCGATAATATAAGATGCTAGTTTAGTAATTTTGTCAGAAGCTAGAGACCAGTGTGAATTCCCCCCTCTCCCCCAGATATGGTGGAAGAATATAAAAATGTAGAGGAGTGAGACATTTGCTAAAAATTATGGGAATTGAATGTGCACTCATTACAAACTTTTTTTTTATCATTTTTTTTCTTATCTTAAAATCACTGCTAAAATGCAACATAAACTCTTTGGATTTACTTAATTGGCAAAGTTAGCCCTTAGATAAGAGTCAGCATATTTTAGGTATTGAACTTTGCAAACCATGTTAAGTTCAAAAGTTTCAAATAATCCATGTTAATCTATAATAGAATGGTCAATGTTGTTAAAAGAATATTTTTTTTCTACCTTTTTTGTGTGTGAAATTATAAAATATTATAATTTTCCATTATTTTATTTTAGAAAAACTAGGATTAGTAAATTTCTAGGCAATCCACCTTGAAAAGTGAGAGACAACCCTTTAATTTGGTTGGATTTGTTCCTTGCTTAATTGATTAATTGTGATGATTACAAAAAAAAGTTAGTTTATCTTTTTAAATTTTTTATTTCTTGGGTCAAATGGGTTTGAGCTTTCTTTAGGAAAAGAAAGATATATTTTGATCTAGTATTTGACTCAAAATTGATTTCTCAAGTGTTTTATATCAAAGGTTTGAAGTAAGTTGATTTAGTGTTAAAATGAGTTAGTAAGGTGTGAAAATTGGCAAGTTAGTGTAAGAAGGTGCAAAGAAAGTAGAAACAATGGGTTGAAAAGGTCCAAAGAGTTGATTTGTATGTTTATTTTTGTACCCAATATGTTTTAGCTCTAGGAATTTACAAAGCAACGGGTTAAATCAATCCAACGGGTTAATTTTTGAAGACAAAATCATTGTAGCTCCTAGAAGTCAGAAACAACTGCTTTGAATCAAAACAACCCGTTGAAAAGCATCAGAAACGTATTCTGCATGAGAATGCGTCTCAGAAATTTTTGAAATTTCAAATTTAATGCGTTCCAGCTCAGCTTCCACGTGGATTTTGCACCTAACAAGTGATAAAATGATGCTGCCTAGCCATTAGAGCTCAAATTGGGTTTTCGGTCTGAAACACTTTTTTTAACAGGTTGGAAATTTCCAACTGAGTAGAATTAACAGACAGAGGTAAAAAGCTGTCAAATTTGACAGCAACGGTCACCAAAATTCTAGGGGCGTCTCTAGACCTTCTTTGCAGGTTTTCAACATCTATTTTGCACCCAAATGGATATAAAAACATGGAGAAACGTCTTGGGAAGCTCTCTTGGCAACTAGAAAAGAGAATCCATCATCAAAGAGCTAAAACTTGATATTTGCCAAGAACTTGTGCTTTTATTTGTTTATCTAGCCTTGAGTGCTTCCATTGTTCTTACCGTCTTGTAACCACAAAATTATTGATTTCCTTATAAGGTAAAGGGGGTTAGAAAGGTTCTTAGTTAGCCATTGGCAAAACTAGTGAGAGATTGAGGCAGAAGGAACTACCAAAGAGTTGTGTACTCTTGTATACTATTGTGTACTCTTGTGTTTTATAGTAGTGAAGAAAACTCTCAAGTGATGAATTTGAGGAGAGGAGTAGGCTCTCAAGAGGCGAGATTGAACCTCTATAAAAATTCCTTTGTGCGAGTTTCTCTCACTCTCTACATACTTGATCTTTGGTTGGTGTTTTATGCTTCTTTTCTTGGTTGAACTTGTTTGTTTTCAAACATACTTCAAAGGTAGTTTTCAAAGAAAAATTTAGGTACATTGTGTTAGTCATTTTTTGGTTAGAATAGGGTTATTTATTGCTTCTTGAATTGAATTTTAGCTTGAGGGTTTAAGAACCCATTTTAGGTTTCACTTGGAATTCAACAAATTCACCCACCTCTTGGTTGTACTTGGGATAACAAATTTTTTGAAAAATTAACTAAATATCTTTATGTTTTACCTTAAAAATTAATAATAATAATATTTCTCATTCAAAATTCTTTTTTCAAGTTTCTAAATAATTTTAAAGACTTATTCAATCTAAGTTAAATAGAAAGCACATATTTTAGTGACTACAAGAATACTTTATTTTAAAAATTAATAAAGTTTGATAACTTATTTCAAATTAAAACTAAATGTTACTCAAAGTAAGATTTATTTGCATGTACAGTATTAATAATTAACTTAAATAATTTGTATTTAGATCCGCCACTAAGACTCATCCTCACCACCGTCTCATTGTACCACCACTGTCTCACCGTACCACTGCCTTCTCACCACACTCTCCTTCATCTTGCTCATGCTCGTGCCTTGAGCCAAAAATTCTATTTCCGGCATTGATGTTTAGCCCACAACATATTATGTTCCTTTCACTAAAATACTTGACCTTTGATCAACACATTTTTTTCTTTAAATCCCATAGTTAAATCATTCCCTGCAGCATGGTTAGTTAAATCCTTGGGCATTTTTAGCTAGTTAGGATGTTGCGTGCTTGTTTAAATTATTTCCTTCGAGTTGTACTTTGCCCTTGTTGCGGATCCAAGACACTATTTTAGACTTCTCATGTACTACTAATAATTGGTTATATGATTTAAATTAGATATTGTTTCGTGGAGGAAGTCAATGAACTGGATTCACATCTCTGTGTATATATGTGCGTCGCTTCATCCTGTTTTGCTTCAGGCATCCATGCATAGATTCTATGAGTAGTTTCCAATTGAAGCTCTATTATATATCATCAGAAAGGTCTATGACTATAGTTTGATACAAATGAAGTAATTTGTGATTTTGAGGTATGAGTGAAGTGATATGTTGATTCTCATGAGATATCGTAAGTTCATTTTTTGCTCTTTTAATTAGATTGGGTAAATAAATATAAACAGCACGATAAAAGATAGAACTTATGCTTTAATTGAAAGTAACCATCATGAATTAGCATAACCAAATCACTAGCTTCTTTTTAAACCCTAATATTCTTCTTCACTGAGAAACTTTGCAATCCGTTGTCTTTTAGCGTTGATTTTACAATGAAAAATTTTCAATGAAAGACTCTATCTGTGTTTGAAGATTACCTTGCTCACTGAAAAAAGGTTGGCATGCATATTAGAAGAACCTTTCCTTGAAGAAGACATGCCTATTTTTCTTATTTATTTTATTTTCGTTTCAATAGCATTTTTTATTATTTTTATTTTTATTTTCCTATTTTACCTTCTAACTAGGTCACAACTTTTTAATCCAATGAAAAAAATTAATACCCTAAGATCCAATGGTTAATATTATTTTTCTATCCATAGGAATTAAATGAATAAAATGTTTGATGAACAGTTCATGAACCGATCAGTAGAAATTTGTTTATTTTGTTAAATGAACGCAAACATATTTTTTCTATTTGATTAATTAAATGAATGAACATGAACAAAGTCTTATTTGTTCATTTACGTTCATGAATTGTTTGACTATTGTTCGCTTATGTCCATTTATTTATTTAAGTTTGTTTGTTTATTTATATATTAGTTGTATATTTATTATTATATATATTTCATACGCCATATATGTTTATCAGTGTCTAGCTACTCCACATATATGATTATGCCCATATTTCTCCAAAGTTAATTTATTGTCGTTATTTCCCTTAACCTGATTGATTATTCCCCTTACAGTGTGAACCTGCTGCCACACCATGTCAAGTCCCATAGCCTTAACCCACAATTTTTCCCATCATCGCCTATTACCTTGCTAGCCATTACTAGACTTGTTCCGATTCAAATTGGTGGCTGGCATATGCTTTAGTTTTTCTAGTTGCTAGACTTCCTCTTCCCACATTTTACTAGTGTCTAGGCTCAATGCATCGCTAGTGAGAGTGAGCAGAAATTGGTTTAGATCATCATGACTTGCTCTAGTCAAGAGGTTCTAATCTAACATTGTTTCTAGTTACTCGAGTAAAGAGAAAGGACATGAATGGCTTCTAATTCTTCCTTTCCTTTCCATTAATTAAAAATTGCAGGTTAGAGTATCTCTCAAGTGACATGAAACCCTTGAATGCACGTGTTCTACATTCCTCATTTCCCTCAAATTATGTGTTAAATTACAAGATTTAGAGACATTTGTGTTCTACATTCTCTACTAAATTGGAATACCTTTAAATTTTTTTATGAGTGGTTTCTTTGTTGGTTTATGAAATTGGAAACAAGGTTTTTCAAGTTTTAGTATGATGTTCATTCGTTTTTGTTCTGTTTGTTCAATGTTCATGAACATATTTGTTTGTTGGAGTCAAACTAATGCGATTGTAAATGAACAAACACAAACACCATTTAGTAATAAATGAATAAATATGAACAAAGACATTGTGTTTGTTTATTGTTCCTGTAAAGGACGCCTGCCTAGGATCACTTGTGGATATGCTTAATTAGGATATGGTGGCCCCACACTTAGTTGCAAATGGGTGGTTGAAACTCGTAATTCTTTAAAACTTACATGTAACTAGTTTATTAACCTAGGACTTTGGCTATGAATGCATAGCTTCGGTTCTTAGATAAAAGAAATAAACAACATAGAACTCTTAAGCACTTGTGTGCATTTTAGAAAAGACTTAAAAAATAATCATAGACCAAAACGAAATAAGTAAGTAGGTTAGACTTCAACTTTTGACCCTATGTACATCATCTAAAAGCATAATGTAAAATCAAAGGCAGCTGTGTATATAAAATCCACTTAACTATATTTATACCATTGCCTATACTAAAGAATCAACTTATAGCAATTAGGCATTCAACTTTATGAAGTGCCCAAGATCACTAAATAGCTTAGCTCTGAACAAGCTTACTCCAAAGTAATGAGTCACTTTGCTTCCCTTATGCCCTTTTGAGCCTACTCACACTATCAAGGCCATAAAACAAATCAGTTAGCACATAATAATAGCGAACTAAAACTTAGAATCAGTCTAGATTCCATAAAATTTATACTTACAACAAGGGATCATGCTTATAGCACTTCTTTACTTGGTATCAAGCACAACAACAATTATATCTAACTAATATGAACTTAAAAGGTTAGAATTTGATAATTCTCAAAAAGAAATTTCTTAACTTGCAATAAAATCTTAGGACCCGTATATAAAATAACATGCATAACTTAACGTGAGTTCAAATGTCCCGATGTGTTATTTAATGGCCACTAGAAGAGGTTCTATTGTGTGAACCTACCTCAACCTAGTCCTACTTCTTTGCAATAATTTTTTTTTTGCCTTAACAGGCATAATGGCCTCCTATCACTTTTTTACTTACTTTTTTCATATTGTAAAAGAGGTTTTTTAAACTTGGTGGCTTAACTTAATAAGCTAGATAGATTAATTAAAGTGCTTTAGAAGCTTAATACTTCTCTTATATACTTAGCACTAAAAATCTTAGTTAAGGTCCTATTTCTTACTCAAGCCTTAAGTCTATTCTTTAGCCACCACTTAATTATCTTAATTGATCCTTTAATCTTGCCTTAGAAGTTGTTCTTAGAACCATTTGATGGTCCTACACATCTTAAGAAGGTATGAGGAAGCTAACTATGGCATCCAAAAGTTTGTAAGAACTCCTAAACTTTAGGAAGCTAACCGTGGCATCAGGAAGTTCGTAGGAACTTCAAAACTTTAGGCCTTAAGGGGTCGGCACCTAAGGAGGTGCCACTACCTTCATCTCTTAGCTCCAGCTTAACCTTTCCAGCACAATGTTGCCATGCCTGGTGATGCATGGCCAAGTGGGTTTTGCTAGATGCCTTGTTTTGTGCTCCTTGCCTAGGGATGGCAATCGGGCGGATCGGGCACGGATTTGCCATATTCGTTGCCGACCCACCAAGGCTGATGGGCAGGAAATCATGCCTACGTTCGTAACACGCGGGTTACGGAATGCCCACAAATTATCCACGAAGGCACACACCATTATTCTTCAGACACCAATTGGCTAAGACACTACTATAAGCCAAAGGAACAAAAATCTTAGAAGAGATTTCAGAAGTAAATCTGAAGGTTGAGAAGAAGATTGACACAAAAAAAAAAACAGCAAGCACAAACCCAGAAAATCTTAAGTTGATCAAATGATGAGAAGTGAGCAGAATGTTGATCTAGCTTGGAATCCCCTCTGGATTTTAGAATCCAGAGTTGAGAATCTTCAGTGAATGGATGAGATAGGTGACTTGTGTTTCCATCTAGGTACCCAATAGCCCACTTGATGGGATGGGATGGGATGCCTAGTGGGTTGGGAGATTATTGATAGCTAGATAGAGGAAAAGCAGGGTGGTGATAAAGGAAGAAGGAATGAAGATGGAGGAGGGCAGTGCATGAACAAGAAAGAGGATTGGGGGCAGTGTGTTAAAAAGTAGGGTATGGATTGTATTATATAGGGTTTATGTTTATTTTGTTTGGTAAATTACACTTTGATCACCTGAGTTATTTTTTTTTTTCATATTAGTTTATTATTTTGAAAATTTATAATTAAGCCATTGATAGACAAAGGAAATTTGTGGTGGGTTACGGACGTGGTGGGTCTACCCACAGGGTAAAATCAAAATCCATGATGGGCAGATGGGTGTAATTTTCACAAAATATACACAACCCATCAGTTGGGTATCTGCGGATTGCGGATTTCACCCTACCTATTGCCATCCCTATTCTTGGCCCATTCTTGCACTTCTCCCCTTATCTTGCCCCAAACCATTTCTAATTCATTTATAAACTTTTTCATTCGATAAATAACAAGAAAAAGCATCCATTAAACACTTGTAAACTTATAAAAAAATCCCTTACCTATACCAAGATCACAAGCTCCGAACATCCTATGCACACACAAGCAGAATAATGCCATTTCACTTGCAAATTAATGTAGCTCTTATTCTAGCCTATCAAACCAATTGCCAAAGCATCAAACATGTAAAGGCTCTTCAAGTACTTCTCATAGTTCAAAGCCAAGGTAAGTAAATCCCAATTTATTTTTTCCTCAAATAAGTTTTATTAAGTAAGAAAAACAAGCTAAATAAGGTTAAGTTAAGCTTCAAAGTATAATTGGCGCCTAAAGGGCGAAAAGGGCAAATTGGTAATTTTTCTCCCAAGTCAGTGGTATGACTATAATTTCTATGAAATTAGGTTTATGTAAGTGTTTTGAGATAAATAAGTAAAGACCATACGTGTTTTTAGTCATTTGAACCAAAAGTGAGAGTTAAGGGTTAAAAACGCACTAGTGAGAAATTGAGCTATTATGTCTTATGATGGCTTCAGTGGCGTAAGGGTTCAAAGTGTAGGGGTAATAAAAACCTTTCTATGGGACCAAGGATAGATTGTGGGGGAAGGGTTTAAGTGGCATAAGTGAAAAAAAGCCAAGTTTGATGGCCAAAATGACTAGTAAGAAAGAAATGGGATAAGTGGGAGTACTTGGTTATATAATTGGTGAGGATGGAACTATTCATTATCTCCTTCATCCATCATTTTGGTAGCTCTCCACTCTCCATTGCTCCTCCTCCTTAAACCCCCAAATCTACCCAAAATTCCATGAAAATTGAAGGTCCCAAAGCCATCACAACAATCCATTAGCTCATCTTTGGTGTATTTTGTGCATTTGAAGTTATTCTTGCAAGTTTTCAGTTCAACCCTAAGGTAAGTGTCTTTGATCCTTGTGGGTTAGTTATAAACTTTTTAAATGGTTATAAGTGGTCTTAATTTTGTGCCCTTGGTGTCCAATTTGGTTGAATTCAAGCTTGGAACTCAAAGGAACTCCATTGAGCTCAACTCTGCTTGTTGCTTACTTCTTGTTTTGTGGATGATTTGAGGTAAGGGATTTATGTTATGGTATGATTATATGATGGGTAATTAGTGTTAGAACACTTGGAAGTGAGTTGAAATGAGCAAAAAATGATTGGAACTAGTTTGGGTAATATTTAGAGCAAGATTGGCCGAGAAAGAGGCGAAGAAATGTAGCTCTCGGAGTTAATACCGTTGCAATAATTATTTGATGCAATCACATCAAGCTCAAGAGCAAGAACAAACTACCTTAATGTGAAATGCAGTCACATGAACTATGCTCGTGCTATCATATCATTTCCAGCAACTTCTATAAAATCATGATGCTATTGCACCACAATATGCAATGTTATAGCATTGTGCCTGAATTATGCCAACCTTGTACAACATGACTCAAAAGTGCTCCTAGGATTTAACTATGCATAAATAAGTGGGTAATTATTGGGTGGTTAAGAGGGCTAAGGAAAAATGGATAAGTGAGGTACCTTAAGTCACAAATAAGGTACTAAGGAGGGACCTAGTATTGTATAAGTCCTCCAATGACCAATGGGTGAAGTTGTGAACCTTTGGCATTGGAGAAGGACTCGAGAAAGGTCCAAGACCCTTGATGACCCAAGTGTAGAGGCCAAGTGCCTTTGGGCATTGAGTGGTGCTCGAGAGGTCCTAACCGAGCCGACGGGCTAGGTAAGCAAATCCACTAAGTTGCCCGAGTTGAGTTCAGGGGAACTTGGCAAAGTTTGGCCATTAAGTTCAATTACTCGACAAAACAAGTAAGGGGAAGTTACAGGGAAGAGGTGAGTAAGTGATGATTTACTCTAAGTAGCCCATAAAATGTGGGTAAGATCAAGTAAGTGATGACTTACTTAGGGTGCCCGTAAAGAGGACTTTATAGGGTTTAATCAAGTGCTAGCGTTAAATACAAGGGCCAATATCCAAGTACCCCAGCCGTATGAGCTCATGGAATTTAAGAACACCTTTGGGTGTAAGGAAGTCCTAAGTGCCTAAACATGTGCATTCACTCATCCATCCATACAGTACATTGCATTATTGTTGTTTTTTTTTTAATTGCTTGTTGTATTGTTTGGTTAGTTGGTTGTGCTGTATGAGATATATATGTTTCTTGTGCTTTGCATGCTTGCATATGTTTTCCATTACAGGTGTCGAATCCATTACTGAGTACTTTAGAGTGCTTACCCTTTAAGTGTTGTGCAGGTATGAAGCGGGCTAGTCAGGCTTAACAGTTGGTAAGAGGCAGCTGTTAAGGCTAAGTTTTATTGATTTGAATGTACTCCCTAAATGGGAAATCTTATGTGTTTAAGCTACTTATAGTATAAGTTAGTATTGACCAAAGTGTTTGCTTTATAGTTTGAGGCTAAGTGAGTATGAGGAAAGTGTTACTTAAAGCTAGCTTGCTTGGGTAAAGAGCTAAGGATGAATCTTAGTAGATATATGTGATTTTCTTCTATATGTATGGTATTTTCATATAAATAGATTACCTCTACTAGTGTTCATTGGTGTGTATAACACTAGGGTTACATTTGGCTGCATATAAGTTTAAGATGTATACACATAGCTATTACTTGAAGTTAAAGTGACTAAAGTTTTACATCTTGGCTCATTTTGAATTGTTTTTTTGTTAATTGCAGTGACACTATTTTCAATGTTGATTTTATTCAATTGTTATTGCATAACCAGGATGATGCATGCATATTTTTTATGTAGGGTAGGCTAAGTAACTAGTTGTACGTAATGATTTGATATACTTCGCACGTAATAACTAGCCAATTGTAACCTAAGTGGGATCATAGTTCCTAAGGAGCCTACTAGTGTTAGCAAATCATGGCACTAGGGCCATGTTCCGCCATAAAACATATGAAATATTATTTGAATTTAAGTAATTTCAAGCTTAAACAAAGCTATAAGCCGTTCCATTCTTTGTGAGACAAAAAACAAATTCATTTAGGACCACATTGCAGACTAGTTACACTAGCTTGCAATTCAACCTTCACAAGCAAGATTTGAGCTTAGGGACTAATTATCTAACTTAACTAAGCCTTAATTGACTAAAAAAACACTTAACTCATGAAAAATCCAAAATTGAAGCTTAGCAAAGCAAAGAAACGTGATTCAAGCTTTTGCAAGCTTAAACTAGCCATAAGCAGCAAGAATTCACCAAGTTTGAGTTGCAAACTGTGGGAAAAGGAGTTGAACCAAGAGACTGGTTCTTTGGGGATGGAAATGGCATGGGTTGGAGTTTGAGGAAGAAGACAACCAAGTCTTCTTCTTTTCTTCTCAAATTTTCACCCTTTGGTCCCTTAATTTTTTAACTTGCACGCACTTTGGTCCATAAGTCTTACACTTGTTTTATTTTCTCACTTCACAAATGTAATTGAACTACAAATCATTAAAACACTTCAAAACATTTAATTCTATAGTTCAATCTCATATCTACCATAAAAATTAGGGTTTTTTTGGTAAAATTGCCGTTTTGCCCTTTATGGCCAATTTTTACTCTAATGATCACATTACTTACTTTATGTTACATTAACTTACTAAATCTATCACTTTTTGTTCAAATAGAGTTTCTAAGCATAAAAATCACGTTGACCTTAGTAATCTTGGTCTGGGCCTAGGAGAGCCGTAACATTTTCTTCTCCTTCAGAAATTTGGTCCTCGAATTTCCAACTTACCATGCATAACCCTTGCATGCTACTTTGATCTTCTTGACCAATCCTGTTTTTCCATATGGCCCCCTCTATTTCTATGATCAATTTGTAGCATTTAGCCATGGGCACTTTTTGCTCTTAAATTCTTGACTTGTTGGTTAGGGAACCATTTAGGATTCTCCTCGTAAAGGATCCTTCCTTGGAGACATAATTTATGGGTACACTTATGTCTCTTAGAGCTATCTTACTTCCTTGTCCTTTCCCTTCTCAAGGATGTTCTTAAGAGTACTTTACTCTTTACCCTTATCCTATATAGGCATGGAAAATGGGTGAATCGAGCGTAGATACCCCCTACCCACCGTCCGTGCTTGTGATTTTTTTAGTACTGATGACTTCTTGGGTATCCACAAATGGGTGAAAAATCTCACTTGCACCCATGACCTAAGGGTAACCCACGGTTTTAAACTGTGATTTTTTAAATTTCATAAAAATAAAATATGAAAAATACATACAAAGTCTTTCTTCACATATAATACAATAAAATCATAAATACACAAAATCATAACATACATTCGAGAAAATATTTGATGAGAATTAGTATAAAATATTATTTAAATGTAGGTGTTGGAGTTAGTATAAAATGAACCTATGTAACCCCCTTTTTATCCATGGTGAGTTTAAAAAATCTTGGCAATCTCTTACACTTAACTTAGGCACTTAGACCTCTTAGGTGTAACTTGGTCTTATTGCCACTTAGTACCTTTAGGTGCTTATTTTTTTGTAACTACTGACCATTGGGCTTTCTTTGTATGCTTCCAACACACTTGGAAATTCCCGATTCTAGGATATCTTAACCTTAAGATGTTCATAACTTAACACCCTCTGTGATAGCCAAAAGGCTATCGCCTCCCCCAGCATCAATTCCCTTGAAGGTTTGACTGGGGAGCCTGACGTAGCTCGGAAAGAAGCATTGCTACAGACCTCGGTAGAAGCGAGATCGAGCATGACGAAGTAAGCACTTCGGCTGAAACGCCAAGTTATCTAAATGTGTCGTTGACTCTCTCGGGGAACCGAACATATCGCCTTCGGGAGAAAAGAACCAGCTACTGAAAGCAGGAGAGATTCTCCCCGAAGGCGGAACTCCCGAGCTAGAGAACTCCCCGAGCCACTAGCGTGATTCCCGAAGGAGGGCGTCCGTACCAGAGGGCGACCTCGCCCAAAGGACCTCGGGAGTACGGTAGGAGCATTTAATGAGCATTTAAGGAGCCTCTGACAGGTCGCCCACACGCTGCCTGAAACGGCGGCCTGACACCCTGGCATCATCCAAGTCCCATCTCAGCCACAAAACTAGGAGCCTACAAACGGCTACCTGTTCCCTACGCCCAAAAAGCACAGAAAGAATCCGACCGAACACGTGTCAGGATCCAAACGGGCCAGGTACTTCTATAAATACTGGGAAACAGGACTTGGCAAGGGAGCTCTCTCGCCATCGGCACTCTCGCACAATAGAAAACATATACAGGCTAGACCCTATATCCCATTTAAGTGTTACTACTTCACTCACTATCAGGACACTAACTTGGGCGTCGGAGGCTCCTCCCCGGAAAGTCATCCCGGGGACCTCCTAACCTTTTTTTCGGAGTCTTTCAGGTACTTTCCCACCTGGGGAACCTCTCCGTCAGACGTTCTCCCTCCTCGGAAGCTCCCTCGGAATTCACCATGTCGCAAGACAAAGATGCTGAAGGGCATCATTTGGCGCCGTCTGTGGGAAACCACCCTCAGGTTGCCGTCGTTGAAACTCGGCGTTCTAAGGACAAGGGACTTCCGAGGTCCCCGTCCGCGCCTGAAGTCCAACCGGCTACTGAGCAAACTCTTCCAGGGACTTCCTTGCCTGAGGAAGAACGTCCTCTGGTCATCACTATGAGTTTTCTGCGCGACTTCCAGCGTTCTGTTGTGGCCGAAATGGCACAGCAGATAGACAGAAGGTGGCCACAACAAACTCAGGCCCAGAGGCCTCCTTCGCCAGCGCGCCCTCGAGAGAGAAGTTCTAAATCAGCTCATCGTACTTCGGGAAGTGGAGACCCACGAGAGGAATCTTCAACAGAAAACACGCCCCTCGGGGCACGGCTTGCGGGACAGACGGAGTCCAAGCGACCCAAAACCCCGCGCCGAAGGAGCTCGTCACCTGAGGCGAGGTCCCCATCCCCTCAGCGCCGAACTCACTCCCCGAAGAGATGCCGACGATCCCCTTTCCCCGAAGAAGAGCCTAGCGCCACACTCCTTATGGAGAAAATATTGGCGAGGTTGGAAAGGGTGGAAAAACAGGTAGCCCGCAGACCTGTCTGGGCCAGACTATCTGAAACTTTCTGTGGCGATGAGTCACCGTTCACCCGAACAATAGTCGAGGCAGCCATGCCCAGTGATTTCCGGGTACCTCGGCTAGAAACGTACGATGGCCGAACAGATCCACAGGCCCATCTGACGAAGTACAAACGGAGCATGGTGTTGCACGGGGCTGACGATGCCACTCTATGCAAATGTTTCGAGGTCACCCTTGCCGGCCCTGCTACAGCATGGTATAACTCTCTGGCCCCAGGAACCATCAGAGAGTTCCAGGAGCTGTCCACTGCCTTCACCCAGCAGTTTATTGGAAGTCGTCCTACGGCGAAGATGCCGGTGCAGATGTTCGACATAGCACAGAGGAACGGGGAAACCATCCGTGACTATGTCGAAAGATTTAACCGAGAGGCCCTAAGTGTTCCAGACTTTCGGCCAGAAATACGCATCCTCGCCATGATACGGGGCCTTCGGAGGGACTCACAGCTATTTTACGAGTTTTCCAAAGACCCCCCAGACACGCTCGGTGAATTTTTCTGAAGAGCCGAGCAGCATATGACAGCCGAAGAGCTAAGAATGGAGGGGCCAAAGAACGAACATTCCCGTCCCGAAGGATCAAGCCAGCAAGCCAAGTATCCGACAGAGCAAACAGGACGACCTCGGAGGTTCAGGGGAAGGAAGCCTCCTCCGAACTTTACACCCCTGAACACCACAAGGACCAACATCCTCATGACAATGGAGAAACAGGGGTCCCAGATTCAGCGACCGAAGGCGATGACCGCTGACAACAAAAAGAATATGAAGAAGTTCTGTCAGTTTCATCGCGACCACGGTCACGACACCGAAGACTGCTTCCAGTTGAAGAAGTACATCGAGTCGCTGATTAAGCAAGGTCAACTGCGGCGCTATCTGCGAATGCCTTCGCCGAAGGCAAGGAGAGAGGAGGAAGGAAAGGCTGATGAAGATGAGTATGACTCCGACAGAAGGAGGAACCGAAGTCCAAAAAGGTGCCTCCCACCTTCGACGGGGGTAATACAAACCATCACCACTGGACTGCCATCCTCGGGGAGAAAGAGGAAAGCTAGGGAAATAGCAACAATGGAGTACCAAAGCCCATCGAAAAAACTCACCCGAAGAGACGGTTCCTCCGTCATCTTCCCTCATGACGACCCATTGTTGGTCATGGCAAGAATAGGGAATTGGGACGTCAAAAGGGTATTGCTTGACGATGGATCAAACGCCGACATCCTATTCTCGCATCTGCTCCCAAGCTTGGGAATATCCAGCATCGACCTCAAGCCTGTTACTTCACCAACCTTTGGAATAGGACCCTCAGAGCTGCCCGTCCTCGGCTGGATCGACCTTTCCCTGATGATGAGAGGGAGTTCGATCAACGGAAAAGGAGAAATTTTTGCCTCCACAATGACGAGGTTCATTGTCATGGATGTCCCTTCGTCATACAACGCCATCCTTGGAAGGCAAACACAAGGGAATTTGCACATTCGCCCAGATGTGAAGTACTTAACAGTCACCTTCGCCACCAAGGACGGAGACGCCGAAATTTTCATCAACCAAGCCGAGGTCAGAAAGGTGTTCGTCAAAGCCCGAAAGGCCCCAGCAGCCAACTTCGCACAAACCTTAGCAGGAGGGACACTACCCACCGAAGAACCAAAAATGGGCGGGGCGGAAAAGCTTGCAGAAGGAGAAACGGAAGAAGTAGAACTTGTCCCCAGCCAAAATACCCAAATAGGGAAAAATTTGGCCGAAGGTGACAAGAAAAACCTTGTATCCTTTCTACTGATGAATAAAGGACTGTTCGCCTACTCGCCAAAGGATATGCCAGGGGTAGACCCTCGCATAATACAACATAGCCTTAAAGTAAGCCCGGAAGCAAAACCTGTCCGGCAAAAGAAGCGAGGCATCTCGGTCCACAAAAGTAAATTCGTCAAAACCGAAGTACAGCGCCTGATGGATGCAAATGTAATTAGGGAGGTCAAGTACCCCGAATGGCTAAGCAATGTGGTTATTGCTACAAAAGAAGGGAGTAGTAAGCTCCGGATGTGCATCGACTTCAGAAACTTGAACGATGCCTGCCCGAAAGATTCCTATCCTCTCCCACCGATAGACCAGTTGGTCGACTCAACTGCCGAATATGGGCTCCTAAGCTTCCTCGACGCCTTCAGTGGGTATCATCAAATAAGGATGGATCCCGAAGATGAAGAAAAAACTGCGTTCATCACCGAAGGTGGAACATATTGTTACACTAGGATGCCCTTCGGGCTCAAAAATGCAGGAGCCACCTACCAAAGGCTGATGAGCAAAGTCTTTCATAACCAAATAGGGAGGAACATGGAAGTCTACGTTGATGACATGATAGTCAAAAGTAAGATGCCTAAAGACCATGTCACAGACCTAGAGGAAACCTTCCAGCAACTCAGAATATTCGGAATTCGACTTAACCCCGAAAAATGCGTCTTCGGCGTGACCTCGGGAAAATTTCTGGGCTACATGGTATCAGAAAGGGGCATTGATGCTAACCCAGAAAAAATTAAGGCTCTGCTCGAATTCTGAACTCCTGTCACAGTGAAAGACGTGCAGAGACTCACTGGAAGGATAACCTCTCTTAGCAGGTTCATCTCCAGGTACGGAGATCGGTGTCGGGCATTCTTCAAAGTCCTTACTAAGGCAGCAAGAAGAGAAAATGACCTCGGGGATGGTGACCATCCTTGGAATGAGGATTGCCAAAAAGCCTGGGAAGAACTTAAAATCTATTTGTCTCGACTGCCTACTCTGCGACAACCTCGTGAAGGAGAGCCCCTCATCCTGTACCTCGCTGTTTCAGAAAAAGCAGTGAGCTCGGTCCTTGTGAAAGAGGAAGGGCCGAGACAATGGCCAGTTTATTACGTAAGCAAATCCCTGCACGGCGCCGAGGTCAGGTATCCATTACTCCAAAAAGCCATATATGCCTTGGTGCTGGCAGGAAGAAGATTGCGGCCATACTTTCAGGCTCACCCCATCATCGTCCGAAGTAGTCTGCCTCTACGGGATGTTATGAAAAAAGTTGATCATTCGGGAAGGCTTTCCAAATGGTGTATAGAGCTTGGCGAACACGACATTGTTTATGAACCTCGGAAAGCCATAAAAGCTCAAGCACTGGCTGACTTCATCGCCGAAGTACCTACCACCGAAGATAGCCACCCGGATCCTGGCGAAGGTGAGCCAGAATGGACGCTGCATGTGGATGGAGCCTCAGGTTCCGAACACCAAGGAGCCGGGGTAATCATCAGAGGACCCGAAGGTCTAGAGGTGATAAAGGCCATCAAGTTCAGCTTCAGCGCCACCAATAATGTGGCTGAGTATGAAGCTCTGATAGCAGGGTTGCGCCTGGCCAGAAAAATTGGAATAAGAAACTTGAAGGCTCACAGTGACTCCCAGCTGGTAGTTCGGCAAATGGCAGGGAACTACGGCGTGAAAGACCCAATTTTGGCAAAATACCACGAACTGGTGACGAAGCTCATTCGAGAATTCGACACCATACGCATCGAAAATGTACCTCGTCGGGAAAATGCCGAAGCAGATTGCTTGGCAAAGGCAAAAACATACACCGAGGTACTAAACCACCCGAGCATTGAAGTACTGAGCATAGTAACTTCGGAAAAAGGCTGGAAAGATCCAATAAAGAGGTATCTTGCGGACAACGCGCTCCCCGAAGACCCCATTGAAGCCGCAAAAGTGCGGAGATGCTCTGGGCAATTTTTCCTAATAGGCGAAGAACTATATCGGCAGGGATATGCAAATCCTTTACAGAGGTGTGTTGGCGAAGAGGATACTGAAATGATCCTCGAAGAAGTCCACGAAGGCGCTTGTGGTTCACATATTGGAATTGACGCCCTCGCCGCAGTGGTACTCCGCCAAGGATATTTTTGGCCTACCCTAAGAAAGGATGCACGACATTTCGTCCGAAAATGTGAGAGCTGCCAAAAACACGCAAAAATCCAGAGGGCACCCTCGGAAATGGTGACTTCGGCTGACTATCCCTGGCCCTTCGCGGTTTGGGGCATAGACCTCATTGGGCCACTCCCAACAGCCCCCGGTGGCGTGAAGTTCTGCGTGGTCGCAGTAGACTACTTCTCTAAATGGGTCGAGGGAGAACCATTAGCAACTATCTCAGCTAAAGAAGTGCAGAAGTTCGTATGGAAGAACATTGTATGCAGATTTGGCATACCGAGGATACTGGTAGCCGACAATGGATCCCAGTTTATTGACAAAGGGTTCCAGGACTTTGTCAACGACCTCGGAATAAAGATGCACTTCGCCCCAGTAGCCCATCCTCAAAGCAATGGCCAAGTAGAGGTATCTAATAGGACCATAAAAGATGGTCTGAAAAAGAGGCTGGGGGAAGCAAAAGGGAAATGGCCAGGCGAACTCCAGAGTGTACTGTGGAGCTACTGAACAACACCCCGAAGAGCCACGGGGGAAACACCTTTTTCACTCGTCTTCGGTACAGAAGCCATCATCCCGATCGAGGTAGTGCAACCATCAATTCGAGTACAAGTTTTTGATGAAAATGGAAATGACCTCGGCCTAAGAACCAAGCTCGACCTCGTCGGCAAGCACAGAGAAATAGCCGAACTAAGAAGAAAAGCTTTTCAACAAAGAGTGGCCGCGGCCATAAACTTGCGCGCAAGGCCAAAAGGAATAAAGAGAAGAGACCTCGTTCTCCGAAAGAATGAATTCACACCTCGAAAGCCATCCCACGGAGTATTTCGCGCCAACTGGGAAGGCCCTTACCTGGTTCTTGCCGAAGTACGAAAAGGGGTCTACAAGCTCGGCGATTCCGAAGGCGTAGAATTAAAAAATATGTGGCATTCGGACGCCTTGAGAAAATTTTACGCTTAGAATCTTGGCAAAGAAGACCGTGCTGTACAAAGAAAGGAAAATTTTCTCTAAAGTATAAAAAGTTTCTTAGCCAAAAAGTTTCTTAGCATAAGTGGTGCGAGCTCCGCAAAGGTGGCCCGCTAAAATAAGTGAAGATATTGTTTTCCGAAGTCTCTAGAGCAAACGTGTTCGGGACAATAGAGAAAATCTGGCGAAAGACTTAGCCAAAATTTTTGGGCATAAGTTGAACAAGTCAGGATTTCACGAAAGAGGTCACCATGATAAGCACAGGCAAAGTCTTCCAAAGTCTCTTGAACGAATAAAGTTCGGGACAAAGGAAAACAAAAAATCTCAGGAAAAGACTTAGCCAATTTTCAAGGTCTTTATTGAGATAAGTGTGCTTACAAAAAAGATAGCCAAAAGAAGAAGTACAAAAAAGAAGAGAAAAAAGGACAATGACCCTAGGACAAACTAAGGCTTCTCGGCGCCCCGGGAGTCTTCGGCTCCTGAGTCCTTTTGCACCACCTTCGGCGCCGGAAGACAAGGAGGCAGGTTCAGATGGTCAATCGTAGACCAGGTCCACCGAGGTCCCTCGGGAATGTCCAGGGCCGCCAGAAAAGAGAGATCCAGATCTGGAAACCTCTGAAGGACTTGGTGGCGAACAAGACAGAATCCGTCCTGAAAACCAACCTTGGTCATCTGGTCAGACTTGTCTTTCTCAACCTCAAGCTCCTCGAAGTCCTTCTTCAAATCTGAGACCTTCTTCTTTAGCTCCTTCACTTTCTTCTTTTCCAGCTCCTTCTTCATAGCATCGACCTCGGCTTGGAGCGCAGCCTTCTCAGCAAGCGCCTTCGCCAGAAGACCTTCGACTTCTGACTTTTCTTTCAGATGCGCCTCATTTGCCGAGATCAGCTCCGCCACTTGGGAGCCGAGGTCAGAAATTTTCTGGGAGGAGTCCCTCAAAAGTTCATCTTTTTCTTTCTGGAACTCCTCCCGAAGGGCGGCAACTTCCTTCTCCGCAGCTTGGGCCAGCTGCAGGTTCTTGACAGCCAGTTCCGAGCACATGGCCTTTGTTTTTTCTATGGCTTCTAAGGCCTTGGCCCGGAACTCAGTCTGCCTCGCCACCCGAACTCGGAGAAAGCCAGTGTACCCCAGAAGCTGCAAAAGGATAAAGGCGAGGTTGTTAAGACAAAGAGAAAACCAAACACTTAGAAAAAATTCAAAGGAGGAAGATAGACGAAAAGTGTACCTGAGCGGTGTGTTCAGAAAGCTTCACGGCAAGAGAATCGTCGCCCGGGTGAGCCACAGCAATGGCCTTGAAGGAGGCATCGGTGAGGACCCCTTTCGAGATCTCCGTAGCCATTTGCTGGCAGTCTCCGGAGTACAAATTCATGTCCTCCGTAAACGTCCAGAAAGGCTCCTTCGGGATTTTTCCCTTCGGGATACGGGCGTCCCGAAGGGCTCTCCTCTTGGCATGCTCAGCTACCCAACCCGGAGTGAGCAACTCTTCTACACAAATAAAACAAAAGTTGGTCAAGAAAAGAAAATCTCAAAGATCATCAAAAAAGAGAAGTGCCACAGTTTGTTAGAAGAACAAACCTGCTGGCACCTCGACGACGTCCTCGTCGGAAGCCGGAGCCCCTTCGGCAGAAATCCCCTTGCCTTTTATTCGGCGCCGCTCTTCGGCAGAAGGCGCCTCTACCACGGCATCCAGGAGAGCCTGCGACGGGGTAGGACTTTGAGGAGGGACCTCAGCAGCAACCTCGGGCTGAGGGGCAGTAGCAGCCTCAGGCTCCTCGCCCACCTCTTCGGAAATCTCCGGAAGGGGAAGAGGCACATCCTTCTTTGCCCGTTTAGAAGCAGACGGCCCAGCCCCAGACGTTTTCCGCCTTCGGGAGGCAGCTTTCTTCGTCTGGTCACCCTTCGCGGGCTGACCGGTGAAAAGGGCTTTGTAGAAGGCAGCAGTGTCCTCGCCCATTTCTGAAAAGGAAGAAAGACATCAGTGTGAGTCCGGAACAAAGTTATAGCAAGGAGATTAGAAAGTAACTTACTCTCATAAAAAGTTTCGAAAGAAACTTCCTCCCGAAGGAGCTGCACTAGCCAGGAGTCCTTCCCGGCGATGGCAGGAGCCGGCATCCCGAGGTCCGTCTTGTGCTCCTTTACCACCCCGAGCTCCCGAAGGACCTCCTCGGTCATCAACCTCCAATTGATGGGGAAGGGGTAAAGAGGGCGCGAAAGGACCTCGGGACCCCAGTCGGCGACGGCTCGGATGCGACCGTCGAAATCCGTGAATACGGAAGCCAACTCGGGAGTCAGCAGTATCCTCGGATCTACGACGTCGTCCTCTAACCGTCCCTGAGCCCACTTGGTCGGAACACGCGACCAGGCCTCCTCCATCTTCAGAAAGAAAAACTTTTTTTGCCACCCTCGCCAGCTATCCTTGGTGGCGAAGGTGAACATATACTTTTTGCTCCCGGATCCCCGAGGTAGCATGAAATAAAAGCCACCCTTCGGGACCACGTAGAGCTTGTAGTACTGCATAAAAATAACGAAGTGGGGTTCTATTTTGAAAACGCCACACATACAGAGGAAGGCGTTGAAGTAGCAGTACGAGTTCGGAGGAAGTTGATTTACGGCAATGCCATGAAATTGGCAAAAGTCGCAAATCAACTTCGAAGGGGGGAACCGAAGTCCGGCTTTCAGCTGAGCTCGAAAAACGGTGATCTCGTTACTATGGTTTGAAAAGGTATAGTGGTCAGGACGGGGCAACCTCGTAACAGCATACGAGGGAAGGAAAATTTTTTTCTTCCACTTCGCTAATTTTGCAGGAGTAGTGCAACAAGGGTGAGAAAGAAGAGGCTGCCAACTCTCAGGAATAGGCATTTTTTGGCTGGAAAACAAGTTCGGAAAAAGGCAAAAACGGACTTCGGGAAAAACTTTGAAAAATAAAGAGTTCTAGAAATCAAAACCCACCAAATCTTTTGCCGAAATCTGGGTGTGAAGACGCCGTCGTGAAAGATGACCGGAAAAAAAGCTCAGGTGAAAGAACCGCCGCGAAAGGTAGAAGAGAGCAGAAGGAAAACCAGAGCAAAAGCAAAAGCAAAAGAAACAAATGACGAAATGAGCATATATATAGGCCGAGGGGGGTAGGCGAACCGGCGTCATAAGTACTCTGCGAAGGTGAAACGCCGCCATAAATGCCCTTCTGCACCTAAAAAGGCGCGCCCGCTGTAACCGATGCAACCCCAGCCAACAAAAAGCCGCCACGTGTCGGCCATCGCACCAAAAGAGGAACACGCCCTCTGACAGACGTCGCGCCGCTCCAGATTGACACGTCTGGTTACGAGACACGACGGTTCACTAACCTACAAAAATAAAGAAGTAGGTTACCTCGACGACACCAAAAGGCGGGCTATGGCCGAACAGTCCGTATCTTCGGACAAAAAGGTATATCTTCGGCACAGAGTGCACTCCCTAGAAACTCCCGAGAAGCATCCTAGGAAAGGCAGCAAACCGAAGTCTCCACTTCGGCCTCTTCGAGGAAGGCCTAAAAAAGCTGGAAAGCAGGTTACTTCGAAGACACCAACAGACGGGCTTTGGAAGAAAAGCCTACGTCTTCCGACGGAAGGTCTGTCTTCGGAACAAGTTCTGCACTCAAGGCCCAAAGAGGGGCCCTCAGGAAGCGAACAAACCGAAGTCTCCACTTCGGCTTTTTTCGAGGGGGGCCTGTGATAGCCAAAAGGCTATCGCCTCCCCCAGCATCAATTCCCCCGAAGGTTTGACCGGGGAGCCTGACGTAGCTCAGAAAGAAGCATTGCCACAGACCTCGGCAGAAGCGAGATCGAGCATGATGAAGTAAGCACTTCAGCTGAAATGCCAGGTTATCTAAATGTGTCGTTGACTCTCTCGGGGAACCGAACATATCGCCTTCGGGAGAAAAGAACCAGCTACTGAAAGCAGGAGAGATTCTCCCCGAAGGCGGAACTCCCGAGCTAGAGAACTCCCCGAGCCACTAGCGTGATTCCCGAAGGAGGGCGTCCGTACCAGAGGGCGACCTCGCCCAAAGGACCTCGGGAGTACAGCAAGAGCATTTAATGAGCATTTAAGGAGCCTCTGACAGGTCGCCCACACGCTGCCTGAAACGGCGGCCTGACACCCTGGCATCATCCAAGTCCCATCTCAGCCACAAAACTAGGAGCCTACAAACGGCTACCTGTTCCCTACGCCCAAAAAGCACAGAAAGAATCCGACCGAACACGTGTCAGGATCCAAACGGGCCAGGTACTTCTATAAATACTGGGAAACAGGACTTGGCAAAAAAAAGCTCTCTCACCATCGGCACTCTCGCACAACAGAAAACATATACAGGCCAGACCCCATATCCATTTAAGTGTTACTACTTCACTCACTATCAGGACACTAACTTGGGCGTCGGAGGCTCCTCCCCGGAAAGTCATCCCGGGGACCTCCTAACCCTTTTTTCGGAGTCTTTCAGGTACTTTCCCACCTGGGGAACCTCTCCGTCAGACGTTCTCCCTCCTCGAAAGCTCCCTCGGAATTCACCATGTCGCAAGACAAAGATGCTGAAGGGCATCACTCTGCTTGACCATAAGTACGCACGTCCGCATCACTACTAAAAAAAGGGCCTTTAGTGAAGGCAATTAGTGATGGCTAACAGTCACTAAATTAGATATAGTGATGGCTAGCCGTCGCTAAAGTCCCCTTGGCTAACTCACTCGCTACTAATATTTTAGCAACAACAACAATTGCTACATAGCAACGACCTACCTTCATAAAGTCAACAGTTACTAATTTTCCTGCACCAACTTGTTGCCGATGAGTTAGTGACAACTAACCGTCTCTAATTTAGCAAAGGCTAGTCGTCACTAAATTTAGCGAAGGTTAGCCAATGCTAAATTAGCGACTATTGGCCTTAACCAGTAAATGACTATTATTATTATTATTATTAATCCTACATATATTACTATGTTGTCCTGTTCCTACAATTCCAACCATCATAAAATAAAGGCATATTATATATATCCATAACTATAAAGTACATCTCCAATGTCATTTAACACTTAAGTTATGCATGACAGATCATATATATATATTTTTGTTCCTTTCCTAGGTTTGTCATTCTACCACAAGAGAGAGGAATCGATGCAGCTTGACAAAGGCGCGTCCCTCGTCAATGAAATCTCGGATGAGCCAAGAAAATCCTCACCATCTGTTTGATTGAATGAACTATGGATTGAGGTCTAGAAGGTTAAATTGGACTTCAAAAATTAGGAGTCCAATCTTCAAATCTTAGAGAGAAATCTTGATGATTTCTAAATTTGAGTAGTGAAGTGGGAGGGCAAAGGCACTTTGAAATGTTTTGAATAGCCGTCGCTGGTAGATGGCCCCTGGTGAGAGTTAGCCATCGCTAGAAGATGGTTAGGTAGTGAGGGTAAGCTGTTGCTAGCTTTTGCCAAAATTTAGTCACAGCTCACTGTTAAGTGCATAAATCCACGGTCAAAGTTGTTGACATTTTGACAACTTTGACCGACAATTTCTTGCATCTCTTCATGTTTTTCTTAGTTTTTCGTGTTTTCATGGGCTTTCTACAGGTTACGTGGTGTTGAGGAAATCATGGACTAGAGTAGGATTGAGCGAGACAGAGTTTTGGCAACTGAAGTGGTGGAAGCTGAAATCCAGGCTGGTGACACGTTGCCAGAATGAGGTGTCAGTTGGCGACGTGTCGCCCACGTTACTAATGTTCTGTCAAAATTTTCATTAGCTGGCAACGATTCCACCAGATTGGGGACGTGTCACTATTGCTTGCTCTGTTTCACCGAAAACTCAAAAGTTTGATGGTCCCTTACACTCCCCACCTGGTGACCTAGCCTTGGAGGGGGATTCTTATCCCTTTAGGGTTTTAGGAAGAGGAACGAAGGGGATAAAGCACTGGGGTATAAATAGGAAAGAGGAAGGGAGAACAAAAGAGGTCTTACCTTGCCACCTTCTTCCATCATCACTTTTGGAGGTTTTCCACCATTGAAGGAGGTTTTGAAGCTTCAAGAAGGTGTCATCAATCCAGGAGGCGTAGTCTTCTAAGGGTTTTTCTGTGTTTCCTCTTTTTCCCCCATTCTATTTGTTGGATGTTTATGGATACATTTATTATGGGATTGTTGATGATGTATATTATGGATTGTGAGTAGTTTGCTTTATCTCTCTAGGATGACATTTCCTACCTTGCTATTCAATGAATTTATGTTATGATTATGGATGTGTTTCATCTTGTGTTGCCCTTTGCTTGTGCTTAATGTTGAGTGATGGTAGGCCACCATACACAATGATCTAATTCACTTAGTCCTTGAGAGAGGATCAATAGGTGAGTGAAGAGAAGTAGGGGGCATAGTGGCAATCTAGATTAGAGGTAATCTAGATAGTCATTAGATGTTTAAAAGAGGTTCAACCCTTAACCCACCTTAGATTAACATTAGAGCTTGAGTAATGCCTAATTTAATTAAGGGTGAGCAAGGACTCAACTTGAGAAAGGAGTTTTTGAAGTTAGATCCTCATTACTACACAAGAGAAACCAATCTAGGGGTTAAGTTTACTTGGGTAGCAAGGGGAGGAGGTGGAGTCCTGGGGAGATAGTTTCCTTATTTCTAGCCCTTTTTAACAAGTTTCATTTAGCGCCTAGTGAACTCTTCTAGTTTAATTCCTTCAAGTGCCTTACTAGGAATAATTACTTTCTCTTGTTTTAATTCCTTTCCATTTTCAATTAAGAAACTTGAGTAATTAGATTTTTGATTCTTGGTAAAAACACCAATTTCCCTTGGGACGATACCTATAGTTACTTTAAAGTACACAACAACTCCGTGCACTTGCGGGTAATTAAGGGTTATAAATTGAAAAACTCTTGGATTTACAATACTCACCTTCGCTAATACCTTGACTAGCCTTTTTCACTTATTTATTTTTTATAAAATAATTATTTAGTTTATAATGAACTACTTAAGGTCCTTCCCTATATGCATGACTAATATCATGATTACTGATAAAAAAATAATATTTCGAAGATCTAATAAAGAAATTAGTTGAAATTCAATAAATCCCAGCTTCTCTTTATTTTTAGAAAAATAGATAAGTTGAATGAATTTTTTAAACATAAAAGAAAATTTTTTCCTGAAATATAATCTATATTTTTTATAGACACATATATCCATTGATCTATGCATCTAGATCGTAAAAAAAAACTGAAAGCAATTGGAATTGATCATTGTTGAAACAAATAAAAAGAAAATGGAAGAAAAATCACATCAAAAGCTAGTGACGTCTAGCCGTTGTTAGTTAGTGGCAAACTTGTGAGGATTAGCCTTCGCTACCTTTAGCCATAAGTTAGTTGCTGCTAGTCCATGGGAAACTAGCAAGGGCTAAGCCTTTGCTAATTGTTGCTAGTCCATGACAAACAAGCAAGGGCTTGCCTTGGCTAACATTCACCAATAAATTGGTAACGGCTAACTGTCGCTAATCCATGGTCAGCTAGAAAGGGGAAGCCATTGGTATTACTAACTATAATTTAGCGAGAGCTAGCCATCGCTAGACTATGGCCAATTGTTGATGGTAATCAGTTGCTAGCTAAATCCTGTTAGAGTCTTACTGATAGCTAACATTTGCTAAAGTGTTGTTGGATTTTTAGCAACAGTTTGCCATCATAACTTAGCCACGGTTTTTAGTCATCGCTAATTTAGCCCTCACTAAATCACTTTTTTCTTGTAGTGATGGCCCCTTAACCCTTAGGTGTTCTTGGCTCTTATACTTACCCTTTCTACCACTTGACTCATCATGGTAATATTTGGCGTATCTAGGGTCCTTGGGTAATTATAAGCCACTTAGCCAATGCTTGGTTCTTATCACTTAAGCACCCTAAGTATGCTTCATATCTTCCATTCTTTACTAAGGAGTTTACTCGACCATTTTGATCCCTTTTGATGACAAGATCTTTCTAAAAAACCACAGGTCACTTTTGTTTAATACTTAATACTTGGATACTTAGGGACCTTTTTTCACTTTCCTTGGTTCTTCAGAAACCCTTAGGAATCCTTTCCTTATTGCCTTTTCTTCATCAAATCAGAGCCTATTACTTGCTCTCTTTCTCTAATATCCATTTGTGCATTTATACACATCTACATTTTATCTCACTTGCAATCTTCTTACCCCTTTTGTGAACCACCTCAAGTCTCAAAGTCTATTAAGCGATCATAGTTCACAAAAATTTTGTTAAAAATCCCATTTTTAGCACATTTTAGTACTGCTCCAACCTTAGTACTCACAACCTTTAACCTATTCATAAAGAAGGTTAAATTTTGGAGCTCACCCTATTGTTCCAACTTATTTGACTTACTTAGCCTCATCTCCTCTTAGGGTCTTCAATCTTCCCTTAGCCACTTTATTATTCAAGAGTCCCTTCACTTAATCAAACTTTTACTTGGACTTTAGGTAACATAAACACCTTGCTTAACCTTTTCAAAAAGAATAGTTCAAAACAAACTCTTAGGCCCTTTAAGTTTTTTAAATTTCAAGGAAACTTTAGCCCTTAGTGATCTTGAGTCTCTTGACTAATGGTACTACCTTAAGTTACACTTAACTCTTCTGTAGGTAACTTAGGTTACTTGTAACTACAACTGGTCCTACCAATTGCATAAACTTTTATTGACCTTTCTTACACAACCCAAGATTATCTCATGATGGAGTAAACTTGAGACTTTAACAATCCCTTCCTAAGAACCTCTTATAGTCCACCAAGGACTATACTGTTGAGCTTAATAGCTCACACTCTTCTTGGTTCTTCTTGCCCTTCCTTGGTTCATCTATATCCCGAGTTAGGGAAGATACTTTGTCTTGGGGTCTAGAATAGTTCTTTTTGAAACCCCTACATCATTTCCCTTTTTGCATGCCTCCCATCCTTTAGAAAATCTAATGGTATGCTTACACTTGGTCTTGTTCTTATAGGAATTTCTTCCTACACTTAGTGAGTATTTGACCCACTTCTTCCACTTACACTTAGTCTGTAGGATCAAACTAAGAATGTTCATGACCATTCTTATCATACTTATAAAGTACTTAGCAAACCCTTAGACCGCAACGTAGGCAATTAGGCCCTTCTTAGGTCATCTTAGTTTTCCTTCACTTAGGCACCTTTAAGGTAGCCAAATGACTTGGCTTTTGGGGATCTTTATTCACCTTTCTTGGCCCCTTAGAGACCCTTAGATCCATACCATAGCCCTCCAAACCTTCTGGGTGAAATTAGTTTATTCAGTCACAGAGTTGTTGCCTAGGTTCACATCGTGCACCTTTATGTCATGGCCTTAGGCCTTTAGGGTACCTTCACAAGGCTTGGTCACTTAGGGATTTTTTCCCATATTATTTACCCTATTGGTAAACTTTAGAACTTTTACTTATTGCCCCAAACATTTTAGATTGGTTCAGTTTTTTCTTGCACTCAACTGCCGCTCTAAAATGGCAATAAGTGCACCATTTACACCATACACATCTTACAGTCCTTTGGTGCCTTTGGGGACTTGAATGGCATTGTGCTATACCTTCCCCTAAACTTAGGCACCTTTTTAACTTCAAGATAACCCATTAATCCATCCTTAACTATGCCTCATGATGCTCACACTACAACACACACTTATACAGTCTACATTTATGCGTAGTTGAGTCTAGCAGCACCTTATGCCCATGGTATCCTTTCAGACATTTGAGGCCTGATACTTAGGCATCCTTTTTACCCTTAGGTACCTTATGTAGTTGTTATACAACCCCTGGGTAAAACTTGTTACATTCCATTGGTGTACACAACCCTTAATAATGATATAAAACAAAGTGTTCTTACATAACACTTAGCTTATCCTCTTATACTTTGGAACTTCACTTAGGTGTTCCCAACATTCAAGCACTACCTACCATGTTTGGTTGGTATTCACAACACTTAACAACAACCTAGCTTACATACATTAGCCATAATTAATGCATACACTTAGAGAAATTCAGGCACTATTAAGTACCACACTTATATGCATTAATAAGGATCAATAACTTATATTTCTTACTTCTTTCTAGGGGTAATCTTGATTTTCAGGGTAGATTAATCACTTGGCTGAGCCATTGCACTAGGTCTTATCCTTGCTATAGGTTCAATCTCATTCTTGGAATAGGTGCACTTAACATTTGGTGTGCCTACCCTTTTAACCTTCGGTCCTTACATGTTCTTGAAAATTGTAACTTTTGGTGCTTAATAATGATGCCTCTCTTGGTCTAGGGCACCTATATAAATTTGGTGTTCTTTGACCATTAACCTTATCTTTAACTTTAAGCTCACTTCCTTTGGGGCCTACTTAACCTTAAGACTCCTTAGAAATTTCTTCCACCATGAATTGCCTTACCTGTCTCATAGGAAGTATCAAGTCAACTTTTATTCCTATGTGGCACTTATCTTCTCCACCCATGTGGTAGCCTTTAGAATGCTCTTGGGGTTTGTCCTCCTTTTGCCCAATTGTTCAAGCTTACCTTGAAAAAATGTGGCTATCAAGCTCCCTTCAATTGCTTATTAGCTTCCCCAATTCCTCAGACTTTTGAGTCCCTTAAGACTCTTATCTTACCCACCCCTAGGTTCACTTACCATCTTTATAGGAGCACTTAATAATCTTAGGGTCATTCACCCTTGATGGGTCACTTATGTATTCTGGGTTACTTAACTTATCCTTAATAAAGTCCCTTGGATCCTTACTAAGATCTCTAAAAAACCTGTTCGTATACTCATTAATGTACCTACAACCAAAATCAAAAGACATCCCAGGCAGTATAATAGCAACATTAATAATAAAAACTAACCACACTTACCACCTGCACAAAGCAATAAATAAAAAATAAAAATAACTTACTGTACTTGGCACAAGGACCTTTTCTTTGATCTCAACCTCTTAATCTCATGTAAAACACTTACAAGACTTTTCTAGCCTTGCTCTGATACCACTGTAAAGGGCATCTACCCATGATCACTTGTAGATATACTTAATTGGTATATGATAGTCCCACATTTAGTTGCAAATGGATAGTTGAAACTTGTAATTCTTTAAAACTTACATGCTACTAGTTTATTAACCTAGTACTTGACCATGCATGTGTAGCTTCAGTTTTTAGATAAAATAAATAAAAAGCATAGAACTCTAAAGAACATGTACAAATTTTATAAAAACTAAAAAAAATGATTATAAATTGAAGTGAAGTGAATAAGCAAGTGAGACTTTGAGTTTCAACCCTATGTACATCACCTAAAAGCATAATATACAACCAAAGGCAACTATGTATATAAAATCTACTTAAGTATGTTTATACCCTTGTCTATATTAGAGAATTAACTTAGTACAATCAGCTACTTAACTTTCTAAGGTGTCTGAGATCACTAAATAGCTTAGCTCGTACATAAGCTCTTTTACTCCAAAGTAATAAGTCACTTTGCGTCCCTTATGCCCTTTTAGCCTACTCAACATGTAACAATAACTAACTAAAACTCAAAATTAGTGTAGATTCCATAAACTTATAATTGTAACAAAGAATCAGACTTATAGCAGTCTTTTACTTGGTCTTAAGCTCAAGAACAATTTTATCTGCACAATATGAGCTTAATGAGTGAGATTTGATAATTCTCAGTAAGGGATTTCTTAACCTACAATAAAATCTTAGGAGCCATATATAAATAACATATACAACTTAACTTGACCTCAAATGTCCCAAGGTCTTATCTAATGGCCACTAGAAGAGGTTATGTTGTGTGAACCTAACTTAAACCTAGTCCAACATCTTTACAAGAACTTTATTCTTGCGTTAGCAAGCATAGTGACCTACCACTTCTTTACATACCCTTTTTCATACTGTACAAAGTTCTTATTAAACTTAGTAGCTTAACTTATTAAGCCACATAACTTAATTAAAGTGCTCTAGAAGCTTAATGCTTCTTTTACATACTTAGAACTAACAATCATACTAAGATCATTTTTCTTACTTAGGTCCTAAGTCTCTTATTTAGCCACCCATTAAATCTCCCAACAGATGCTTTAATCTTACTCTAGAAATGGTTATTGGACTTATTCAAAGCTTCTATACATCCTAAGAAGGTTCAGGGAAGCTAATCATGGCATTTAAAAGTTTGTAGGAAGTTCCAAACTTTGGGCTTTAAGGGTCAGGTGCCATGATGCCACTGTATTCATCCCTCTGCCCTAGCTCGAGCTCCACAATGCTGCATTGCCATGCCTGGCGATGTGTCACCAAGGGGGTTTTTCCAGGAGACATACTTCGTGCTCCTTGCCCTATTCTTGCACTTATCCTTCTTGACTTGCCCTAGACCACTTCCAATTCACTTCTAAACTCTTTCAATTGATAAATAACATGTAAAACATCCATTAAACACTTGAAAATTGAAAAAATTCCCCTACCCATACTAGGATCACAAGCTCCAAACCTTCTATGCACACACAAGTGCAACAATGCCGTTTTACAAAAGCATCAAACACATGTAATATGATTTGAATTTGAGAAATTTCAAGATTAAACAAAGCTATAAACCTTTACATTGTTAGTGATTCAAAAATCAAACTCATTTAGGGCCACGTTGGACACAAGTCACACAAGCTTCCAATTCAACCGTCACAAGCAAGATTTAAGCTTAGAAACCAATTATCTAACTTACCCAAGCCTTAATTAACTTAAACACAACACTTACCTCATGCCAAAATTGAAATTGGAGCTCACTGAAGGAAAAAACGTGATTTAAGCTCCTCCAAGCAAACTAGCCATAAGCACCAAGAATTCACCAAGTTTTCTTTGGGCACGTAAATGGTGTGGGTTCAGGTTTGGGAAAGAAGGCAACCAAGTTTTCTTCTAATCCTCTGCCATTTTCACCATTTGGTCCCTTAATTTTCTAACTTGTGCTCACTTTGGTCCGTAAGTCTCACACTTTTTTTTATTTTCTCACTTCACAATTGTAATTGAACTAGAAATCATTAAAACACTTCAAAAAATTTAATTCCATAGTTCAACCTCATTTATGTAATGAAAATTGGGGTTTCTTGGTAAAATTATTGTTTTGCCCTTTGTGGCCAAATTTTGCTCAAATGATCACATTACTTCCTTTATGCTACATTAACTTATTAAATTTATCACTTAATGTGTAAATAAATCTTTTAAGCATTAAAATTACACCTACCTTAGTAATCTTGGTCTGGGCCAAGGAGAGCCATAATAATTTGTATTGGAGTTTGTGTTTGTTAAAATTTAAATGAATAAACACAAACATGGCTTGTTTCACAACTAGAAAACCAGGTGATATCCAATAGAAATTGATGATGGTTAATCATCATAAAATACCATTGGACAACTACCAAAAACATGTCTGTCAGCTTCAAATACATCGAAAAGAGATCTAAGATGGTAACTCCCAAATTTCTTGATAGACAACGGTGACCATCAAAAATTTCAATGGAAGGTATTTATCTCCAGAAAAAGTTAATTTTTATGTGTTGCACATGGTAGTCCCTTAAAAGGCCAGATTTGAAACTTTATCCCCAGTTCATAATGTGCTAGAAGTTTTGGAATGGAATCATCATTTTACAGCACAAAATTAATTATGCACATTATCTCCATCTCCTAGAAATCTTCAATTTGGTCCTAGGTCTATAAGGGCTGTACTTAAACCACCCCTAGGCATAAAATTGGTGAGCAAGATATAAATGAAGAAAAAGAAGTAAAACATGGGGAGAAATAAGAAGGAAGAAAAAAAAAAAAGAAAAAGGTAATGATAAGGAAGAAATGTGAATAATAAGAAGAAGAAGGTAATGATAAGGAAAGGATTAAGGGAGAAAGAAAATAGACAAGGAGGAGAAGAAGAAGAAAAAAAAAGAAAAAAAAATTTGATAAAAAGAGAAGGAAGATGGGAGAGAAAAAAAATGAGGTTTTGATGAAAGATCATGATGGCTTTATAATGGAGAGAAAAGAGGAAAATTTTCAATTTAAAATAAAAAATTAACATTTTAGTGGGAGAATTCAAAGGTAAATTTTTCAATTCATAGGGGATTGATAGTAAAAATTATTGAATTCAAAAAATTCCATTTTTTTTAGCAAATTCTGAGTGAATTTTTTCAATAGTTTGGAATGTAGCAAAAAAAATGGATAATTTAAAAAAAAATTAAATTCAGAAAATTCATTTTTATGGACAGTGTTGGGTGGGCAGAAGTTCATCGAAAAATTGCCCATGGCTAGTTGACAGAATATGTCACCGGATGGTTTCATTTTAGTAGTGTTTGTATTCATTTGATTCGTTTACAAACCTAACTTCTTGTAGAGAAGAAACTATGGTTCTCCACCACAAAAGGACCCAAAAGTTTTATTCTTCTAGGATGTTTGAATGTATGATAAGTTGAGCATCATACTAATTGAAATTTTGCTAACAATGTTGATCTATATATTTGTGAATACTATTGCAGATGTTGGACAATTGGAAATGTAGGGATTTGATAATATGGAGGATTAAGGAGTGAAAAGGGCAAAAAAAATAAAAGACATATGTTAGTGACAGTTAATAGCTAGTTGTTGCTAACCATGACTAAGTTAGCAACAGCTGCCGTCAATAACTCAATGATGACTAGCTATCACTACTCTACCGATGGCATGCCAATGTTGGAGAAATAATGACTATTCACATCATAAGAAATGTTATTCTCTTAATAATATTGTTTCATTCAGTAAGAAATATTGTTTCATTCATATAAATTTTCTATTCTTTGAAATGATATTCACTTTGTAAGAAATATTGTACTGTAAGTAATGTTGTACTATTTACTAAGAAATGTTGTTCTTTTCATAAGAAATGTGTTCTAAAAGCAGTGGTAGTCTTGTAAAATGTTGTTCTAGATGCGATGACATTTTCATAAATAAGGTGATAGTAAAGGGTGTATAGGGTGCACCTGGTGTACCATATAGCCACTTTCATAAAAACCAATTAGAATGCAATTTTGGTTAAACCGAGACTTAGTCATCTATTTCTCATTAAGTGGCTAATGAAGGTATCGATATCCTTAATTTTTATATTTTAGTCACTAAATTAGAACTCAAAGCTAATATTTTGGTTATTTTAATGTATGAAAATGAACCTGAATAGAAAAAATCCAATTCAATTTTACTTTAGTTTCATTCTGCAATTTGGTTAAGTAGAAAAATTCCCGATGCTCTGTTGTGGGTGGGGTGTCTATCCTACGTTGATTACAAAAGAATGCAAAATGTGAATTATGGGCATTTTGTATAAAAAAACTTTAATAAACTAGGTAAGTATTGTTCATATTTATTCTATATATCTGGATAGTCAACCAAGTTAGTTTGGAGATGTTCATATGGTAGAATGAGGGCTAGTTTTCTTACTCATCCTCTTCTTTTTGCATGCGGCAAAGAAAGCACAAAGATGGCTTAAAGGCATAAGAGGCAAATAAATTGGGAGCACAAGAGGCAATGAATTGGGAGACACTTGGCGCTCTTCTCACCAAGCCTCATCTCAACATTACAATATACAATAACTTCCATACAGCCAAAATCTTTTTAAAAGGACTACTATTTTTTTTAACCCAATAATCAAAAGAAAGTTCTATTATTGATCCCAAATGGTTTCCCACTAACACCTAGAACCATTTGAAAAATTAAATATTACCACAATGAACCATTTGAAAACCATTGGGAACTTGATGTATATATTTCACCTAAATATGAAAGTGGAAGCAAACATTTTAAAACAACTGGAAAAAAAAAAAGCAAAAGTTAAACTTTTTATGCGTAGGGAGCTAATTGCATGTTGCACGAATTAAGAGATCAAACTAAACCAAAATATTATCACGTCTCCTTAATCAAGGATTATACCGCCAAGTGTATTCCACGTGTCATCCATTCCCCAACTGCAAAACTGAAACACTTACAACATCAATAAGAAAAACCAAACAAAGCCAAAAAATTAAGGATCAAAATTGGTATTAAGCCCAAAGAAAAAACATATGTGCCACCAAAACATCAACCTTTTATCATTTTGTGTGTGTGTGTGTATTTGGTTTGTTACACCAACAATTGAAGATGAAGTAATAACAAATTTTAATTCAACTTCAACCAAATTAACGAAATGATCATCTTTAAGTGGCAATGTGGCTTTCTCAGCAAAAAATTGATAGACATAGAAAGAATAAAATGTATTATTCTTCAGTAGTGCATGGAATAAACAAATGGAAATAAAGTTGGTGCATGCATGTAAGTGGTAAACTAAGAAGAATAAATGTACCAATTTAGCACTTAGCACTAAGTGGGCTGAATCATGTGTCAAGGCATGAGATTAAGCGAAATGGAGAGCAATGTGCGCTTGGAATAGTAAACAAAGGATTTGTGCTATACAAATTGTAAAATATGTGAAACAAGGAATGTTAGAAAGTGAAAAAAATTATTTCCATGTAGATATTTATCTTCTTTGCATCCATGGCTTAGATGATAAACTTACATTTATTGTATTTATCTTTGTTGTACTTATCTTTCAAGTTGTTCTACAAGATGTAGACAACTCTAAATACAATCATGCATACACCATGTTGGTATAGCAGCCAGAAACACTTTTATGGTATTAGAGCACTAAGTCTCTTCACCGAAAAAAAAATCTCCATCGTAACTTTCAACATGTCCATTATAGCCACCACTTCCATTGTCCCTACAACTTGTTGCAAAAACAAGGGTTTATAATTTTTAACCCTTAATCACTAGCAAGCGTACGATTCCGTTGTGTGCAAAGGTGAATAAAGGTGCCATCCTAAGGGAAAGTGTGATCCTACCAAGAATTTAAATCCTAACTACTCAAGCCACCTAAACTATTAAGGGAAAGAGAATGAATGAAACAAGTAAGACATAAGGCTAATTGAGTGAATGCACAAATGAAGAGTAAAGAACTAAGATGAATGACCCCACAAACTACTTAGTAAACTCTAAGATGATAAGGTAAATACATACACGGGTTGCTAAGGAAGACTAAATGAAAATGCTCAAAGTATGGAGGTTATCTCCTTAGGAATCCATCCTATTATTTGCTATCCAAGTCAAATGAAGCCCTAGGACAATTACCCTTTATGTGGTGTGGAGACCCTAAGTTCAAAAACCCACTTTCTCAAGCCAAGTATTTGCTCATCTAGAATCAAGCAAGGCATTTCTCAAGCTTTTGCTTTAACCTAAGGTGGATTTAGCTCTAACCTTTTTCCAAACACCTAATGAGTAAATAGATTATCTCTAATCTACAATACTCATTATACTTTATCGTTTATTTCCAGCCCCTTCTTTCTCTCTCAAGAACTAAGTGGGACTGTGCTTTCTGTGAAGTGGGCATCCATCACACATACATTTAGCATAAGAATAGGTAACACAAGATGGGTAAAATCCATAAAAAGCACAGCAAATCATCATTAGATAGCAAATAAATAAAGTTTCATCCTAGAGAGATACAAGGATCTAATCTATGTCCATTCTATCAACAAACATTAAACCCATAATCAAACAATCCATAAAAAATTTACAAAATAAAAAGGGAACAATAAACCCAAGATGGATCCTAGTTGCCTAAGTCTCCTTGGCTCCTAGACTCCTTCTTCAAGCTCCTCACTTTGCTCGAATGGTGGTTTTCTAAGAAATGATGAGAAGACGAGTATCAAATGTCTCTCTTCTTGGCTACCTCTTTCCCCCTTTGATCTTCCTAAAAAACCCTATTTTTCCTTGTCTTATGCTCCTAATCCCTGAAAGGATAGAAATCCCTGCTCCAAGGACAGCTCACTAGGTGGGAGACATAGGGGACCATAAAAAGAATGAGGTTCGAGCTAAACAGGGGAGTGTCTGGCGATGCATCGCTAGCTGGGTTGAGTTGGTAGCTACCCATCGCCGCTGATGCAAAAATAGACAAAGTGTTGATAACGTTGGTGATGCGCTTTTCTCCAACTTAACCCTCGTACATCCAATTTTTGTTTCGCTTGATCCCGCTCCATCTCGACACATCTGCAATACGATCCCACATGCGGGAAGATGAAACAAAACAAGAAAAACTGATAGAGATGGAGCGAAATTATAGAACATGACGGTCAAAGTTGCCAAAAAGTCAACAACTTTGACCATTACTTTAAGAACTTAACAAACTCCCCCAAACTTAAACTAAAGCTAGTCCCTAGCATGCCTAACCTAAAAAAATAAAAAAAAACTAACAAACAAAACATAAAAAAAATACAATTTTAACCAATCTCTACATCTGAACTTTAATGATCCACTAGTGCAACTTAAAAGAATAAATGGTGATTAAGGAAGAGGAAGCTTTGCTAATTAAGGTGGGACCTTGGAGGGTTCACACCCTTACCAAATTCACTCAATATTATTCGATGGAGTTATGCCATGCAATGTAGAAACTTATACTATGTTTTTTTCCATAGGCTTGCAAGAAGATCCAACCTCCCCCACTAAATTCCCTTAAAGGAGTTGCATAAAACTCAAAGCTCAAATGATTTTTCCATGGTTGTAATGGGGCCTAGTTAGGAAAGGAAGAGGTATCGGATGAAGGCTTTCTAAGTGAAGCTACAGAGTTGAGCAAGTATAAACCAAGGGCTCCAACATATAAACCAATCAAGCACTCCACCTAAATTCTACAAACATAACACACCATTTACCTACTTAAAAGCCCACAATTATGCAAAAGTACTACAATTTTTTTTTTAGTCCTTTTCATGTATTTCGCCTTTAAGTAAGAGTACCAACAAGGGCTCTGTTTATACCCAAGCTATTGACATAATACGATCCAAGGTGATCTTTGATCATACTTATGTTTCAAGCATCTTTTTGAGTAGTGATCGACTCTTGCCTTAAGAGAAGACCCCTGCCTATTTTGATACTACAAAACAGTGGAGTAGAAATTTATTTAGGTACAACATACATGATGATTTTTTTTTAACCACCCCAAAGATGAACATACATAATTGAAGCACAAGTTATCCCAATTTTTCTCCAAATTTCCAAACCCCCCTCCCCCGCCCCTAAACTTGCTCTTGTCCCAAACCCTCACTCAACCCAATGAACCCTCATCTAAGCCCATGATTTATACGTACAACCTTAGGTGAAATAGATGATACAAAGATGGTGAAAGCTCAAAGTATAGGTTAACACAAAGAAATAGGCAATTAGGCATAAAAGGGGCTTACAAAGGAAAGTATATAAGGGTTAGGCATTTGGGAAGGTAGTTCATCCTAAGAAACCAAATGAACCTCAAATTCCTTACAACAAATATGGGTTTGAATGGGGTCCTCAAGAAAATTCTAGATCGAAACATATCATAAGTATCTTGAGAAAGAACAAGTTTTTGCATAATCATTCAAGGTTCAAACATCTCGCCAGGTAGTTCCACCAAAAGTCTTAAGGCTAACCTTCCAAATTCACCAAAACTTTGTAGAGAGTACGATGTGTACCACTGGTGTGCCGAGGGGTGGAAATAAGGGGTATAGGATGGAATTGGGGTATTCTCGGGGTAAGCTCTGTTGCTACTGTTGCTGCTGGTGGCCCTAGTGAACTTGATTAGAGTGAGATTCCTGATTTAAGGCCAGAAGGGCTATGCCCTCATGCATTTCTTTCGCAAAAGGCGCAAAGCTACCGCCAACTGATTCAAATCGAGCCATTGACTCATTGCGCTGCTCATTCATTAAGATGTACATCTTGTTCAACGCCATAGCTAATGATGCTAAAGTGGTAATGGTTGGGTCGATTAGCTGCTCATATGGCCCCCACCGTCCTCCTCCCCTCCTTGCTCTTGTTCTTGATAATGCTCTTATTCTTCTTCTTCCTTTTTCTCTTATGCTTACTCTTCCCCCTCTTCCTTTGAAGTTACTTCCTAAATGCCCACCAGTGCTTCACCAAGCTTGTCTACCAAAATAGGTCTCATAACCAAAGATACTTGTAAAGGATCCTCAAAGTCAACCCCGGCCCACTGAATTGTGGTCGTAATCAACTGTGGGAATGGCAAATTCCCCCATTTTGACTGTTCAATGTACATCAGATTCTTAGAGATGAAGTGTCACATGTACAATCTAAAGTCACATGTAATGTAGTATAGGACCTCCAAATACTCCAGGGTAACCTCCAGAACGTGAGCGGTTGGGATCAAGCGAGAGGAGATGAAGTAGTTAGACGCTTGCATCTCCGGAGGAAGAGCTGAAGAACTGAAGTAGAGCTTTTTGTTGGTATGATCATTACTCCTTGTCCAGTTGATGGGGTGCCCGTACACTATCTATGCCATTTGATCTAGTGATGCTCTTTTGAAGAATCCCTCAATCAGTGGGTTGATCTGAAGAATGCTGTTAATTGTTGCGTCATCATAGTGCACACCATGTGTCCTAACCCAACTAAATTGTTGTTGTTTCTTCAGATAATATGCCCCCATAAGATTTGCATAAAATTCCATAATCAGATTTTTGGGCACCTCCGCTCGAGGATGGACACACCAGTGATGCCATCTTCTCCTTTCCACCACTCTCAAAATTCCTTCATTTTCCTTCTTGGTGAGGTCAAAACTTCACTTCGGCGTGAATTTGTGGTTCACAAAACCTTCGAAGTATTTGCAAGCCCAAGCAGAGACAAACCTCTTCTTGTCATAAGGAGGCTCTTGTGGCACTTTCTGCTAGATCCTTTTTCCCCTCCCCTTTTCTGTCAAAAAAGTGACAGGCACAGACTTGCGAGGCATTTTTCCTACAAATCCACCAAAAGATCTTAATGCAATATTCTTCCACATAAAGAGCAAAGAAACAAACATACACAAGCAAGCAATACAAACTCCAAATTGGGAAAATAAGCAAGAAAGACTGATGCAAGATCAAAGTATTTCATCACCAAGTTCATGTTCAAGGCATAGCATTTTTGAAAAATCTATTGCATTTTTTCCTAAGCATTATAATATAAGAGCAAGTTGAAAAGGTCATTTATGCAAAACATACTTGCTATTCAAGCAATTGGAAGTGAACAACACTAGTTAGGCAAATAATTATGTGTCCATGAACATGCTATCAACAAGAAAACTACAATGGTGCAAAGCATAAGTTGGCCTATGTTTTTCATAAAAATCAAACATTTGGGAGAGAACCAAGGATATAGGCTTGCAATGTGCAATTCCAAGATGCAACACAACTCAAGAATTGAGGCAAACAAGAAGCATATGAAGCCACATTATCATCCAAAGTACCTATGGCAACACTTGAACAACATTTTTCTGAAAATGTTCAAGAACCAAATTCAAGCAATATAGATCAAATTAACATGAATTCGTGCTGGACCCATTCCTAATAACATTGAATAAAGCTCTTGGAATCACCAAATTAACAAGAACAAGCATCATCAAGATATTGCCATGAAAATTTCGTGGCTACCTTTGAGGGAAATTTTCAAACCATGATTTTCATGCCAAATTAATAACCCAATCATGAAAACTCCTCCTATGCATACATATAATCAAGACAAATCAAAACCAAGAAAGAATTTCACTACCCCACAACCCAACAAACGAATTTACCTCTACCTACAAATAGTTATGATTTTCCCACAATAAACCATGAAGAAGTAAGAGAAGAAGGCAAAGAATCACTTTCTTGCTTTGGATTTGAGGAGAAATCAACAAGAAAATCAAACCGTGAGGCTTAAGAAAAACCTAGGGTTTGAAACTTGAGAAGTTTTGAGGTTAGGGATGAGGTTAAAAGTGAGGGTAGGTGAAAAGAAGAATGTTTAAAATGGTAGGTTTGGTTAGCAGTGGCGCGGTCGATTTTTTGGGACGTGTCACCAACATTATTGATGCTTTGTCAATTTTTTGCTCACTTGGTGATGCACTACCATTGGGCAGAGTCATTGGTGACGCGTTGCCAACAGTCGCAACAATTGCTTCAATTTTTTCATTTTTGACAATTTTACCCTTAAATTTCTAACTTACTCAGACCTTGCATAAAGTATGCATTTCCCAATGTTGGGCTTGCATCTTCCATCTCATCCTTTCTTCCATCTCGTCCTTTCTCCCATCTTTGGCTCTTCCAAACCTAAACAAAAACACAAACATGCAAGATAAACATAAAGTTTCAAGAAAAGCACACAAATCAACGAACTACTCATGGAAAAAAATAAAAGAAAGAAAAATGGAAATCAGGTTACCTTCTGATTAGCGCTTGATTTTACGCCTCTAGTTAGGCACCTTTATGCACAATTCAAGGAGAGGGATCAACCAAAATTAATTGGCCAAAGTGACGGAGCTCATCACCATAATAAGCCTTCACTCGATGTCTGTTGACTTGAAATGTTGATCCATCTTGGCCTTTGAGCTCCATCGCTTCATAGGGCATCACCTTGACAACCTCAAAGGGACCGGACCACTTAGATCTCAACTTTCTGGGGAAAAGCTTCAATCTTGAATTAAATAGAAGAACTTGTTTCCTGGGCTTAAAAGTCTTTCATATAAGTCGCTTGTCATTCCATAACTTGGTCTTTGCCTTGTAAATCCATGAGCTCTCATACGCCTCCAAGCGAAGCTCCTTAAGCTAATCCAAGTTCAATAACCTTTTCTCTTGAGCACCTTTCACGTCATAATTCAACTTTTTAATAGCCCAAAAGGACATGTGCTCAAGTTCAACCGACAAAGGGCAAACCTTTCCATATAAGACCGGAATAGAGACATGCCAATAGGGGTTTTATATGCTGTCTGATATGCCCACAAAGCATCATCTAACTTTGACGCCTAATCCTTCCGATTGACATTGACGGTTTTCTCCAAGATCTTCTTCACTTCCCTATTAGAGATCTCCGCTTGACTATTGGTTTAAGGATGGTAAGCAAGAGTAACCTTGTGCCTCATACCATACTTAGCAAGTGTTTGAAACATCACCTTATTGATGAAGCAGGTTCCTTCATCACTAATGATCACTCTAGGCATACCAAATCTTGAAAATATATTTCTTCACAAGAACTTAACCATAATCAAAGCATCACAAGAAGATGTAGGGATCATTTCAACCCATTTAGACACGTAATCCATTGCCAATAAGATATAATGAAATCCAAGGGAAAGAAGGAAGGGGTCCCATAAAATCTATGCACCAAACATCAAACACTTATACTTCAAGAATATTTTGCAAAGGCACTTCATCTCTCCAAGAAATGTTCCCCAATCTTTGACATCTATCACAAGTAAGCACAATTGTATAAGAATCCTTGAAGAGGATTGGCCAAAAGTACACGATTTGAAGAACCTTGTTTGTCGTTTTGGTCGGTCAGAAATGACCGCCACAAGGTGAAACATGACAATGAAACAATATTTCTTTAGCTTCCTTAAATGTGACACATCTCCTCACCACTTGGTCGGCGCACCTCCAAAATAAATAAAGGTCATCCCAAATCTTGTGCTTCACATCAGCTTGATACTTTGTCTTTTATTGGTAGGACAAGTTTGAAGGTAAAACTCCACAAGTCAGGTAATTCACATAATCTGCATGTTATCTCAATTTATCCTCCGCCTTGAATAGACTTTTATCTGGGAAATGTTCTTGAATTTGACCCCCCAAAGATGGTACATGAACTTCAAGTCGAGACAAATGATCCACCACCAAATTTTCACTACCCTTATTGTCTTTGATTTCAAGATCAAACTTTTGAAGGAGGAGAATCCACCGAATTAATCTTGGCTTGGCATCCTTATTAGGTGAAGAGGTATTTGATGCTCGCATCATCGATGTGCACCTCCACTTTAGATGCTACAATATAAAGCCAAAATTTATCCACCGCAAACACCACCGTTAGCAACTCCTTCTCCATAGTAGTGTAATTTTGTTAAGATCCATCCAATGTCTTACTAGCATAGTATATCACTCAAAAGATTTTTTCTTTTCTTTGTCCCAACACCACCTTAACGGCAAAGTCACTAGCATCACACATAATTTCAAAAAGCTCATACCAATTTGGTGCTACTACTGAGACTTTTACCAACTTCTACTTCAATATCAAAAGCCTCAATACAATGTTCATCAAAGATAAATGGAAAATCATTCTCAAGCAAACTGCAAAAAGGCTTAGTGATTTTGAAAAAATCCTTAATAAACCTCCGATAGAACCGAGCATGGCCCAAGAAACTTCTAACCCACCTCACATTGGTAGGTGGTGGGAATTTTTCAATAGCAACAACTTTTGCACGATCCACCTCCATGCCTTCACAAGAAATCTTGTGACCAAGTACTATGCTAGAGGTAACCATGAAGTGGTATTTTCCCTAATTTAAAGCCAAGTTGGTTTTTTGACATCTTTTCAAAACAAGAGCTAGATTATCCAAACATGCATCAAAAGAATCACCAAAAACCAAGAAGTCATCCATAAATACATCCATGCATTTCTCCACCATGTCTACAAAGATGGCTATCATACATCGTTGAAAGGGTGCCAGTGTATTGCAAAGACCAAAAGGCATCCTTTGAAAGGCATATGTACCCCAAGGACTAGTGAAGGTCATCTTCTCTTGATCCTCTGGGGTTATTGCAACTTGATTGTACTTGGAGTACCCATCCAAGAAACAATAATAGGCATGGCCGGCCAACCGATCTAAGATTTGATCAATGAATGGCAAGGGAAAATGATCTTTCCAAGTGGCCTTGTTGAGCTTTCGGTAATCAAAACAAACATTTTACTTGGTCACCAATCTTGTAGAAATCCATTCGTTATAGTCATTGCCCATAATGGTAGTTCCACCATTCTTAGGCACCACTTGCACCGAACTAACCCATTGAGAGTTCGAGATGGGGTAGATAATGCCGGCCTTGAGAAGCTTTAAGATCTCTTCCTTCACCACGTCCTTCATTTTAGGATTTAACCTCATTTGAGCTTGGATTAAGGGCTTGTATTCATCCTCCATCAATATCTTATGCATGCAAGTGTCGGGACTTATACCTTTTATGTTGGAGATTGACCAAGCAATTGCACTTTTATGCTCCCTCAACTCTCTTATCAATTTCTCCTCCTCCAACGTTGACAATGAAGAAGAAATAATAACTAGGAAAGATTCTCTAAAATCAAGGTAGACATACTTGAGGTCTTTGGGCAATGGTTTCAACTCCAACTTGGGCTCTTCTTTGGTCTCACAAGACAAAAGTTTCTCAACACTTCCCCTTTGAGCTTGTAACTTCCCATAAGCATCAATGGACTCCTAAACGCTTAGCACTTCATGAAACTCCTCAAATGGCTTCTCATAAACACATGCCTTCCCAAATGAATCATCCATCAACAAAGAATCCTTTATCTCTCCAATGCAAGAATAAACAACATCCACCATAAAACATTTGGGCATCTCATCATCAATAGACTTTATAGCTTTAGTAAGATTGAAAGTAATCTCCTCATTATTAGCTCTCAAGGTAAGGTCACCTTTTTCCACATTGATGATGGCCTTCCCAGTAGCAAGAAAGGCTCTCCCAAGAATGATTGGCATATTTTGGTTTTCTTCCATATTGAACACGACAAAGTCCATCAAGAATATAAATTTACTAACTTTAACCAAGACATCTTCCAACACGCATTTTAGGAATGTGAGGGATTTATCCCCCAATTGGAGATAAATCGATGAAGGCTTCAGTTCTTCTAGACCAAGGCTCCTACAAAAAGATAGGCATTAAGTTAATACTAACTCCAAGATCACACAATCCCTTGTCACAATCAAAAGACCCATTATCCAAAAGAATAATGAAACTCTCCAGGTCTTAGAGTTTTTGAGGCATCTTTTGTTGAATGATGGTGTTTGCCTCCTCCTTCACCAAAATGAGTTCATTGTTAAGGAACTTTCTTTTTTTAATGATCAACTCCTTAAGAAACTTAGTATATGACAGCATTTGGTTTAACGCTTCCAAGAAGGGGAATATTGATTGCCAACTTTTTGGATATTTAAAGAAACTTCTTGAATTGAGTTTCTTCCTTCTTGGGCTTAAACCTTTGAGGATATGGAAGAGTAGGAGTGTTCTTCAATGTTTCCTCTTGAGTACACACATTTTTTCCCTCATCCTTCAAATAAGCTTCCTCACCACTTGGTGGCACAACTTGAACATCTTCAACTTTTTCCGGGAGGGTGGGTCCTTGAGGAGGAAAATCTTCTTAAGTAGGTGTCTCCTTGGGTTGAGTTACCACATTCCTTACAGTTCTTAGAGTTATAGCTTGACAAGACTCAATTGGATTTATGTCTGTATCACTAGGTATAAATTTCCCCTTTTGGAGTTGTCTCATGGAAGTAGCTAATTGGCCAACTTGTGTCTCCAAATTCTTAATTGATGTTTGAGTATTAGCTTGCATTGCCTTCATCTCCTCTTCCAATGCATTAATATTTTTGTTTTGACAATTAGCCATTCCTTTTACTTCATGCATGAACTCTCCCATCATCCCTTTTATAAAATCCTTCAGTGAAGCATTCGATTCATGTGAGGCCTCTCCTTGTGGTTGTATTACACTCTTTGGATTTGAATAATTGAACTCCTCATGTTGACAGTTCCTTGGGAAGTAGTTACCTCCTCTTTGCTTTGGTGGATAAGGATTCTAATAACCCACAAAATTTACATCTTCTAAGTCTTCCACATCCTCCCTTGCCATGGCTTGTTGAATCTTCATCCTATATTGATTTTTGGCCAACTTGGATACCATACTTGTGAGTGCCAAAAGTTAAGCTTGTAAGGAGGTGTCTTTGTTAACTTCATACAATCCACTCTCTTGCCTTAGAGCTTTTTTTCCACTAAGCTCAAGGTTTTGGCCATATTATTTAACAATTCAAAGCATTCATCCACATCCTTGAACAGTAAGAAGCCACCAGCAGTGACATCAACTTGCAAATGAGTATTCAAGCTCAACCCATTGTATAAGAGGTGGAGTTGATGAGCTTGATCAATATCTTGTGTTGGAACCATTTTCACCATCCATTTAAAACACACATATGCCTCTATAAGTGACTCCATTCATTTTTTCTAAATGCCAACAACTCATTCTTAAGCTCAAAGTCTTTTTGAAAAGGGAAAAACTTTCTAATGAATGCATCATATAAATCTTGCTATGTGTGAATCAAAGTAGGCTCCAAATTTTCTAACCACTTCGTAGCTTCATCCACAAGAGAAAAAGGGAAGAGTCTCATCATTTTCGCATCCTCACTTACACCTTCCAAATCAAAGGTATCGCACAAGCAAACAAACCTCTTGATGTGGTTGTTCGGGTCTTCATCAACGGCTCCACCAAATGGATGCACTTCAACTAGTTGAAGAACATGGCTAAGAATCATGAAAGCCCAACCATGAAGCCGCACTGGTCTAATCATGTTGTCTTGATCTTCCACCCTTTGAGGTCTAAAGTAGTCAAGTACGGATCTACCTCTTCTCCTTGCACCATTGCCATTACCTCATCCATTTCCATTATATATAACTTTATCTTTAACATTAAAATTTATGGGATTTGCATTTCCTTCCCTTCCTAAATTCTTCATGTTGTCTCCTAGATTTTCCTCCATGTTGACGGAACGTGAAGCACTAGAGCCTTCTTCCTTAACAGCAACCTTGCTTCTTAAATGAAGCTCCCTTAAACTCCTTTCAATCTCTAGATCAAGTGGCACCAAATGAAAGCAAGAGCTTCGGGTCATGCACTAAAAGAACCTACAAAGGATAAGAAATGAACACTAAATACAAGAAAAAGGGGCAAGTGGACAAGAGTAACTAACAACTCTAAATCCAAAGTAAAATCAAATCACAATCCCCGGAAAGGGCACCAAAAACTTTGTTGTGAAAATAAGAGTTTATAATTTTTAACCCCTAATCACTTGCAAGCGTATGATTCCGTTGTGTGTAAAGGCGAATAAGGGTGTTGTCCTAAGAGAAAGTGTGATCCTACCAAGAATTTAAATCCCAACTACTCAAGCCACCTAAACTATTAAGGGAAAGAGAATGAATGAAAAAAGTAAGACTTAAGGCTAACTGAGTGGATGCATGAATGAAGAGTAAAGAACTAACAAGAATGACCCCATTAACTACCTAGTAAACTCTAAGATGATAAGCTAAATAAATGCATGGGTTGTTAAGGTAGACTAAATGAAAATGCTCAAAGTATGGAGTTTATCTCCCTAGGAATCCACCCTATTACTTGTTATCCAAGTCAAATGAAGCCCTAGGATAATTACCCTTTGTGTGGTGTGGAGGCCCTAAGTTCAAAAACCCACTTTCTCAAGCCAAGTCTTTGCTCACCTAGAATTAAGCAAGGCATTTTCAAGTTTTTGCTTTAACCCAAGGTGGATCTAGCTCTAACCTCCATCCAAACACCTAATTAGCTCATAGATTATCTCTAATACACAATACCCATTATACTCTATCCTTCATTTTCACCTCATTCTTTCTCTCTCAAGAACTAAGTGGGATTATGCTTTGTGTAAAGTGGCCATCCATCACACATACATTTAGCATAAGAATAAGTAACACAAGATGGGCAAAATCCATAAAAAGCAAATCAAATGATCATTAAATAGCAAATAAAAAAAGTTTCATCCTAGAAAAATACAAGGTTTTACTCTATGTTTATTCCATCAACAAACATTAAACCCATAATCAAACAATCCATGAAAAAATCACAAAATAAAAGAGGGGAAGAAAGAAACCCAAGATGGTTCCTAGTTCCCTAAGTCTTCTTGTCTCCTAGAGTCATTCTTCAAGCTCCTCACTTTGCTCCAATGGTGGCTCTCTAGGAAATGATGAAAAGAAGAGTATGGAATGTCTCTCTTTTTAGCTACCTCTTTTCCCTTTTGATCTCCATAAAAAACCCTATTTTTCCTTGTCTTATGCTCCTAATCCCTTAAAGGATAGAAATCCCTGCTCCAAGGAGAGATCACCAGATGGGAAGACGTGGGGGACCATAAAAAATATGAGGTTCGGGTGAAACAGAGGAATGTTTGGCGATGCGTCACTGCTGATGAAAAAGTAGATAGAGCATTGATAACATTGGTGGCGCGTCACCAACGTTCTTTTCTCTAGGTTAACCCTCGCACATCCAATTTTCGTTTCACTAGATCCCGCTCCGTCCCAACATATCCGCAATGCTATCCCACCTGCGGGAAAATGAAACAAAACAAGACAAACTGAGAGAGATGAGGTGGAATGATAGAAAATGACGGTCAAAGTTGCCAAAAAGTCAACAACTTTGACTGTTACTTTAAGCACTTAACATAACTTCTTCCTTTTTTTTTTTTTTGTTGCTTCCCTGAATATATCTCATCAACTACCACTAAAGCTAAATTACACCAATTTTCTCCTATGGAAGATGCAAATTACTCCACTATTGCTAGTTTATGATCTCATGGAACATGTTGATGGCTCTTTGCCATCTCTATCACCAAAAAAGGATGAACAACCAAATCCAGATTATCACCTTTAGCTTCAGAAAGATTAACTAGTTTTAATTGGATTGTGATCTCAATTTTTGAGCCCTAGCTACAACAAATTATTGGTGCAAAAACCGCCCATGAAGTGTGGCAAAATCTTGACATAACCTATGCCTCTAGTTCTAGGTCACAAGTACAACAGCTCAAGCTGTAGTTAGCTAACCTTCGATGTGGAAATGACTCGGTAACTATTTATGTTCAAAAGGCAAAATCAATGATTGACTAGTTGGTGGTATTGGGCAGTGTCCTTGTAGAAGATGACCTCATCAATCGTATCGTGGATGGTCTTGGAGCAACCTATTGATCTTTTGTACATGCCTTAAAGCATGTTTAAAATCTATTTTTTCTGATGATGTTTATGGACTTCTTCTTAGTGAAGAAATGAATCTTTAGCAAGATGCCTATCCTTTTGACTCTCTTAATGCATTTGTCAGCTTTGGAGCAGGAGGAGACAGTAGGTAGTCTCGTGCAAAAGGTGGCTGAAATGGTACTAGTCATGGCATCTGTAACAACTCAAGTTTCCTTCGCTCTCCAAATCCTTCCCTTTTTATTCTTACTTCTTTATTTACTAGAACTGGGCAGTCTCCTGATATGGCTGCTAGTGTTTGTCATAATTGTAATGGTAATGGACACTTTTCTTGTTAATGTTTGATAGATATGAACCATTGCCATGGTTGCAGTGTTAGCAAAATACACAAGTTGCCATTTCCTTTATCTAGTCATAAAATAGTTGTACGTCTTAACTTAATCTATAGTGATCTTTAGGGACCCTCCCATTGTCAGTCCATCAATGAAAGCAAATATTATATTCTTTTTCATGATCACTTTAGCAAGTTCTCTTGGATTTACTTTGGTCATTATAAGTCTGAGCATGTTGGTATATTTATTAAATTTCATCACTTTGTTGAGTGCTTCTTTAATTGTAAAGTCAAATCTTCTAAAGTCAAATTAGGGGGGAGAATACTAAGCCTTGCACTCATATATTGAAGAATATAACATTCTTCATCGCACCTCTTACCCATACACTCTAGAACAAAATGGGTGTGTAGAGCGCAAACATTGTCACCTTGTTGGAATTGTATTAGCAATGATGCACTCCCTTTCTACCCCTTTTAAATACTGGAACTATGCGTTTGATGCAATCAACTACATCATCAATAGACTTCCTACACCCTTATTATCCAATAAGTCCCCCCTTTTAAAGTTTTCCTTCAAACACCACTAGATTATACTTTCCTCAAGACATTGGGATGCTTTTGTTATCCCTGGCTTAGACCATATGCCATAAACAAGCTTTAACCCCGATCTATAAAATGTTCTTTCTTAGGGTACAACAAACTTCATAAAGGCTACCAATGCATAGATATTGCTACTAGAAATATTTATATTTCTCAGCATGTTTTTTTTTATAAAATCATGTTTCCTTTTGTAGACTTAAAGTCCGATGATGCATCTCCTTCTAGTCCACAACAGTCCTCTTTAGCAAAACAAATTATTCTGGCTCACCCTATACACCAATAACTCCAACACTCATCTCAATCACCCACTCCCAAACAAGCATTATCGGACATTCTCTCACCAACTATTATAGATCAACCGTAGTCACCTACCTTTGAAAATAAACCACAAGAAGTTGACCTAACCTCCTATAACCTGCCTAAAATACCCAAGCATAGTTACCTCATGGTTACACGCTCTAAAAGCAACTCCTTACCTTAGCCAATGACCTATCATGCCCAAGTTTAAGAGCTTAAACCCACCTGTTTACTCAAGCATTCATAAGTCCTTAATGAAGAGCTGCCATGACTGATGAGTTTAATGCTTTTATTGCAAATGGAACATGGGAGTTAGTCCTTACATCTCAAGCTACCAATATTATTGGATGCAAAAGGGTTTTTTACATCAAAAGAAATCCTGATGGTACTGTAGCTCATTACAAGGCGCGTCTTGTTGCCAAGAAATTTCATTAGCATCCATACATTGAATATTTCGATACTTCTAACCCAATTTATTCAGCCTTCCAAAATTCATTTAATTCTCAGTAGTTGTAGTGTTAGAGTCATAGCCTATTCATCAACTTGACGTCTCAAATGTCCTTCTTATATGACACCTTGAAAGAGGAAGTATATATGGATCAGTTCTCTAGATTTCTTGACATACAATACCCTCATCATGTGTGTCTTCTGTGAAAATACTTATATGGTCTCAAGTAGGCACCACGAAGTTGGTTTCAATGCTTCAATGGCGTATTACTTGCCTTCAATTTTAAGGCATCACGGATTGATCCTTCTCTGTTTATTTACAACATTGGTGGACACTATCTATTTTGTCTCGTCTATGTTGATGACATCCTTTCAACAGGAAACAATACTGGCCTAATAACTCAAGCCATTCATGCCTTTTAACAACATTTTATTGTCAAGGATCTTGAATCCCTCTATTACTTCCTCGGTGTGGAAGCAACATTCACCTTTGATGGCTTGTTGTTAATGAAAAAGCAGTATATTCGGGATCTTCTTAATAGAATGTAAATGTAGGCAGCCATGAGTGTATCTACTTTTGCTGATCTAACTCCTTCTTCTTCGATGTTGAAATCCTCTGTTGACAGCTCTGGCAATGCCACACTTTACCTATAAGTTGTTGGTAGTCTTCAGTATCTTAGTCTTACTCGACTAGACATCTCATTTGCTATCAATCGAGTTTCTCAATACGGCCATAATCCTACACAAGCAAACTGGAAGCAAGTGAAATGCATTCTTTGCTACCTGCTCGGTACCATCAAGCATGGTTTCCCCATACATAGGTCAAACACATTTCAGCTCCATGCCTATTCTAATGCAGATTTGGGAGGATCTCTTAAGGATAAAAAATCCACAACTAACTACACTATCGTTGTTGGTTTTTACCTTATTTCTTAGGCATCAGGAAAACAACAAGTTGTGTCTTACTTATTCATTGCAGCTGAATACAAGGCCTTAGCATCAATCACCAGTGAAGTTGAATGGCTACATCCCTTTTTCTATGAAATTGGTTTTCCTCCATCACAATCTCCGACCCTATGGTGTGACGACTTGGAAGCTACCTATTTTACTGCCAACCCAATATTTCATTCACAGTCCAAGCACCTTGAAATTAAGTTCCATTTCGTTCGAGACTTAGTGTCTAAAGGAAAGCTACATGTTCATTATATTTCCACTATTGATCAAGTAGCGAACATCCACCAAACCATTGTCCAAAGGAAAGTTTCAACTATTTCGAGACAAGTTGACAGTGCATCCATTCTTACCTTTAAGGGGAAGTGAAAAAGAATTATTTTTATGTAGATGTTTACCTTCTTTGCAACCTTAGATTAGATGAGAAACTCACAGTCATTGTATTTATCTTTGATGTACTTATCTTTCAAATTGTTGTACAAGATGTAGGCAACTCTTAGGAATGATAATTGGGTTGGTTGGGTCAAGTTTGGGTCTAATCGGGTTAGCATGAATTTGGGTCCAAGTCGGGTTATTTGAGTTCAGGTTGATTTTGGTTTCAAGTTGGGTTATGTCTATTTGGGTTCGGGTTCAATGCAGATCAAGTCAATTTAACTCTCGGGTAATTTCAGGTCTGGGTTTGGTCCAGATTTAGGTTGATCATTGGGCTCACTTGTTTTACTGGTGCATAAATTGAAAATGACTAAATTGATTCAATTTTTGTTAAAATTTAGAATTTAGAATTTGATTTTTTTTGCGCGATTTAATTTAAGTTAAAATTTTTTTCTTATTATGTTTAATAACAATATTTATAAAAATTTTCCTCAATATAATTTATTACATATTTAGGTTATTTAATATTGATGATAACATGTTCTAATACTTGATTATTTTTTTATACTCATATCTTTTTGCTATCATTGGACAAGTCACCTAGACCCTCACCTAGTTATCACCTAAATACATACTGTAACAATTTTTCTATGATCCTGATCCGATCAATTTTCTATGAAATTGTTACAAAATGTAACTATATTTCACTATTAGTTACTAAACTGTAAAATTTTAAAAATTTTAGGTAAAAATGCATAATTTTTAAAAGTTCAGGGACCTATGTTGTAATTATTATAGGTGATTGAAATAAAATTTTTTAAAATTTAGGTATCTTATTGCACTGTGCTTAAAAGTTTGGGGATGAATTTTGTAATTTTGACAATTGGCTATTGGGATTTTTAAACTTATTAGGTATAAAAGTTATTTGTTTTGAAAGAACTCAAATATGAGACTTACTAAACATAGAAGTTCATTTTCCAAATATGAGACTTACTAAATATAAACGTATTAAAAAAAATTACTACATATGAAAATTTCCCCTCAAAATATGAGAATTACTAATCATTAAAGTTAGAAAAAAAATAGAAAAATGGTAGTTTCTTCCTCAAATATAAGACTTACTAAATATAAAAGTCTAAAAAATGGAAGTTACTAATTCTGGAAGTTACCCTATCCAAATATGAAACTTACTAAATTTGGAAGTCCTAAAAATAAAAGTTACTAAATATAGAAGCTCATATATATGAGACTTATTAAAAATAAAAGATAATGCAAGAGAAAAGTTAAGGTTTAGGGTGAGAGCTAAAATTGGGTCTTGTAAGGTTTAGTCACCAGGTCATTTTGGGCTCGAGTGAAATTAATCTTAGGTTTAGGTCATTTTGGTTTCGAGTTCAATTCAAGCTTGGACCATTTCAAGTGCGGGTATTTTAAGTTTGAGTTTTCTCGGGTTTCAATTCAATCAGGTTTAAATTCAAATCATGATGGGTACAGTCACGGTTAGGGCGTAGACTTTTTGTCTTTTAGTCATATTGGATCAGGTCGGATTTGGGTTCAGATGAGTCGAACTAGGTTGTCATGTCATATTAGATTTTGCCATCCCTAACAACTCTAAAAGTACAATCATGCGTACAACATGTTCGCAAGGATGAAGAGCATTTCCTACGTCAATTTCCTACGGAAAAAAGCGTAGGAAAACTATTCGCAAGAAAACCGTCAGACAAAAAATTATGTCTAACAGTTTTCATTCAATAAAAGTGTGCTAGATAAAACCATAGCACATCTGTCAGAATAGGATGGCGGGAAATTATGGCACCCAAAGCATCCGATGCTTTTTATGTGAATTAAATAGGTAGGGACCACATGTGCAAGAAAAACATTGGATATGTTGTCCGACACTTTTCCTGCAATATGTTGTCCTATGCTTTTGAGACAAACAAGGATATGAACGTCTTAAAAATGTAGGAAATTTATTCCTTCGATTTTCCTACAGTTTACTTTTCCTATGTTTTTTTGACATAAATTACTACATATTTGCTACACCAATCTTGCAAGTTGACTTTTCATATGTATCATACAATTTTGCTACAGATTTTGCTTATAAATACCCACCCATCTCCTCTTCTCCAGCTCGTCTGTGCTGCTCTTTCGGCATCCATTTTCACTTCTATTTCAACATCTTCCTTAGCTCAATCGAGGTGTTTCAAAATAATTTAGAGGTTAGTGATTTACATGGTAATTATTTATTTTTTAGAAGATATAGTTATGTTGTTTTAGGTAGCTGATTTATATGATAGCATGTTGTTGCATAATAAGTGTTTATTTATTATACCTTAGATTCTCCATCCATGATTGTGTTGATGAAAAATATAATATTGGTCCGATTCAGATTGTGGGGAAACAAAATGTATTGGATTAAGTTATATTTGTGATTAACATAATCATAGATTGTCCAGGTTGGACAGTTGAAAGTTGCATAAGTAGTATTGCAATTAATGTATTCCTTTCGTAGTTGCAGTTTGTGAATTTTGGTAAACTATTTCCTAAATTGTTCCCGTCATGTGTTTCTTAATAAGTTGATATTGTTGAGAAACACGGTGAACGGGACCTGAAGGGAAATGCTGCCGAAATTCACATATATGCTCCTACAATGGAACAGTTAAAATGCTTTACTGTTTGTGTAACTTTCAATGGAGTACGGCCCTTACCTTAATGGAGTAGGTGTTTTAGTTATGAAAAGTTGACATGTATGTATGACATATATAAGTAATTCATTTACTTTTGTACAATATTTATATTATATGAAATACAATAAATTTATTACGTATTTATGTTGAGGATTTTTACTGTTTATTTTACAAGGGAAACAAATGGCTGGCAATGGACGTGAATGGATGTACCAAAGGACAGACACATATGGGTATATGAATTCTGGATTTATGGCTTGTGTTAATGAGTTTTTATAATTTGCATGTAGTGGAAAGGAGTCAGAAATGATTAAATGCTCTTGTCGCAAATGTAATAACAGATTTTATAGAATAAAAGCGAAAGTGAGAGAGCATTTATTTCGATATGGATTTACGTCAAACTATTACATATGGCACTGTCATAATAAATAATATGATAGCAATTTGCACAATTTCAGTATGGCCCGTAGCTATTTTCCATCGCACTTATATGGAGGGATAAGTGGGAAATCAAGTAGTGTAAATGGGTATGAATAGATGGTATGTGAATCAATAGGCCCGTTATCGTTGAATGTAGGATCTGGAAATAGAGAAAGAATGTTGGTGGATGAAGAGTTTATCGATGCTGATGTTGAAGAAGCTAATAATGCCAGTGATAAGAATGATAATGTGTTCGACGTGTTTGAAATGAGGGAGGGGTTACCTAATCTGACCGCACAACAATTTTATAATTTGTTGGATGATGCAAATGCACCGTTGTGGGATGGGTGCACTAAACAAACACGATTGTCTGCAATGACCCAATAGTTAAGTTGCAAAAGTGAGTTTAATATGACGGATCGTTGTTTCGATAGAGTACTGGAGCTTATGAAAGAAATGTTGCCTGAAAGAAATAAACTCCCATCCACTCTATATGATGCAAAACAACTCACAAAAGGATTTGGGTTGCCATATATAAAAATTCATGCATGTGAGAATAACTGTATGCTATTATATCGGGAAGATGAGAAATTAACACATTGCCGTGAATGTGGGAGCAGTAGATATAAAGAAAAAGTAACCTCCGGAAGAAATATGTTGATTCCCAAAAAATTGTTACGGTATCTACCAATAACCAGCAGGTTGAAGCACTTGTACATGTCATAAAAAACAGCGACTCACATGACTTGGCATGCTTATAATAAATCATGCAATAATGGAAGTATGGGTCATCCATGTTAGTCTGAAGCGTGGCGTCACGTAGATCGAACATTCCCATCATTCGTTGATGAAATTAGAAATGTTAGGCTCAGATTGTGTACCGATGTATTTAACCCGAATAATGTTGCTGGTGGAACATACACAATATGGCCAATCTTTCTAGTTGTTTACAATCTTCCGCCGGAACTGTGTATGAAAGAACCCTTCATTTTTATAAGTCTCCTAATTCCTGGTATTAGAGCACCAGGACGCAACATTGATGTATTTTTACGACCAATGATTGAGAAGCTCAAAACTTTATGATCGGAAGGGGTTGTTACATGGGACAGTTATCGACAACAAAATTTTGTTATAAAGGCATGTTTATTATGGACAATTAATGATTTTCCTGCACTAGGAAACCTTTCAGGTTGGAGTACCCATGGTAAGCTTGCGTGCCCATATTGCATGGATGAAATTGACACATTTATGTTGAAGAAATGCAGAAAGTCATGTTGGTTTGATTGTCACAGGGTTTTTTTTACCGCATAATCACATATTCCGTACAAATGTAACATCGTTCATCCCAGGGAAGAAGGTTAGTGCTGTCGTTAGTCCATATAAGTCAGGTGAGGCAATTCATGATATGTTGGTTGAGTATTGTTTTCCTCTGTTTGGCTGTTCATATGATAAACACCGAATTGCGGGGTTTGGAGAGTGGCATAATTGGTTAAAGCAGTGTATATTCTGGAAGTTACCGTACTAGAAGCATTTGCTAGTTTGCCATAATTTGGACGTCATGCATATTGAAAAAAATTGTTTTGAGAATATTTTTAATATTGTTATGCATATACATGGGAAAACAAAAGATAACTCAAATTCTCGCCTTTCGCTTGAGGAGTTAAAAATATGCGACGTGAACTACATTTATGAAATATTAAGGGGAAATATGTAAAACCAAAAGCATCTTATACATTTGAGTTGGGAACATATAAGAAAAGTTACTCTGTGCGTGAGAACGATAAAAATGCCTGATGGGCATGCCTCGAACTTAGGCCGTACGATTAACCTGAGTGACGGTATATTTTATAACTTCAAGAGCCACGATTGTCATGTGTTAATGCAGAGGTTGCTTCCTATTGCATTACGTGGGTATATGCCAGGCCCTATATGGGAGATGATTTTTTGGTTTTGCTCATTTTTTCAGAACATTATGCACAAATAGGATTCGATTTGATGACATATAACAGTTGGTGCATAATATAGTGGTTACCATATGTAAGCTAGAAAAGATATTCCCTCTTGCCTTTTTTGATTCGATGGAACAACTTGTCATCCACCTCCCTCATAAGGCAAAGTTGTGTGGTCCAGTTCAATTTCAATAGATGTATTCGTTTGAAAGGTAATTTTTGGATTTGCATTCATAGTTTTGTCAATAATTTTTATATATTATATGTCAATAATTTTCGCATATTATATGTCATTGATTGTAATATTTTTTTTAACTTGGCAGACTAATGTGGTCATTGAAGTGAAAGGTTAGAAATAAAGTTGCAATTAAAGGTTCAATTGTGAAAGCATACTTGGTCCAAGAAATGTCTACATTTTTTAGCCATTACTTTGAAGTAAACATTTCTACACGGTTAAACAAGGTCCCACGAAATGATGATATTGATATTCCCGTGGCTCATGTTGAGGCTCAATTGTTATCTATCTTCAATACAAGATGTCGTAACATACCTAACCGCGGGCGACAACGCTTACTTGATCCTACTGAGAAACATCAAATGCACATCTACACTTTGCACAACTCCAATGAGATTATACCATTTGTTAGGTGACATATATGTAAATAACTATGAGGGTTTTTATGTCAAGCGGATTGCTTTAATTCATTATTGAATAGTTATCATTTTAGGCACTTTGACTCTTATATATCAACAAGATTTCCCCAATTAGGTGAAAGTGAATTACAAAGTTATCAAGACGAACATTTGACCGAATGGTTTTCATCATACGTGAGTATCATGGCGTGATAAATTTTATGTACCTAATTGTGTTTTGTTTGTATATACTGTGCAGTTATGTTATTATATTAACTATCTATTTTCAGGTTATCCGTTTCAAGGATAAATTAGATCCTCGTATTGTACAACTAGCTCATGGTCCTATTTGAGTGGCCACTTTATACAATGGATGTATTGTGAATGGTTTTCGTTTCCACACACAATCTTATCGCAAAGACAAAACAACATAGAATTATGGTATTTGCATGAAAGGTTAGACATGGGGATCCAGTGGGTATGATTTTTATGGCCTTATTGATGAGATTATACGTATTAAGTACCACGGGAGTGGTTGTGAAGTCATGACGCTGTTCAAATGTACTTGGTTTGATTTGACACGTGGTGTTCTAAGTTGTGCATATACCGGTGTTGTTGACATTAGATGGAAGTCTAAATTATCACCATCTGAGCTGTTTATCTTTGCAGCACAGGCTCAACAAGTTTACTACTGTGAGTACCCTAACAAGACTCTTCATCAGTGATGGCCGGTGGTTAAGACAAAGCCACGAGCTTTCATCGATTGTTCATTGAATAATTTTAGTGATCGGTCTGAGGACAATGAGGAAATGTCTGATGAGCAAATACGTGAGTTACAAACCATAGACGAGCTGTTCCAAGAAGTGATTTCAAGTGAAGTACCAATAGTAACAACTGATGGCATTGCCTTCGATGAGATTAACATACTTGTCAATTTCAAGTGTTATCCTGAAATCGTGCAAGACATAGATCAGACCATTGAGGTCACACAATCCGATGGGGATACATCAGATGATGAGGCATCTTTCGATAGTTTAAAGTCTGATGAAGGCGAGGATGTTTGATTAAGTGTAATTGTTCAAAACATCTGCATGTTTTATTTGAAGTCGTAATATAACTTTGAATGCATTTGTGTTTTGGACTGAAAAATATTAAATTTATCAAATTTAATCATCACATATCTAATTACCTACGTCGTTGAAATGAATATATCAATTTTTTTCCGTCCAAAAATTATTGCATGCTATTAAAAAAAATGATAATAATGTTAATAAATTTGGGAGATTCAATCTGACCATATACATTAAATCCATAAATTTAAATTCCAAACATAAATATTTTCATTTATTCTTCAACTAAAAAAAGTAAACTAATTAACTTCCAAACATAGTAATTATTTCATATATATATATATATATATATGGCGTTCGACAATTTTAAGTTAATACTAAAAAAATGTAGGAAAAGTGTAGGTGATGACCGACGGTTTTAACGTATTTTCAAAAAATCGTAGGAAAGATGTAGAACTCTATCACCTAGGGCAATGTGTTATGCGACGGTTTTGAGTTAATATTAAAAGTATGTAGGAAAACTGTAGGAAATGACCGACGGTTTTAACACAGTTTTAAAAAGTTGTAGGAAAGATGTAGGGCAATGTTACCTAGGGTAGTGCGTTATCCGATGGTTTTGAGTTAATATTTAAAATAAGTAGCAAAACTGTAGGACAAGGTAACTGTCATAAAACCGTAGGACTAAAGCTGGGAATTTGTAGGAATCAAGGCGGAAACCTTAAAATTTTCGTTTCCTACGCTTTTGATGCATTCCCTAATTTTCGTAAGAGAACCGTAGGATAATTTGCTATGATTTTCCTACACTTTTAAAAAGTGCAGGAAAATTGTAGGACAATTAGGTAGCTTAATCGCCGCATCTTCCCTTTAAATTTGTGAGATGTTCTCCAGTTCTCATCACTCCATTCCCTCTATTTAGTGACGCCTTTTTCCAAACCCACTCCCAAACTCCCTTCCAAAGCTATTTCAACTAGGTATTTTAAATTTTTAAGTAGTTTTTTCATATATAATTAATGTTTGTTATTAGATATAGTTGTTGTTTACATAATGCATGAATTGCATGTTATATTTTTCAAAGCCAATTTTTATATTATATGTTTTAAGTAATTTTATATATGATGTTAGTAATATGTATGTGCTTAGTTATAAATAATTTTTAGTGTAATAATGGTAAGTTCTATTTGTACAAAAGCATGTTACTATGTATGTGGTTAACATAAAAAACTGTTACGCCAATAATGTTAGAGTAATATTGTTGTCACTTCAATAATGTTAGTGTAATCAGTTAAAGTTAGCACAATAATGTTACTTCAGTAATGTTAGTATAATCAGTTAATGCTAGTTTAATAATTGCAATTTATAAATAAGTATATGTTGAATAATTGGTAATTTTAAAAAAGTGTAACTGCAGAAATGGTATTGAACTGCACTCAATTTAAAAATTAATGAGTTTACTGAAATAATGAAATTTAATAAGTAAATGTTAGTATAGTAATGGTCATTTATAAATAAAAGACTGTGACGTAATAGTAATTTAGTATTACATATATATGTAGTAAATTATTTTGCAATAATTAAAAAAATAAAAAACATGTTAAACTTTAATTTTAGGATAGTTCGCCACAGACAGTCAAGCTCAGGCAAAGGCCTGGCCAAGGACTTACATGACCTGCAACGCAGTCGGGGTCCACGACAGCCTGTTGTGACACGTACACAGGTGTCACAAACTGAGACTCAGACCCAGGTGCCAGAGACCCTGTTGCCACAAACTCAAGCTTAGACCCCTATGGCACAGACCCAACCACAGACCCAGGTGCCATATACTCCGGTGCCTAGACCGTATGTGCCCCAGACATTTGGCGCATCAAACTCCGCATTTCAGTAGTTTTGAAACACGCAGATCGATACATATTACCTGGATATGAGTGGAATATCCGGGTCTTCTCATTACTAGCATACAGGGATCGGGCAGCCCGCATGAGAGCTCGATCCTAATTCATTCATTGATCCAGATGAGATTGGTATATCCACTCATCTACTTGGGCTACACCCGAGTCAGTATCAACAGCAGTAGCCGCCTCAGCAACCTTAGTAGCACCCGGCCACTGGCGGCCCAACCGTCGCACTTGACGCGCAGCCAGCTGATGAGGCCCCACTCCCTAGATGGCGAGGCCCGTGGGTAGATGACTTACCACCACCTCCACGTCCGCAGGACCATCTGATGATCGTCCCTCGAGAGTAAGTGTTACTTACTCATCTAAAATTAATTGTTGATATAATTATACGTTGTTCTTAGTTACATCACTTTATATATATATATCTTACTATAATCATCATTTGTTACAGCTTACTCACTGATGACTCCATTCGTTCCACCATAGCCGCCATTCATGTGAGGTTGTGGGACGAAAGTTGTATAGCTTGGTCACATGCATCTCAAGCTGCACGAAAAGAACATGTCACCAAATTAAAGGTAATTGGTTATTGTAAATTTTTAAACAATAGTTTGTATATGGACTAATTCATATTTTTTTTTCTTTTTTGTAAAATTGCAGAACTACTATAGATGGGACACTAGAGACTTTGGCCCCATCCACCGGATTTTGTTCAACTACTGTTCGCGGTCCGTGCGAAACCGCGTCTATCATTGGAGGTCCGTTGTGATTTAGAAGATCCCTTACTTCTTTGCCAACCCTGACTACAATTTAGTGCGTCCACATGTTCCATCCTGCTACAGTCAGCAGGTATGGAATTAGTTGTGTGACCAGTGGAAGTAGGAGAGATGGAAGAAGCTATCGGAGGTTGGTTCCCATGCCAAGCATATAGCGGATAGCTCAGGCCTTGTTCCGAAGCACACGATAGGCTCAATCCCAGGCGAGATGCACTAGGATCGTACGGTACCAACTTCTCCCTTCCATACATTATAATTTTTTATATTATTATTAAGTACTTAAATTTTTAATAATATCTAAAATTATGCAGACAAAAGCCCGAGATGGAGTTGAGCCATCATTTGATGAGTGGTGGTCTCATACTTATAGACGCAAGAAGACCGGTCAGCCCATCTATCCGATTTCACAGCAGCTGTAGGTAATAAATGTTCATTTACCACTACTAACAATGTTTTAAAAATATAATATCTGTCTTATTAACTCTAATTTCTTTTTCTTGTAGGATGGATATGTCTAGCGGATTCAAAAAATACCAGAATCCGGATGACCGCCCGCAGTTCGATGCAAAGGTACGGAGCGAGGTATGAGGCCCACCAAAAAAAGGCCGACTACCATGTGTTCCATTCCGACTCGCCGATCCTCACACTTTTGGACCAAATCGGGTATTTTTCATTCGCAATTAGCTTAATTAATTATTTTTACCACTTTTACATTGGTAATTACTACTTATCAAATTTTTTAGGCTCCACGTGCTGATTCGGCTATGATTGCTTAGTTGAGGGCTGAGAACACCTAGCTACGGAGTGATTTTACCCAGTTACAGGCAGACATTCGCACTCAGGTCCAACGAGAGACCGAGGCTGCAATGAGCGCCATGCTTAACAGGTTGATCCAGCAGGGGATTATACCTGCATCAGCTCTCTCAGACGACCTACGGACCGAATCCTCCACTCAACATCATGAGGACGATCGTAGCCAGTGAGATGGGGATGATCAGCCCGACACTGCATCCCATTGATTTTATATTAGACCTTTAGTTTTTTGTAATTAACTTTTTTCTGTAAATTTTGATTATTGTTATGTATAGTGAATTATTGACTACTTTGATCAATTGTTATATAATAATAATAATAATAATAATAATAATAATAATAATATATATAATATAATATATATATATTATTATATATATATAATGCAATATAATATGTTTTTAATTTGTGTATAAATTAATTTACTAAAATCTTTAACTTGTCACAAAATCGTAGGAACAATATTAATGTCAGAAAACCGTAGGAGGTCAAAAAAGTGTAGGGTCACAAAACCGTAGGACAAGTGGGGTCACAAAACCGTAGGACAAATGGAATCACAAAACCGTAGGACAAATGGCGTCACAAAATCGTAGGACAAATGACGTCACAAAACCGTAGGAAATACTTTTGTCAGAAAAATGTAGGAGTTAATGCATCTCAAAACTGTCGGATAAACTGGGGTCCACGGTCATCACAAAAGCGTAGGAGTATTTTATGCTTATCCGATGGTTTTTATTTCCGACACTACTTTTTCCTACAGTTTTGTCCGACGATTTTAATTGTAGGAAATGACCATTTCCTACGGTTTCCCTACATTTTTTCTTGTCTCAAATGCCTTATTTTTTTTTAGTGTTGGCCTAGCAGCCAGAAACCCAAGTAAGCACTTTCTTGTTCCAATAACATATATGGAATAAACAAAGCATTAGTAAACAAAGTAGGGAACCAAGTAAAAATTAACAGGAAAAAAAAAAAAAGGAAGATGGCGTGGGGAGCATGGAGCCCAACATGTTTTACCCATTTTTCGTTCAAGAATTAACCTTCTAGTCCCTGAACGAAGAGAGAAGAAAACGTCTCCATTTCACGCCTGTTCAAGGCCACGCAGACCACAACTCCGCCACCATGTCCTGTCCCGATCACGGAAATAGCCCCATCCCTGTCTATATGCACAAAATCAATCTCCACCGGTCTTCCCCACCCGTAATCCAGCCCGTACAAATCAAGCCGGCACGACCCCGCCACAGCAACCACATGAGACAGCTCCCTAAAACCAGGACCAAACAATTCGGCCAAACTCAAACTTGACACTTCAATGGTCCCTTGCTCATCAACCACCCCTTGTTTCACGCGTTTAACGAGATGCCTTATCCTTTCAGCAGAAAAACCGAGCCCCTTCTCGTCCATGAAATCTCATGTCTTCTCTATAGTTCCACGCCAGCCTGTGCATCTGCCAAAATAGTTTTCCGGGAGCGGAGGATCCAAACTAGCTCTGAAGTCGACAACCGAACCCAAGCGAACAGTGCTTTTTCTGTTGTGCTCTTGCTTACACCGGATCCAGCAAGTCCCCGCATAAGCTAGTAACACTACGAATGTCGACAAGTGAAGTTGCCCCTCCGTCTTGTTGAGTATTGTTAGGATTTTCTCCCGTAACGTTGTTATGTTCTGGGGAGTGAGCTCAAAACTTGCTCGGACCATGTCTGAAGGAACCGTCTCATGCCGCTGAAAGATCTCGAAGCTTATGTTCTGTTCTGTCATGCTGGACTTATTTAGCTCTATCCATTGGTTCAGGTACAACGAGTTGAGGCCGTTTATGAGACTCCTATCGAAGCAAGGGGTGAGCTCTTCTGGTAACGGAAATGATTGTTCTTCCAAATGGTTACTTGTTTTCCTGCAGATATAAGCCCAGGACTTCATGAACAAAGCAAATGAGATGCCGTCATAAACGGTGGAATGATTTTGTAGGCCAATGGAAAATCCTTTGTTGGGGAACAGGGTGATTTGCAGGGACAATATTTTGGCTTTGTCACGAGCAGCGTGTAGACGGGAAACTAGAGGGTGCAGATCCACCGCAGTTTTAAGTCCGGCACCGGAGAGAGTATTGAAGTTGCCCGAAGACTCGGTGGTTGTGAACGAGACACCGTCGGTTGAGGAGTAGAGAATGAACGGTTTGTGGGAGACAGACGGCCAAATGATGCCGCCGGCGAGGGGGAGATAGTGGAGGAGAGTGAATGAGAAGGAATGCTTCAGTTCGGGGATGATAACTGAGTTGAAGAAGGAAGGTGTCAACTCGGTGAGTGGGTAGAAGAACACAGGCTCAGCTGGGGGGAGCTTCAACCAAAATGTGTCGAAGAGAGTGAATGGGAGGGAGAAACTGGATGCCGAGTTGGGCGAGCCAGCTGGTGGCCTCACCCGAGTGACCTCTAATATGGATACAGAGATGGGTGATGCCATTATACACAGGAGGGAGGGTGCAATGCAAATCTTATATGCAAAATATTTGAATTAATTTCTGATGAGTATTATACAAGTTGTAGTATCAAACATTATTTTTTAACAATTTTTTAGACAAAATTCAAGTTACACACTTAACCTCCAAAAAATAAAAAATATCAAAGATTTTCGACCTTATCCTTTCACAAAATTGGCCATTTGTCCTTTAGCTGGTTCCCAGATGCCCCTCAAACTTTAATGTTCATTTTGAATTGGCACTTGAGTGGCCCATCTACTATGGCGCTCCAAAGGGCATTCAATTTACAGTGCTCTTTTATAGAATCGGTGACTCCACATCGGACAGTGGATGTCCTTGACCTGTTGGCCAACTCTGGTCACTTGCGTATAAATACAATTAGGAGAAGATCATTAGGGGACTCCAAGATCCTACATATGCCACAATTTGAAAGCAAAACAACTAGTAGCTCTACATCAGATGGTGGAGGCTCTTGACCTATTGGCCAACTTTGGTCACCCGGGGACAAAAACAAAGAGAAGGGTGTTAGGGAGACCCGAACGTATGACTCCGGCAACAACCCTTTAATGCTTAAGTTAATAGTATTGCAGTAGTTTACCTTAAGTTGACAGAAGGAGATATACTTTCTATATTTATAGTGAATAACTTGGACTCATGGATATATACCCTAGTTTACAAGCCCTTTTGGGTCTCGTACCATTAATATGATATTTGAGTCTTGTATCTTGCTGACCATCGGGTCTATTTTGAATTATTAGTATCACTTTTTAACCATAAGCCCTCGTATATCTAGATTCCTTGGTTTTCAATATATGACTATAATTGAATTAATTTGATTAATAGTTGTACTTGAAATTTAGAGGGGAGGAAGAGCGCAATTCCAACTACTAACAAGATTCCAAAAGATTGAGGCATCTATTTTCAAGTAATACTTAGGTAAACTCAACTTATAGCATAAGCCATCATCCTACTATATAAAAAATTGCAATTTGCCAAGTTTCTTATAAATCAGTCAATAACGCCATTGTTCCATAAAAATTCTGCAATTTCTTTTAACTTTTTCCTCTTTGTTTTGTCTTTTCTTTCTTTCTGTTTTTCTTCAAGCAGCACACAGATGAAATCCTTTTAATAAAAGCTCCTGACAAAACATTGTTGTTAAATGTTATTATCAAACAAAAAAGTAAAAAAAAAAAGGATAACTAGGGGATTGGAAGCAACTCAACTTAACTCAACGATTGATGAAAAGGAGGCTAAATAGCAGAATCGGCAAGTGATAGCCGAAGGGCTATCGCCTCTCTCAGTACATACATCCTGCCAATAGTATGGTCAGGAAAACTAGCGTTACCCGAAAGAGGCGATATCACGGACCTCGGAAAGAGCGAAGTCAAAATACCCAGAACTCGAGACTTCGGCTAGAACGTCAAGAATTCCAAGGATGCCACCGGCTCCCTCAGGAGACCAAACGGATTGCCTTCGGAGATGAAGAACCAGCTATTTCAAGCAAGAGAGAATTTCCCCGAAGGCGAAACCCCCGAACCACAGGCATAATTCCCGAAGAAGGGCGTCCGTACCAAAAGATGACCTCGCCGGAGAACCGCAGGAGTACGGCATGGGCATTTAAGGAGCCTCTGACATGTCGCCCACATGCGCCACACGCCGCCTCGAAAAGCGGTCTAACGCGCCGACGCCGTCCAAGTCTTGTCACGACCTGCCTCGGTCCAAGACCCGAGGAGCCTACAAACGGCTACCTGTCCCCTACACCCGGAGGTATAGATCGCATCTGACCGAACTCGTGTCGTGATCTGAACGGGCTAGGCATCACTATAAATACCAGGAAACAAGCCCTGGCAAAGGATCCGACCCCTCTCCCTGAGAAAGCACGAACAGGCAAGACCACCTAACCCCTTAGCGCTCTTCCTCTATCTCCCCTCAGGACACTGACTTGGGCGTCAGAGTCTCCTCCCCGGAAAAATACTCCAGGGACCTCCTAACCCTTTTCTTTCTGAGCATTTCAAGCACACTCCTCTGGGAAATCTTTGCTCCAGACGTCTTCCCTCTTAGAAAGTCCCTCCCGAAGTCATAATGTCACCTGACGAAGATGCTGCCGGGCATCAACAAGGATGAAAAGGTTGGACCTTGGAGTCGAGGGAAGTTTCCTTGCATCCCAAGACCAAAGAAAACAAAAAAAAAATTACAGGAAAGGTAAATTTTAGTATTTTTTTGAAACAGGAACTTTAGAGTTTTAAAAATAAGGTAGAGCTTACTAGTGGTTATTTGTTATTTTATTGGTGTTTTTTTTATTCTTTTATTAGCTTCTCCTTGTTATTTTAGATAAATTAGTTATTATTCCTTTTTTAGTGGCTATTTGTTCTTTTTATCAATAGATATTTATTCCTTTATCCATTTCTATTTATTCTTTTAGTTAAATTAGTTGTTTTTTCTTTTATCAGTAATTGTTTGTCTTTTTATCAGTTATTGATGCTTGTTTAGGTAAACTAGTTATTCGTTCTTTGATTAAGTAGTTTTTTTGTCATTTTACTAGTATTTATTTATTCTTTTATAAGTTTCACCTTGTGTTTTAGCTAAACTAGATGTTTGTTTTTTTATTAGTAGTTTTTTGTTATTTTATTATTTTTTGTTCTTTTATTAGTTTCTACTTGCTGCTTTAGACAAATTAGTTTTTTATTCTTTTATTAGTATTTATTTATCCTTTTATTAAAAGCTACTTGTTCTTTTAGATAAACTAGCTATTTATTCTTTATTAAGTAGTTATTGGTTTTTTACTAGTAGTTGTTTATTCTTTTATCAAGTCTTGCATGTTCTTTTACTAGTTGTTTGTTCTTTTATTACTAGTTATTTGTTATTTTATTAGTACTTACTTGTTATTTTACCAGTAGTTGTTTGTTCTTTTATCATTAGTTATTTGTTCTTTTATTAGTACTTACTTGTTCTTTTACTAGTAGTTGTTTGTTTTTTTATAAGTTTCTAGTTGTTATTTTAGATAAACTAGTTTTTTAAATAGTAGTTATTTATTATTTTATTACTATCTATTCATTCTTTTATCAATATATATTTGTTCTTTTATTAGTTTATATTTATTGTTTATTGATTCATGTTTGTTCTTTTCATCACCTCCTACTTGCTCTTTTTGAGAGACTAGTTGTTCTCTTATTAGTAGCTATTTTTTGTTTTGGGTTAACTTCTTGTTCTTTTATCTTTTATTTCTTATTCTTTTTTTTTTTATGCTGTGAATGAGTCCCTTAGTCGAAGAAATGAGTTGCAGTCAAACCAAAGAATCAAAAATTATGACAACTCTTGTCTGACTATTATTGGTTTTAGGTGGAAAATGCTCTCAAATCCCACTTCAATGATAGATTATTTTTATACTTCATTCTTATAACTTTTTTTATTAACATTTTTTTGGTAGTTTACTACACAAACAAGAAATTTATTGTCTTGATTTTCATCATCTTTTAGTTTTTTTCTCTTTTTGATTGAAAAAATGAAAAAGACAATTTCAACATCTTTAATTTAGTTTATTTTTTTTAATAATAAGAAAAAAAAACTACTTCAGTCCCAAATTCTTTTGCACGATTTATGTTTTTTTACTTAAGTTTGGCTTAAATTTATTTATATTAATATTTTTTAAAAAATTATATTAAAACTTATAAGTTTTGTAGTTTCTAAATATAATTTTTTAAAAAAAATTAGCAAATATTAATATAAATAAATTTAAGTCAAACTTAAGTTAGAAATTGAATTGGTGCAAAGAATATGAAACAAATGAAGTAACTAATAAAAAGACATCTAGTTTATTTGAAAGAACAAACATGAACTAGTAAAAGAACAAATATCTACTGATAAAAAAATAAATAACTAAGTGCTAGCAATCTAGCTTAAAGAAAGGAACAAATAACAAAAAAGATAATTTTTTTTGGAGTTACTTGGACAAATCTTATTGATTAGCTAACCTAAAGCTAGTGAAAAGAAAAATAAAATGACGGGATAAAATGAAAAAAAAATAATGAGAAAAGAAGAAAACAAAAAAATTGGATCAAATAAATGATGGAGAAGGGGGCAGATCTTATTGATTAGTCAATGTGAAGCTAGAGAAAAGAAAAATAAAAATGATAGGGTAGGAAGGAGAAAAAAAAAGTTACAGCAAACAAAAAAAAGGGAGATGTTGCTAACTCCAGCCCTTAACTTAACCCATTTGTTTTATCTACCTGACCTGCACCCGGTGTTTGTTTGATAGAAGAAGACTTAACTTATTTATATAGAAATCATGTATTTGTCCTGATGTACAAGTGCGCTAGGTACGTACACACAAGAATATGTGTGTTCCCAATCATGCTTGCAACTAATAACTCATTTTCCCATCAGAATTTCATTTTGTTCATGAAAAATATCAACTTGATTAAAGAAGAAAATATTCAAAACTCCTATTCTGAAAAAATGTAAATAAATTAATTCAATAGATTTGTTTCACAAAGTCATAGATATCTTTAGCATTCTAAATAGGAATCCTAGTAGAGAAAAAGATAAAATGGCTGACAAAAAAATTTACAGGTGCAGTAACCAATAGCTTATTTATGGTAATGCTGTACGGATTATGAGGATGATTACTACTCAAGCTATTTTGATCATGATTCACAAGCAGTTTTTCTAAGGAAAGGTCTTTGGCAATTATAAGACCTACTTTGTTCCAACTTTAGTAGCTTAGTATATAAACACTTGCTCCAATGGAGCATAAAAAAACCCATTCTATTGAGGCAGGTCAGGTTGAATATTTACAGAAGTATATAAAAACTAAGGAGCTCTGTTATTTTAACAAACCTACCCCTGCTCCAACTTGAGTACATTAATTAGTATATAAAAACTTGCTCCAATGGAGTGGGTGGATTTGAATAAAAAAACCCATTCTATTGAGGCAGGTCAATGCATGGAAGCTCCACCGAACCAGAGGTGGTGATGATAGGCCTCACAACATCTTCTCTAAAGCTCGTTAAGAACTTCAAAGGAGAGGAGCTCAAGAAACTGTAGGCAGACAAGGTGTGCAGCCAAAATGCAGTGGAAGTGCCTGTGAAACAATTAACATAATGACTTTGTTTGGCATTAGCATCAGTGATTAGCATTGGAGTTTTTAAAAAACTATTAGTAGCTTTTAATTTTTACCTTCAGTGATTTCATCTTTATAGTTAATAAATTATCTAAAACTCTAACGATAATTATAAAAACTATTTCCAAACAAGGCTAATACTAGTTATATGGGCTTGTATTTCATCTACAAGGAAAAGGGAAATGATCTCACTTCGAGGGTTTAGGCCTTCAACCCATAAGGTGATTTTTTTGTATATCACAGTTCTACTAGTAGCAACAATAGCAAAAACATATTCAAAAGGAAGCCATTGAATATAAAAAATTATCTCTTTAGTTTTTTTAACTTCGTAATAAGTACTTCTTGGTGAAAAAATATTTTAAGCATTTTAATAAGATGTATGGATAATATGAACATATATCTAATTAGACATAGTTGCTATTTTACAATTTTACCCTCAAATTTATCCCTCCTCAAACGCTCTCTCTCTCTCTCTCTTCTTCACAAAATCCAATTAATTTGCCAGATCTAACTTCAAATTGAGGAGCCATTTTTTCCAGCGATAGGAACATTTGCACCGTGCGAGTGATGGCAGGCCGAGCAACACCACCAAGGACCAATGAGAAATGAATGGCATTGCGATGAAGCCACGAACGCCAAGGAAGCCGAGGAACCATAAGCGGCAAGGTCGAGGAATGCCAAAGACTGAGCAACGGCAAAGAAATCAACAAACGAACGGGGATTTCAAGATGTGGAATGACAAGAAATGATGATGTGAGGAAACTGAGGAGCCACTAACGGCAAGGCGAGGGGAACGATAAGGCAAGGCTGATGAGGCAAACGGGCGAGGGGAATGGGTGGGGAGGGAGGGTGGGCTGGGGGGAGAGTGGCTGAGGGCGGCTGCTTTAGAGGGAAGCAGGGCTGCAGAGAAGAGATGAAAGGGAGGAGATGGAGAAGAGACATTGAGCAGATGAAAGACTTTTTTGTTTTCCAAAAAGACACTTTTATATTGCACATTAGACATTTTTAAATATTTATTTAGATATTTTTTATTCATTGATTCATATACTTTTATTTAAACAATTTTTAAAATTTTTAGATACTTTTGCATTTTTATTTTACATCTTTAGTCAGACACCCTTTTTAATTATTTCAGACACTTATTTTCTAAATATAACAAATTGTTCATAAGTTATACAGTAAGATATTTTTACATATTTCTTTGAACATTTTTTTAATATTTAATCAAATACTTCTTCTTATTGGTTTATACACTTTTTTTGTTACTTTCAAACAGTTATTTTCTGAAGATAACAAATTATTCACAAGTTGTTTCAGACATTTTTTGTTTAGACACTTTTACATATTCAATCGAACATTTATTCTTATATCTTAAGACACTTTTAATTGCACATTATAATAAATTATTTTTATATTACTTTGCAAACACTTCCATATACTGTATTAGACACATTTACATTTTACTGTAGACACTTTTGTAAATTGGAAGCAACGAGCTATGCGACCCGAATGCAACGATTGATGCAATTGGGCAAGCAACAACACTGAGATCTTGAGGTGATCGATGACGTACGATTCGGATGCGAGCGGCAATATGATCCGAAGGCAATAGGTGACAAGTGACGATGAGATCCGGAGGCAAATGACTGTGAGATCTAGAAAAAATGATGACGACAAGATCTAGAGGCAATGACAGTCCATCGGCGAAGGTACGGAGGCAAACGCAGCAACAGTAACGAGGTAGGCTTTTCGGAGGTGATGGTGAGTTTTAGTCTAAGAGTAAATTAGTTAATTTTTTTACTAATTTGTGGGCTATATATAGGAGAATTAAGAATATATTAGTATGCTTAATTAGACGTAAGTCTATAGTATAATAATTATTTAAGAAGTACTTAAAGCCTTGAACTACTAAAATTAATAAAATAATGGAAGATTACTGTATATTTTAATCACCCAAAATAATTTCGTACGCCAATAATAATGCAGTTTTGTATGGGTAAATGGCAACTATCGTCCCTAAACTATACTCATATTGCTTAATCGTCTCATAATTACCAATTATTGCACCGGTGATCCTCTAACTTTAAAATTATTGTAATAACGTCCTACCTTTATGTAGGACCATTAAGAAGTGATGAAAGTATGGAAAAAGTGATTAGTTAGTCCTAAAACTTAGCAAAATTTTTTATTTGAGTCCTTAAACTTTACAATTTTCAAAAAAATTTCTATTATCC
>SMDT01000198.1:0-200490 GCA_005392925.1 Aquilaria sinensis | reverse complement strand
GCTGCTCAGGTATGCTCTCCACACCCTTCTCCCTTCAATTTTGCCTAAGTGCCTGGCTCTTTTTTGACCTTGCTCTCATCTTTTCACAGCTGTTGGGGTACGCCGGCTTTCTCCGAGTTCGGGTAGCCAGGCAGACGGCATTCCGAGCTTCGGCCTTAGAGGCCCTAGAAAAGGCGAAAGCGACGTGCTCGAAATTGACCGCCAAGAACCAGCAGCTGGCAGATGCTGCGAAGGAGGAAGCTGCCACCCTTCGGGAGGAGTTCCGAAAAGAGAAGGCAGTCTTTATGGCGGACTCCTCCCGGAAGATTGCCGACCTCCGTAATGACGTGGCGGGGCTGCGTGCTGCAAACCAAGACCTTCTCCAAGACAAGGCAAAGAAAGAGAATATCATAGTCACGCTCTTGTCTGAGAAGAAAGCCCTTCAAGCCGAGGTCCAGTCTTTGAAGGAGGTGCCAAAGGGGGAGGAGCGGATAAAGGATCTGGAAGAGGAGGTTGTGGATCTGCAGGACGAGCTTGACGACCTTGAGCTTAAGAAGAACAAGTCCGACCAAATGAACAAGGTCGCGTTTCAGGACGGCTTCTGCCTAGCTCGGCATCAAGTCCTTGAGAGGTTCCCGGGTCTGGACCTCTCTTTTCTAGAGGCTCTAAACATTCCTGAGGGGACCTCGGTGGGAATGGTCCAAGGTCGAACATTTGAACCTTCCTCCTTCAATTCCAGCGCCAAAGGTGGTGGAAAAGGGCGGGCAAGCGAGTGGGTCTCGGGACGCCGCGAACCCTTAGGCTATTTTAGGGCCCCTTTTCCTTCCCTTCTATTTTGTATTCCTTCTTCGGGCACTTCTCTATTGTAAAGCAGCTTACTCCTTAATGAAGACTTTTTTGGCTAAGTGTTTCTTCAAGTTTCTTTATTTTTATTGCCTCGAACGCATTTGCTAAAGAGACTTCGGAAAACCTACAATCAAAGAAACTCTTTTACCTTCCCTTGGCCGAGCCTGTTCGCTCCAGAGGCTTTTTGGAAAGTCTGAAGAATTTGACTAAGTCTTTTTGCATTTCCATTTTGTCCCGAACACATTCGCTCGAGGGACCTCGGAAACCTTTCAGTCAAAAATTTTCATTTCCCTTTGTCCCGAGCATGTTCGCTCAAAAGACTTAAGAAACCTTTTGCGAGATTTTTTATTTTCCATCCTTCCCGAGCTTGAAGGCTCAAGGGACTTTGGAAAACTGTCTCTGCGCTTATTACGGCGAGTACTTCTGCTGAGAGCTTGATTTTTCCCATCTTTCCCGAGCGTGATGGCTCAAGGGACTTCGGAAAGTCATATCTGCGTTCGTCGCGAGCATCTTCGCGGAATTCTGTACAATTCTGCACTTAAGAAATTTTCTCAAGATACTTCTGTACTTAGAATATTTTTCGTACAGTATGATTCCTTCGCTCAAGCTTAGGCGTAGAATTTTTTCAAGGCGTCTGAATGCCAAGTGTTTTTCAATTCTACGCCTTCGGCATCGCCAAGTTTGTACACGCCTTTTCGTACTTCGGCGAGGACCAGATAAGGTCCTTCCCAGTTTGCGCGAAGTACTCCGTGGGATGGCCTTCGAGGCGCAAAGTCAGCCTTTCGGAGAACGAGGTCTCCTTTCTTGGTTTCTTTTGGCCTGGCCCGTAAGTTTATAGCCGCGGCCACTCTTTGCTGAAAAGCTTTTCTTCTCAGCTCGGCTATTTCTCTGTGTTCGCCGACGAGGTCGAGCTTGGTTCTGAGGCCGAGGTCCTTTCCACCTTCATCAAATACTTACACCCGTACTGAAGGTTGAACTATCTCTATTGGGATAATAGCCACTGTACCGAAGACGAGTGAGAAGGGAGTCTCCCCTGTGGCTCTTCGGGGCGTCGTTCGGTAACTCCATAATACGCTTTGGAGTTCTCCTGGCCATTTCCCTTTTGCTTCCCCCAGTCTCTTTTTCAGGCCATCTTTTATGGTCCTATTAGATACTTCCACCTGCCCGTTGCTTTGGGGGTGAGCTACTGGGGCGAAGTGCATTTTTATTCCGAGGTCGCTGATAAATTCCTGGAATCCTTTGTCTATGAATTGGGATCCATTATCAACCACTAGTACCCTCGGTATGCCGAATCTGCATACTATGTTCTTCCACACAAACGTTTGCACTTCTTTTGCCGAGATAGTTGCTAGGGGTTCTGCCTCGACCCATTTGGAGAAATAGTCTACTGCTACCACGCAGAATTTCACGCCTCCGGGGGCTGAGGGGAGTGGCCCAATAAGGTCTATACCCCAGACAGCGAAGGGCCAAGGATAGTCTGCCGAGGTTACCATTTCCGAGGGTGCCCTCTGGATGTTTGCATGTCTCTGGCAACTTCCGCATTTTCGGATGAACTGCCTTGCATCCTTTCTCAGGGTAGGCCAGAAGTATCCTTGGCGAAGTATCACCGCCGCAAGGGCATCAGTTCCAATATGTGAACCACACATGCCTTCGTGGACCTCTTCAAGGACCATTTCAGTATCCTCTTCATCCACGCATCTTTGCAGCGGGTTTGCATATCCCTGTCGGTATAACTCTTCGCCAATCAGGAAGAATCGGCCGGAGCGTCTTCGCAATCTTGCAGCGTCGCCGAGGTCTTCGGGTAGCACATTTTCTGCGAGGTATCTCTTTATGGGATCTTTCCATCCTTTTCCCGAGGTCACTATGCTCAGCACTGAGATGCTCGGGTGATCTAGCACCTCGGTGTATGTTTTTTACTTCGCCAAGCAATCTGCCTCAGTGTTATTCCGCCGAGGTACATTTTCGATCCGTACGGCGTCAAACTCTTGGATGAGCTTTGCTACCAGCTCGTGGTATTTTGCCAAGGTTGGGTCCTTCGCCCCATAATCTCCTGCCGTCTGCCGAACTACCAGCTGGGAATCGCTGTGAGCTTTTAAGTTTCTCACGCCAATCCTTCTGGCCAAGCGTAATCCCGCTATGAGGGCTTCATACTCAGCCACATTGTTTGTGACGCTGAAGCTGAACTTGATAGCCTTCATTACCTCCAGGCCTTCGGGTCCTCTGATAACTATTCCAGCTCCAGCTCCCTGGTGTTCGGAACCCGAGGCTCCGTCAACATGCAAGGTCCATTCTGGCTCACCCTCGTTCGGATCTTGGTGGCTGTCCTCAGTGGTGGGTATTTCGGCGATAAAATCTGCCAGTGCTTGGGCCTTTATGGCCTTCCGAGGCTCATATATGATTTCGTGCTCGCCAAGCTCTATGCACCACTTGGAGAGCCTTCCCGAATGATCAACTTTCTTCATAACATCCCGTAGTGGTAGACTACTTCGGACGATGATGGGGTGAGCCTGAAAGTACGGTCGCAGCCTTCTTCCTGCAAGCACCAAGGCGTATATAGCTTTTTGAAGCAAAGGGTACCTGATTTCGGCGCCATGCAGGGACTTGCTGACGTAATAGACTGGCCATTGCTTTGGGCCTTCTTCTTTCACGAGGACCGAGCTTACAGCTTTCTCCGTGACGGCGAGGTACAATACGAGTGGCTCTCCCTCCCGAGGTTGTCGCAGAGTCGGCAGGCTGGCCAGGTAGACTTTGAGTTCTTCCCAGGCCTTTTGGCAATCTTCATCCCAAGGATGATCATTCCTTCCGAGGTCGCCTTCCCTTTTTGCTGCCTTTGTGAGGACTTTGAAGAAAGGTCGGCACCGATCTCCGTACCTAGAAATAAACCTGCTTAGGGAGGTTATTCTTCCGGTGAGCCTTTGCACGTCTTTGACCGTGGCAGGAGTTCAGAATTCAAGCAGAGCCTTAATCTTCTCGGGGTTAGCGTCAATGCCTCTTTCGGATACCATGTACCCAAGGAACTTTCCCGAGGTTACCCCGAAGATGCACTTTTCAGGATTGAGCCGAATCCCAAAGGCTCTGAGCTTTTGGAAGGTTTCCTCTAAATCTGCAACGTGGTAGCCAGGCAGCTTGCTCTTGACTATCATATCATCAACATATACCTCCATGTTTCTCCCCATTTGGTCCTTAAAGACCTTGTTCATCAACCTTTGGTAGGTGGCTCCTGCATTCTTGAGCCCGAAGGGCATCCTGATATAGCAGTATGTTCCTCCCTCGGTGATGAAGGCAGTTTTTTTCTTCATCTTCGGGGTCCATGCTTATTTGATGGTAGCCACTGAAGGCGTCTAGGAAACTTAGGAGCCCATATTCCGCAGTTGAATCTACCAGCTGATCTATTGGCGTCAGAGGGTATGAGTCTTTCGGGCAAGCATCGTTCAAATTTCTGAAATCGATGCACATCCGGAGTTTGCTGCTACCTTCTTTTGTGGCGATGACCACGTTGCTTAACCATTCGGGGTACTTCACTTCCCTGATAACTTTGGCTTCCAACAGTCGCTGGACTTCGGTTTTGACAAAGTTGCCCTTATGGGCTGAGATGCTTCGTTTCTTTTGCCGGACAGGCCTTGCTTCCGGGCTTACTTTGAGGCTGTGCTGTATTATGCCAGGGTTCACCCCCGGCATATCTTTTGGTGAGTAGGTAAACAGATCTTTATTTTCCAGCAGAAAGGATACAAGTTTTTCCTTGTCACCTTCGTCCAAGCTCTTCCCTATTCGGGTAGATTGTCCTGGGGCAAGATCTACTGCTTCCGTTTCTGCCTTTGCGGGATCTTCTCCTTTGCCTTTCTCCTGCACCTTTGCCTCCACCATTTGTGTTTCTCCTGCACCTTTGCCTCCACCATTTGTGTAGAGTTGTTTGCCGGAGCCTTTCGTGCTTTCACAAACACATTTCTTACCTCGGCCTGGTCTATGAAGATCTCTGCATCTCCATCCTTGGTGGCGAATGTGACAGTCAAGTACTTCACATCAGGGCGAATGTGCAGGCTTACCTGTGTCTGCCTTCCAAGGTTGGCGTTGTACGAGGACAGGACATCCATGACGATGAACCTTGCCATTGTGGAGGCGTACAACTCAGCTGCTCCGTCTACCGAAGTCCCTTTCATCATCAGTGGGAGGTCGATCCATCCGAGAACAGGCAGTTCGGATGGTCCGACCCCGAAGGTGGGCGAGGTGACTGGCTTAAGTTCGCTGCTGGAGATGCCCAAGTTCGGCAGTAAGTGCGAGAATAGGACGTCCGCATTTGATCCGTCATCAAGTAGCACCCTTTTGACGTCCCAGTTCCCTATCCTCGCCGTTATCAGCAGCAGATCGTCGTGGGGGAAGACGATGGTGGATCCATTTTTGCGGGCCAGCTTTTTTGCTGGATTTTGATATTCCGTGATTGCAATTTCTCTGACCTTTCGCTTTCTTTCCGAGGATGGGAGCCCCTTGGTGATTGTTTGGATAACCCCTGCCGGAGGTGGAGGACGCCTTTTTGGACTTCGGTTTCTCCGCCTGTCGGAGTCATAGTCCTCATCTTCAGCCCTTTCTTCCTCCATTTTTCTCCCTTTCGGGGATGGCATCCTCAGCTATTTCCGAAGTTGGCCCTGTTTTATCAGCGACTTTATGTACTTCTTCAACTGGAAGCAGTCTTCGGTGTCATGACCGTGGTCGCGATGAAACTGGCAGAACTTTTTTGCATTCTTCTTATTATCGGCGGTCATGGCCCTTGGCCGCCGAATCTGCATCCCTTGCCTTTCCAGTGCCATGAGAATGTTGGTCCGTGTAGTGCTCAATGGTGTGAAACTTTGAGGTTTCCTTCCCCGCATCCTCCGAGGTCGTCCTGCTTGTTCGGTCGGATGCCGAGCTTGTTGACTGGACCCTTTGGCGCGGTAGTGATCAGACTTCGGCCCTGCCATTCTTAGCTCCTCGGCGGTCATGTGCTGTTCTGCCCTTCGGTAAAATTCTCCGAGGGTCTCCGGGGGGTCCTTTGAGAACTCGTAGAATAGCTGTGAGTCTCGCCGAAGGCCCCGTGTCATGGCAAGGATGCGAATTTCGGGCCGGAAGTCTGGGACGCTCAGAGCTTCCCTATTGAATCTTTCGACATAGTCTCGGATGGTTTCTCCGTTCCTCTGCTCTATGTCGAACATCTGGACAGGCATCTTCGCAGTAGGTCGGCTCCCAATGAATTGCTGCGTGAAGGCCGTGGACAACTCCTGGAACTCAGTAATGGTCCCTGAAGGCAATGAATTGTACCATGCAGTTGCTGGCCCTGTGAGGGTGACTTCGAAGCACTTGCACATGGTAGCGTCGTCAGCACCGTGCATTATCATGCTGCGTCTGTACTTCGTCAGATGGGCCTGTGGATCAGTACGGCCATCATAAATCTCCAACCGAGGTACTCTGAAGTCACCTGGCATGGCTGCCTCAACAACGGCCTGAATGAATGGGGAGTCATCTTCGCAGCATGTTCCCGAGAGTCTGGCCCAAACGGGTTTTCTGGCCACTTGTTTCTCCACCCTATCTATCCGTGCTAATATCCTCTCCATAAGCACTGTGGCACTAGGCCCTTCTTCAGGGAAGAGAGATTTCCGGCGCCTCTTCGGGGAGCGAGTTCGGCACTGAGGGGACAGGGACCTCGCCTCAGGCAGCGAACTTCTTTGCTGCAAGACCCTCGGTCGCTCAGACCTCTTCTGCCCCACAGGCTGTTTCCCGAGGGGAGTATTTTCTGTGGACGATTCTTCGCGCGGATCTCCGCTTCCCAAACTGCAATGAGTAGACTTTGGGCTTTTCTCCCGAGGGCGTGCTGGTGAGGGAGGTCTCTGGGCCTGTGCTTGCTGTGGCCACCTTCGGTCGATCTGCTGTGTCATTTCAGACACGACCGAATGCTGAAAGTCTTTCAGGAAGCTCATAGTGATTACTAGAGGGCGGTCTTCCTCGGGCACAGAAGTCTCTGGGAGTGTTTGCTCAGCAGCCGGTTGTGTCTCAGGCGCGGACGGGGACTTTGGGAGCCCCTTGTCCTTAGAACGCCGAGTTTCAACGACGGCGATCTCAGAGCGGGTTCCCACAGACGGCGCCAAATGATGGCGTGGAGCCTCATCGTTTATAGTCATGGTGACTGGTGGAGAGACTTCTGGGAGGAAGAACGCCTGGAGGATGGATCGCCCAAGGGAGTGTGCCTGAAAGCTCAGAAACAAAGGGTTAGGAGGCCCCCGGAGTGTTTTTCCGGGGGGGGAGCCTCCGACGCGCAAGTCAGTGGTTGGCTGAGAAAAAGGCAAAGGTAATAGCACACAGGGCTGAAGAGTCTCGCCTGGTAATTTTCTCAGAGTGTGGGAGCAGTGTTTTGCCAACCAACCTCCTGCCAAGTATTAATTCCTGGTATTTATAGGATTGCCTAGCCCGTTCAAATCGCGACACGTGTTCGGTCGGATGTTCCTGAATTTCAGGGCGTAGGAGACAGATAGCTGGTAGCAGGTTGCCTTGGGCCATGTGCTGAGATGGGCCATGATGTGATTCTGATGGCGTCCGTGTGTCAGAGCGCCTTTTGAGGCGGCTTGTGACGTCTGTGAAAGGACGTGTCAGAGACTTCCTTAAATGCTTCCATAAATGCTCCTGCCGTACTCCTGAGGTCCCTGGGTGAGGTCGTCCTTTGGTACGGACAGAGCCTCTTCGGGAAACAAGCCCTCAGTTCGGGGGTTCCCAGTTTCAGGGAGTTCCGCCTTCGGGGATATCATGTTCGGCTCGCTATGTCTGGTGCTGCTTTTCCGAAGGCGATCTGTTCAGAACCTTGGGGGGGCAAGTAGTGTTCTCAGGTTTTCCTAGCGTGCCGGGCTCAGAGCTCTTCGGCTATCTCCCGAGGTGCATGATCACACCTTTTCTCGGGTAGCGCCAGCTTCTTCTGGCCATTCTTGTGGCAGGGAGTTCGGCCAGATAGAGGCGATAGCGTTTGGCTATCAAGACCAGCTCTCACAGGCTTCCTGAGCAGAGGCCAAGGATGGCCATGTCACATTCACCCCTGAATACGATAATGACAAATATCCCGATGGCCTTGAAAAGACAAGGAGCTTCAATTCAAGATCTGAAGGCCATGACCTCGAACAATAAGAAAATATGAAGAAATACTGCCAATTTCACCGGGAACACGAGCACAATACCAAGGATTGCTTCCATCTAAGGAAGTACATCAAGTCTTTAATCAAACAAGGACAACTTCGGTGCTACTTATGAATACTATTGCCCAAGTTTTGGGAAAAAATGGTGAGAAAAAAAGAGAAGACGAGGAGTATGACTCCGATAGATATCGTACCAACTGAAGTCCCATGGAGCACCCTTCACCCTTGGCCGGGGTGATCTAGACCATAACAACTAGATTACCCTTGGCTGGAAAAAAAAAGGAAGGTGAGGGAGGTTGTGATGATAGAGTTTGACAACCTGATGAACAAACTCAACCGAAGTAATGGGTTGGTTGTGAAGTTCCTGCATGACGATCCTTTCCTGATCATGCTGAGGATCAGAAATTGGGACGTCAAGAGAGTACTCATTGACAATGGATCAAATGCCAACATCCTGTTCACCCACTTATTGCCAAGCTTGGGTATTTCCGAGGATGAGCTCAAACCCATGACCTCACCCACAATTGGGGTTGGTCCTTCAAAACTCCCAGTACTGGGATAGATTGACTTACCTTTAATGCTAAGGGGTACTTCGATTAACACCAGGGAAGAACTCTTTGCTTCCACTATGACAAGTTTCATTGTCATAGATGTCCCACCATCATATAATGCCATCCTTGAAAGGCAGACACAGGGCAACCTTCACCTCTGAACAGATGTAAAGTACTTGATAGTCATATTCGAAGTGAAGGAAAGGAACGCGGAGATACTCATTGACCAAGTTGAAGTCAGGAAGGTGTTTGTTAAAGAAAGGTAGAGTCCTACTAAAGTCCACATGCAGACTTTGGGGAAGGAGGACACATTTGCTAAAATTGTATAGAAAAGGAAAAGGGTGATATTGAGAAAGTAGAAACTGAGGACATAGAGTTAGTCCCTAGCCGAAGTACCCGAATCAGGAAAAAATTGGCTAAAGGTGAAAAAGAAAGACTTGTATCCCTTCTATCAATGAACAAAGATCTATTTTCTTCTTCCCTAAAGGATATGCCCAGAATAGATCTGGGCATAATCTAGCATAATCTCAAAATACATCCTGAGGCAAGGCCTGTTAAGTAGAAAAGCGCAACATCTCAGTGCACAAGAACAACTTCATCAAAAATGAAATCCAGCAACTAATAGAAGTTGGTATAATAGGGGAAGTCAAATATCTTGATTGGTTGAGCAACATTGTTGTTGCTACCAAGGAAGGGAGTGATAAGTTCTGAATATGAATTGACTTCTGAAATGTCAATGATGCTTGTCCCAAGGACTTGTATCCTCTACCTTTAATAGACCAACTAGTAGACTTCACCGTTGAATATGTGCTATTGAGTTTCCTTGATGCATTTAGTGGGTATCACCATGTTTGCATAAACCTAGAAAAAGTGCATTCATTACGAATGATGGGATGTATTGTTACGTTAGAATGCCTTTCGAATTGAGGAATGTAGAAGCCACTGATGCCCATCGGCATCTTCATTGTATGACATAGTAAGACTGGGAGGGACTTCTAATGAGGGAGGAACACCTGAACGAGATACTTCCAAGGATAGATTACCTAAAACACTCAAAGAATGAAGGTTAGGAGGTCCCCAGAGTATCTTTCCGAGGAGGAGCGTCTGAAGCCCAAGTCAGTATTTTTAGAGACTGGAAGTAATAGTAAGAATATGAAAAATGTATCTTTTCTTCTCCAGAGCCCGCCTCTTACTAAGGCCTTTTCCCATATATATATATGAGGGTGTGAACGGATAAATCTGCCTGACGTAACCTGCTCAGATTGTGACACATGTTTGGTCGGATGCAACCCGTACCTTCGGGCGTAGGGGCCTCTATCCGGCTATAGGCCATTCTGGCCAAAGGTCAAGGCCAGGGTAGGTCTGCGGGACAGGACATGGGCGGCAATGGCATGTCAAAGCGTGTTTGAAGGCGACGTGTTGTGTACGAGGGCGGCATGTCAGAGACTCCTTAATTGTTTCTGCCATACTCCTGAGATCCTTTCCGTAGAAGAGAGCTTTTCAGAACAGGAGGGCTTTCTTCCGAGATCGTTTCAGTAATCCGGGAATCCCCTCGCCAAGGGTGGTCCCTTTCGGGGACATTCTTCCCAGCTGAAGGTGGTGAGTCTTCCTTTTCCGAAGCCGATTTGATCACGTTACCAAAGGTGGCGATGCACCGTATTCCCGAGGTCCCTACTGTCATTTCCAAGGGTGATGATGGATGACCGAGGTCGGATGTTCAAGGGGCCGGACCCCCATTTTTTTCGAAGTCGGTGCTCGCATTCCTTGTGGGTGATGCTCGACTTTTCGAGGATGGTGCTCGTCATTCCGAGGATGGTGCCTTGCTCGAGCTTACGGGTTTGAAAGGCGATAGCACTTCGGCTATCACATGCCCCCCTTCAAAAAGTCGAAGTGGGGACTTCGGCTCTAAACTCTCTAGGGGCACCTTGCATGACTTTGAGCGGGACACCGTATAAAGAGACACTTCGCCACCCAAAGGCGTGCCTTCCTAGCTGAGGCGTCATTACTTGCCCTCTGGTTAGTCCCTTGGCATTCTCGGGGTGCGCACTTTCTTTATTTTTACTTTTTCTGTTGCAGGTCAATGGACCGTCACGTCTCGTAACCAGAAGTGTCAGCTTGGATAGGCGTGCCTGGGTTTTCATGGTGTCAGAAAGCATGTCCTCATTCCGCGCATTGGATGACACGTGGCACGCAATGATTAGGGGTAGTCGCATCGGTTACACTAGCCATGTTTTTTCGCCTTCGAGGGATAATTATGGCGACGATTTGCCTTCGTAGGGTAGTTATGACGACGATTCGGTTACCCTTCTTCGGTCTATATAAACCCTCCTTCCCCTCATGGCCCTCATTTGCTTTCCTTTGCCTCTGTCTTGTTCTCATCTGTCTTGCTTCATTCTTTTTTTGCGGCGGTGCAAGCGGCGGAGCGATTTCCGGCAACCATTTACGACAGTGTCTTCTAATCCCGACTTTGGCAAGCGTTTTGGTGGGTTTCTCTTCCAGGGGTCCTTCAGTCGTTTTGGTTTCTATTTTTTCTAGTCCCCAAAGCTTTTTCTTTTTTCCGAAGTCCTTTGACTCTCTTTTTCGAAGTCATTTTCTTTTGCCGAACATGTCTTCCCCTGTCCCCCTTATCTTCGTCCAACCCATTCCCGAGAGCTGGCAGCCTCTCATGTCTCACCCCTGTTGTTCCACTTCAGAAAAGTTAGCGAAGTGGACAACTAAATTCTTTCTTCCCTCTTATGCCACTACTAGGCTGCCCCATCCTGGCCATTTTAGCTTTATGAACAGTGGTGACGAGGTTACCGTCTTCCGGGCCCAACTGAAGGCTGGACTTCGGTTTCCTCCGCCGAAGAGGATTTGTGACTTTTGCCAATTCCATGGCATAGCCGTGAATCAGCTTCTGCCCAACTCTTACTGTTACTTCAACGCTTTTCTCTGCATGTGTGGGGTTTTCAAGGTAGAACCCCACTTCATAATTTTCATGCAGCACTACAAGTTCTATCTGGTCCTGAAGGGTGGCTTCTATTTCATGCTGCCTTGGGGATCTGGGAGAAAAAAATATATGTTCACCTTCAGTGCTAGAGATAGTTGGCGAGGGTGGCAAAAGAAGTTATTCTTTCTGAAGGTGGCGGAGGCATGGTCGTACATGCTGACTAGGTGGGCCTGGGGGAAGCTGGAGACGAACGTCGTTGATCCCAAGAAGTTGCTAACTCCTGAGTTGGCAATGAGGTTTAAGGACTTCGACAGCCGTATCCGAGTTGTCGCCAACTAGGATGTCGAGGTCCCACCGCGCTCCTTGTATCCCTTCCCCATTAAGTGGAACCTTATGACCGATGAGGTTATTCGGGAGCTGGGGGTGCTCAAGGAGCATAAGACGGACCTCGGCATGCCAGTTCCTGCCGCTGACGGGAAGAAGTCCTGGTTGGTGATGCTCCTTCGGGGGGAGCTCTCTTACGAAGCCCTTTTTGAGAGTAAGTTACTTTCCAATTTTTGGTATAAGTATCCCTTTGGACTTACACCGATATTTTCCTACTTTTTCAGAAATAGGCGATCAGTCAGCCACTTTCTACAAATCCCTCTTCCTCGGTCAAGCCGAGAATGGGGAACAGACGAAGAAGGGGGCCCCAAAGTGGCAAAAGACGGTTGGGGGTGGTCCGTCTTCAACTAAGAAGGTGAAGAAGGACCTCCTTCCTTCGCCTCTCGAGGACGTCGAGGAGGCCGGTGATCAGCCCGAGGTCCAGGCCGTCCTGCCACCGGAGCTTGCCATTAGCTCCACTCCCCAGAGTCCTACCACTTCGGCGGACCTTTTAGGCTCTTCAGCCGGAGGCCCTTCTGCTGAGGAACTCGAGGAGCACAGAAGAAGCAAGGGCAAACATGTCCCTGCCGAAGTGGAGGAGGTTCGGGACTCCGATGATGACGTCGCCGAGGTGCCGCCAGGTTTGACCCTTAGACATTTTTAGCACTCTCAATCTCATTGATATATGGCTAAGGAACAATGTCCTAATGGAACTGTGCCTTGACTTTGCAACGGAATTGGCGCCCTCGGCATGGATGGTGGAGCATGCCTGGAAGCGGGCCCTTCGGGACTCTCATATCTCAAAGGATAAGGTCCCGAGGGAGCCTTTCTGGTCTTTCACGGAGGACATGAATTTGTTCTCTGAAGACGGCCAACAAATGGCTCCCCAAATGGCGAAGGACGTGCTCACCCGGCTACCTTCAAATCCGTGGCCGAAAAGTGCGCGAACAAGGAGATCCTCACCGCGAGGATGTCCGAGCATGCTGCCCAGGTATTCTTTAGACCCTTTAGTTTTTCTCCCAATTTTTCTAAGTGTTTGGCTTTCCTTGTGCAGCTTTACCAAATGTCCTTATCCCCCTTTTTTGCAGCTCTTGGCATATAGTGGATACTTCAGAGCTTGGGCAGCAAAACAGTCTTCGGTTCGAACTTGGACTGAAGAGCGTCTGGAGAAGGCAAAGGTGTTCTACGCTAACTCGGTTGTCAAGAACGCTGAGTTAAGCAGAATAGCCAAGAAGGAGGTTGCCAAACTTCGAGAAGAACTTTTGAAGGGCCAGGATGAGCTTTTCAAGGATTTCTCTCAGAAAATGTCTAACCTCGGCGCGAAGGTCGTCGAGCTCACTTCTGCCAATGAGGCTTATCGAAAGGAGAAGGAAGAAGATTCTGCTATCCTAACAAAGGCCTTCGCCGACAATGCCGATCTTCAGGCTGAGGTTGAGGCCCTGAAGAAGGAGACAAAGAAAAAGAAGAAGACGAAAAAGCTGGAGAATGAGGCGGCTGATTTGTAGAATGAAGTGGAAGACCTATCTGTCGAGTTAGACAAGGCTAACCAGGCAACCAAGGTTGGCTTTCAAGATGGCTTTTGTCTAGCTCGACACCAAGTTTTGGAGAAATATCTAGACCTCGACCTCTCCTTCTTGGCTGCCCTGAACATCCCCGAGGGGCCTCGCTGGACTTGGTCGAACATCAAGCTCCTCAACTTACCTTTAGCCCTTCCTCCGGCGCCGAAGGTCGCGGCAAAAGATGTTGGGGACGGAGCATCTCATGATGACGGTCTTCTTTTAAAATTTGTCTAGGACTTTACTTTGTCTTCTTCTTTTTTCTTTGTAATCTTCTTCTTGTAATCTCCTCCATGTAATAAGGCCGTCTCAATGACATTTTTCCTTCCTTTAAAATTTGGCTAAGTCCCCAAGCAATAATTTTTGTCTCCAAGGGTTGTCTTGACCACTTTCGGTCTGGGACCCTTGGGAAGATACTTTTCGCTCTTTTTATCGACCGTCTTGGGGAAAACACTAGCTTTGGTGAATACCTTTAGGCAACATTTGATCTATTTTCATCAGCCATGCTCAGTCGATGCACCTTTTTGGGGAAAATGACCCAACCAACTTTGGGGGAAATGTGTGGTTTTTGCAAGTACTTACTTGCACCTTGTTCGGCAAGATTTCTTAGGTGGAGTTATTTTTCTAGAAAATTTTCTATACTTAGAAAAATTTCTAACTGTACAATTTCCTGACAAGATTCTAATAATAGAATTTCTTCAAGGCATCCCGAATGCCATGTATTCTTCAGTTCTCTACCTTCAGTATCGCCGAGCTTATAGACTCCTTTCTGAACCTCGTCAAGGACCAAATAAGGTCCTTCCCAATTTGCTCGAAGTACCCCGTGAGACGGTCTTCGGGGCTCAAACTCAGCCTTTCGGAGAACGAGGACTCCCTTTCTGATTCCTTTTTTCCTAACGCACAAGTTCGCAGCCATAGCCACTCTTTGCTGGAAGGCTTTTCTTCTAAGTTCGGCCACTTCTCTGTGTTCGTCAATTAGGTCGGGCTTAGTTCTTAATCTGGGGTCATTCCCTTCCTCGTCAAACACTTATATCCTAGTCGATGGCTGGACTACCTTGATTGGGATAATGGCCTCTATGCCAAAGACGAGCAAAAAAGGCATCTCACCCGTGGCTCTTTAGGGTGTTGTCCAATAGCTCCATAGCACACTAGGAAGTCCCCCTAGCCATTTTCCCTTTGCTTCCCTCAATCTCTTTTTCAGACCATCTTTTATGGTTCTGTTAGATACCTCTACCTGTCCGTTGCTCTGAGGATGAGCTACCGGGGCGGAGTGCATTTTTATCCCGAGGTCGGTGATGAATTCTTGGAATCCCTTGTCAATAAACTGTGAACCATTGTCGGCCACTATCACCCTCGGTATGCCGAATCTGCACACAATGTTCTTCCAGACGAATTTTTGTATGTCCTTTGCCGAAATTGTTGCCAGGGGCTCTGCCTCGACCCATTTAGTGAAGTAATCCACTGCGACCACGCAGAACTTCACTCCTCCAGGTGCAGTCGGGAGTGGCCCGATGAGGTCAACGCCCCATACTGCAAAGGGACAGGGGTAGTTAGCCGAGGTTATCAATTCCGAGGGTAACCTCTGGACGTTGGCGTGTCTTTGGCAATTATCACATTTTTGGACAAACTGCCTCGCGTCCTTTCTTAGGGTGGGCCAGAAGTACCCCTGGCGGAGTATTACTCCTGCCAAGGCGTCAGTTCCAATGTGGGAACCACAAGCCCCCTCGTGGACTTCTTCGAGGACTGTCTTAGTGTCCTCTTCGCTGACACACCTTTGTAGCGGACTTGCATACCCCTGTCGGTACAACTCTTCCCCGATTAGGAAATATCGTCCGGAGCGTCTCCGCACTTTTGCTGCTTCGCGAGGGTCATCGGGAAGCTCCGAGGTCGTAAGATACCTCTTTATGGGATTTTTCCATCCTTTTTCCGAGGTTGCTATGCTCATTATTGCTATGCTCGGGTGGCTCAGTACTTCAGTGGACTTTCTTGATTTGGCCAGACTATCCGCTTCAGCATTGTCTCGGTGAGGCACGTTCTCAATGTGCACTGTGTCGAACTCCTGGATGAGCTTTGATACGAGCTCGTGATATTTTGCCAAAGTTGGGTCCTTCGCGGTATAGTCCCCTGCCATCTGTCGGACCACTAGCTGAGAATCGCTGTGGGCCTTCAGGTTTCTCACGCCAATTCTTTTAGCAAGGCGTAACCCTGCTATGAGAGCTTCATATTCTGCCACATTGTTGGTGACGTTAAATCCGAATTTGATGGCTTTCATGACCTCCATACCCTCGGGACCGCGAATGATTACTCCAGCTCCCTGGTGCTCGGAGCCGGAGGCCCCATCTACAAACAGAGTCCACTCCGGTTCATTTTTCCCAAGGTCTAGTTGACTTTCTTCGGCAATGGGTACTTCGGCAATGAAATCCGCCAAGGCTTGAGCTTTTATTGCCTTCCTCGGCCCATAGGTGATATCATACTCGCCGAGTTCTATGCACCATTTGGAAAGCCTTCCCGAGTGGTCTACCCTCTTGATGATATCCCGAAGAGGCAGGTTACTTCAAAAAATAATGGGGTGGCCTTAGAAATATGGACGTAGCCTTCTGCTTGCCAGTATCAGGGCATAAATAGCCTTTTGCAGTAAGGGGTATTTGACTTGGGCACCATGCAGAGACTTGCTCACATAATATACTGGCCATTGCTCCGTCCCCTCTTCCTTCACGATGACCAAACTGAGCACCTTTTCAGTGACGGCGAGGTATAGTAGAGGGGTTCCCCTTTCCGTGGCTGCCAGAGTGTCGATAGGCGAGTCAAGTAGACCTTAAGCTCTTCCCATGCCTTTTGGCAGTATTCGTTCCAAGGATGTACCTCACTACCAAGGTCACCGCCATTTTTCGCCGCTTTAGTAAGGACCTTGAAGAATGTTGGACTCATATTTATTGTGCTTGGCCCAGGCCAAGGAAATAAAGAGAGACACCATGAAAATATGAAAGGGACTGTGAAAACAAGGCACAGTGATGTATGTGCAAAGTTGAGGGCTTTTGGGTCCTAAAAGCACCAAGGAAATTGACTAGGGGAAGAATGCAAGAAAATGAAGTAAGGGGACCAAATGGCACACTTAAACTAGTGGTGCTATTGAAACTACAAAGTTTGAGTGGTAACCTTCGGCCATGCAAAACTATGTGAGGATTAATGGCATACTAGGCCAAATTATGGTAGACATCAATGATGACTAGTCAAATCATGTCCCCCACTAAGGTATTAAGCATCATTAACTTAGTTTGCCTAACTAGTACTTGTACAAGTACTTGCTCGGTTACTACATGGGTTTAATGGACCTATATGACACTTCTGACTTGTGCTTGGCATTGTGAGCCATGAAATGACCTAAGTGCCTAAATGGACATGTGAATTAGTGATGAAAGTGTAACCATGTGGAGGTGAAGGCTCAATTGAGCCATGCAAAATAAATGGAGCCGAAAGCTAGCCTATAACCATTTTAGTTACATGTGTCTTGATACCCAGAATGCTTAAGTCCACTTAACTTCATTGCCTTTATTTCGGGTTTCCTTCTTCAAGACCGAAAGCTAGCTTAGCGTGTTCTTGGTTGTGTTCTTGAGCTTTCACAAAATTGGTCTCGGATTAAGGGCAATAAGGAGGCAATTGGAGCTAGAGTAAAGGATACAAGCTAGAAGGCTTTGATTTCGGGACTAAACAACTCGAGATCAAGCTTTGATTTTAAGGAGCACGAGAGGCCGAGACATTTCAAGCTAGGGTTTGAGGTAATCCTTGTGTTTTTCCTTGAATACATGGTCTATGTTCCATGAACAAGGAGTATTGATGCCTAAATGATTATGTGTTAGGCTCATTTGGTTGAGGAACATTTCGATTAAATGTTGAGCATTGGCCGAGAAGAACACAAGCTTGAATTGAGGTAGGGTTCACTAAACTACTTGATTGCTTGGTAGTATACCATGATTCAAGTGTTTAAAGTAGCTAAGTGATGGTTAAATTTGCTAAATGACCTTAGTTACTTGATGGGCTATTGAGATTGTTTCGGTTATGGTTGTTAATTAGCTAATTGACTATGGACATGTGCTAGAAATGCTAGTGAATGTGGCCATTTTGCTAGGCATTTTGGAGCTCTAGTGGAAGTGGAGTTTATGGTGAAGTTTTGTGTGCAAAAGTGCACAATGGCACATGTTATGGTACTTGGCCGAATGGTCATTGCAGTGTGTCTTGTTGTATGGCATACTTAAGGTTCTGTTTGAGCACTAGGTGCTTTGGGTTGTAACATAACTTGGTAATGAAGACTTGGAATCATGGCATGTAGCCATGTATGTGTACTAGGTAGACTACTTTTGTTGTACATGTTTATGTAGTCTCGGTTGCCTAGTTATTTTATGGTACATGGAGTACCTTGGTAGGCCAAGTTATGTTTGCACTTTTGGAATGGTTTTGGACTTGTATATGATGAATGCTTATGGGCTTATGTATGTTCTGGCATGAATGAGATGTATGTTCATATTGTGAAACTCCTTTGTTCTTTTATGGCCGAAAGGTACATGTGCATTCAATCATGAGTTTTCAAATCAAATAATACCTTGGGCTTCTTGGTTGCCATTCTAACATAGCATACTTGATTGCACACAAGTTAGTCACTTAAAGTTCATTAAGTGTTTGCCTTGCTTGTCATGCAAGTAATCTATTGCAGCCTTGCTTGTTCTGCAAGTGAGTGGTATTGGGCCTTACTTCTGTTCCAAGTAACTAGTTGGTTTTACTCATAAGCCTCCTGGGCAACCTCCCAGGCTAAATACCTTAAGAAAATAAGACTTAAGGTTAAGAAACATTAGTTGGCTGAATTTAAAAGTTGGAAATTAAACCTTAGTTGGGTGTTTATATTACAGAGTGTAGGGCCAAGGCCTGTGTGAGGTGTGATAAAGAATGGTCGGCAGCGATCCCCATATCTGGAGATGAATCTACTGAGGGACGTGATTCTCCCTGTGAGTCTTTGCACATCCTTTGTTGTTGTGGGAGTTCGGAATCTTAGTAGGGCCTTGACCTTTTCTGGATTGGCGTCGATACCTCTTTTCGACACCATAAATCCAAGCAACTTACCCGCGTTCACCCCAAATACGCATTTTTCAGGGTTGAGATGGATTCCAAAGATCCTCAACTAACGGAATGTTTCCTCCAAGTCCGCGATATGACTACTAGGTAGTTTGCTCTTAACTATCATATCATCGGCGTAGACTTCCATGTTCCTCCCTATTTGGGAACCGAAGACCCTGTTCATTAGCCTCTGGTAGGTGGCTCCTGCATTCTTAAGCCCGAAGGGCATTCTGATGTAACAGTATGTACCAACTTCAGTGATAAAGGCAGTTTTTTCCTCGTCTTCGGGGTTCATCCTGATTTCGTGATACCCACTGAAGGCGTACAGGAAACTTAGAAGGCCATACTCGGCGGTTGAGTCTACCAACTGGTCTATTGGTGATAGTGGGTATGAATCTTTAGGGCAAGCATCGTTTACATTTCGAAAGTCAATGCACATTTGAAGTTTGTCACTCCCTTCTTTTGTAGCAACAACTACGTTACTAAGCCATTTGGGGTATCTAACTTCCCTTATTATGCCGGCCTCCACTAACCGTTGGACTTCGGATTTTACAAAGCTGTTTTTATGTGCCAAAAACCTTCTTTTCTTTTGGCACACGGGCTTCACGTCGGGGCATATCTTAAGATTATGCTTAATTATGCGAGGGTCTACCCCAGGCATGTCCTTCGGCGAGTAGGAAAATAGATCTTTGTTCATTAACAGAAAAGATACAAGTTTTTCCTTATCACCTTTGCCCACTTTTTTCCCTATTCGGGTATTTCAGCCTGGGACAAGTTCTATATCTTCGGTTTCTATTTTCTCAAGGTCTTCTGTTTCTTCTCTTTTTGCCTCTCCTGTGAGTACAACCTTCGCTCCCGCAGTCCGTGTGCAGCTCTTCGCTAGGGCCTTTCTTGCTTTTACAAACACCTTTCTCACTTCCCCTTGGTCGATGAAGATCTCAGCATCTCCATCCTTTGTGGCAAAGGTGACAGTCAAGTATTTCACATCTGGCCGAATGTGAAGGTTTCCTTGCGTCTGTCTTCCAAGGATGGCATTATACGACGATGGGACATCTATGATGATGAACCTTGTCATCGTTGAGGCAAAGAGCTCATCCTTGTTCTATAGTGAAGTTCCACTTCACATCAGAGGAAGGTCAATCCACCCAAGGATAGGGAGTTTGGACGGACCAACTCCAAAAGTAAGAAAGGTGACAGGCTTGAGATCACCCCTTGGGATACCCAAACTTGGCAGCAGGTGAGAGAAAAAGACATCAGCATTAGAACCATCGTCAAGGAGTATTCTTTTAACATCCCAGCTCCCTATCCTTGCTATGACTAGAAAAGGGTTATCATGAAGGAATATTACAGTAGACCCATCTTTCCGAATAAGCTTTTTTTATGGGTTACCGTATTCCATTACCGAGATCTCCCTGACTTTTCTTTTCCTTTCTGCTGAGGGTAGTCTTGTGGTGATTGTCTGTATTACACCTGCCGGAGGTGGTGGATGTCTTCTCGGACTTCGGTTTCGGCGTCTGTCGGAGTCATATTCCTCGTCATCTCCTTTCCTTTCCTCTTCCCTCCTCCCTTTTGGGGAGGGCATCCGCAAGTAATGTTGAAGTTGGCCTTGCTTTATCAGGGACTCTATGTACTTCCTCAGCTGGAACCAATCCTCGGTATCATGCCCATGATCCCTATGGAACTGGCAAAACTTTTTCATGTTCCTTTTGTTGTCTGAAGTCATGGCCTTCAGTCATTGAATTTGAGTTCCTTGCCTTTCCATGGCCACAAGAATGTTCGTCCTTACGGTGTTTAAGGGAGTAAAAGTCAACGGCTTCTTCCCTTTCAGCTTTCGAGGTCGACCCCCTGATTCGTTTGGGTAGCGAGTTTGTTGGCTTGACCCCTCGGTACGGACATGGTCAAGCTTTGGGCCTTCCATCCTCAGCTCTTCACCAGTCATATGCTGCTCCGCCCTATGGTAAAATTCACCGAGGGTGTCCGGGGGGTCATTCGAGAATTCGTAGAACAACTGTGAGTCTCTCCGAAGTCCTCGTATCATGGCGAGGGTACATATCTCCGGCCTGAAGTCTGACACGCTTAGGGATTCTCGATTGAACCTTTCAACATAGTCGCGAATAGTTTCTCCATTCTTCTGCGCTATGTTGAACATTTGAACTGGCATCTTCGCCCTCGGTCTGCTCTCAATGAATTGCTCCATGAAAGCGGTAGACAACTCTTGGAATCCCAAATTGGTTCCGGGGGCTAATGAGTTGTACCATGCCGTTGCCGGTCTCGAGAGGGTGACCTCGAATCATTTGCACAAGGTGGCGTCATCGACACCATGTAACACCATGCTGCACCTGTATTTGGTTAAGTGAGCCTGGGGGTCACTTCGGCCTACGTAGGTTTCCAAACAAGGTACTCGACAGTCTCTCGGCATAGGTGCTTTGACTACTGTTCAGGGTAAACGGTGATTCGTCTCCGTTCAAGGTTTCTAACAACCTAGACTAGATGGGTTTTTGAGCTATCTGTCTTTCCACCCTCTCTAACCTCTTTAGAACTTTTTCCATAAGGAGTGTGGTGCTGGGCTTTTCTTCTTGTTGCCTGCTGGCCTCCAGTAGTGGAGAGCGATGCCTCCTTTTTGGAGAGTAACTTCGGCATCGAGAGGATTACGATTTCTCTTCTGGTAAACAACACCTTCGACAGGGAGTCCTGGGCCGTTAGGACCTCGTTTCTCCCGTAGGTCCAACCCTCGGGGGCACGTTTTCTGTCGAGGACTCATCACGTTGGTCCCCGGTTCCCAAACTCCGGTGAGTTGACTTCAGGCTTCTCTCCCGATGAGGTGTTGGTGAGGGTGGCCTTTGGTCCGTAGGCATCTATGGCCACCTTCGGTCCAGTTGCTGCGTCATTTTAGCTACAACGGAGCGCTGAAAATCACGTAGGAAGCTCATGGTAACGGTTAGAGGACGCTCATCCTCTGGCAAGGAAGTCCCTGCGGTAGGTTGCTCGGTTGCCGGTTGAACCTCTGGCGCGGAAGGTGACTTCAGAAGCCCCTTGTCCTTAGAACGCCGAGTCTCAACGACGGCCACCTGGGAGTGGTTTCCCACAGACGGCGCCAGATGATGCCCATCGGCATCTTCACTATATAACATAGTGAGACTGGGAGGGACTTCCGGTGAGGAAGGAACACCTGAACGAGATACTTCCAAAGTGAGATTACCTGAAACACTCAAAGAATGAAGGTTAGGAGGTCCCGGAATATCTTTCCGGGGAGGAGCCTCTGAAGCCCAAGTCAGTAGTTTTAGAGACTGGAAGTAGTAGTAACAATATGAAAGATGTATCTTTTATTCCCCAAAGCCCGCCACTTACTGAGGCCTTTTCCCATATATATATAGAATAGTGTGAATGGATAAATCTGCCTGATGTAACACGCTCAGATTGTGACACATGTTCGGTCGGATGTAACCCGTACCTTCGGGCATGGAGGCCTCTAGCCAGCTGCAGGCCATTCTGGCGAAAGGTCAAGGCCGGGGTAGGCCTACGTGACAGGACGTGTGAGGCGACGGCGTGTCAGAGCGTGTATGAGGGCGGCATGTTGTGTACGAAGGTGGCATGTCAGAGGCTCCTTAATTGTTTCTGTCGTACTCCTGAGATCCCTTCAGTAGAAGAGAGCTCTTTGGAACAGGAGGGCTTTCTTCCAAGATCGTTTCAGTAATCTGGGAAACCCCTCGGCAATGGTGGTCCCTTTCGGGGACGTTCTTCCCTGCCGAAGGTGGTGAGTCTTCATCTTCCATAGCCGGTTCGATCACCTTACCGAGGATGGCGATGCACCGTATTCCCGAGGTTGGAACTGTCGTTTCCAAGGTGATGATGGATCGCCAAGGTCAGATGTTCAAGGGGCCAGACCCCCCTTTTTTTCGAAGCCGGTGCTCGCGTTCCTTGTGGGTGATGCTCGACTTTTCGAGGATGGTGCTCGGCCTTTCGAGGATGGTGCTCTGCCCAAGCTTACTGGTTTGAAGGGCGATAGCACTTCGACTATCAGCCACATATCAGAGGTTGATGAACAAAGTGTTCGACTCCTTGATTGGGAGGATCATGGAAGTATATGTTGACGATATGATAGTTAAAAGCAAAGTACCCAACGATCATATCACGGACATACAAGAAACCTTCTAGCAACTTCAAATATTTGGAATCCGTCTCAACCCTGAGAATTGTGTATTCAGGGTAATAGCCGCAAATTCCTTGGCTTTAAGGTGTCTAAAAGGAGCGTAGATGCCAATCCAAAAAAAGTCAAGACTTTGCTTAGATTTCGAACTCCTACAACCATCAATGGCATACAAAGGCTTACTGGAAGAATAACGTCACTTAGCAGATTTATTTCCAAATGCGGTGATCGGTGCCAAAGCTTCTTCAAGGTGCACATAAAAGCAGCAAAAAGTGCAGTTGGGCCTGGTGTCAGAGAACACCCTTTGGAATAAAGAATGTCAAAAGGTTTGGAATGAACTTAAGGATTGCTTGTCCCACTTATTGACACTTTGGCAACCAAGGGAAAGAGAATCCCTCATCCTCTACTTCACGGTCAGTGAAAAAGTCGTCAACTTGGTACTCATTAGAGAGGAGGAAGGAAAACAATGGCCAGTATACTATGTTAGTAACTCCTTACACAGTGCTGAGGTTAAGTTTCCAACGTTGCAGAAAGCGATCTATGCGTTAGTTAAGGCAAACAAAAGACTTCAAGCAAACTTCCAAGGACACTCCATTATGGTCGAAAGTAACCTACCCCTTCGAGAAATCATAAAGAAGGTGGAACATTCGGGCCAATTGTCAAAATGGTGCATTAAGCTTGGTGAGTATGACATAACATATGAATACATATGAATCAAGGAAGGCGATTAAAGCTCAGGCCTTGATAGATTTTATTGCTGAACTACCTGAAACCAATGACGCATCAAGTAACCTCAGTGATGAGCAACCTAAATGGGAGCTCTTCATAGATGGCACTTTAGGATCAGAACACCAGGGTGTAGGAGTAATACTTTGAGGACCCAAAGGTATGGAAGGATCGAAGGCTATCAAATTTGGATTCCATGTCACCAATAACAATGTCGAATATGAGGCTCTCATAGCAGGCTTACAATCGCCAAAAAGAGTTAGTGTAAAATATATGAACGCTTATAGTGATTCATAATTAGTGGTTTGGCAAACGACAGGCGAATATGGGACCAAGGACACTAACTTGGGGAAATACCATAACCTCGTTGAAGAGCTAATCTAAGAATTTGACAAGGTACAAATAGAAAATGTACCTCAGAAAGAAAACATGGAAGCAGATATCTTAGCTAACTCAAAACAGTCCACCTAAGTACTTGATTCTCCAAATACAACCATAATGGTGCTTATGACCTCGAAGAAAGGGTGGAAGGATCTTATTAGAGAATATTTGAAAAATTCCTCCTTACCTGAAGACCCTTGGGAAGTGACGAAAGTGTGAAGTTGGTTAGGAAGGTGCTTCATGACCCTTAGGACCCCTATAAAGGTGCGTCATCGAAGAGGATGCTGAAGTAGTCCTGAAAGAAGTTCATGAAGGAATATGTGGATCTCACATTGGAACAGAAGCCCTTGCCAGAGTACTACTTTGGCAAGGATATTTTTAGCCTTATATAAGAAAAGATGCTCGGTAGTTTGTCAAATGATGCGTAAAGTGTCAATGACATTCGCCCATCCAAAGGGCACCTTCTAAAGTAATAAATTCGGCAAACTACCCTTGTCCCTTTGCTGTATGGGGAATTGACCTTAATGATCCCCTCCCTACAGCTCCAAGAGGTGTCAAGTACTACATCGTTGCAGTAGACTAATTTACTAAGTGGATTGAGGTAGAACCCTTGGCAACAATTTCAGCCAAAGATATTTAGAAATTTATCTAGAAGAACATCATATGTAAATTCGGTTGTCTGAAGGTGATTGTAGTGTTCCCTACCCTGAATGTGGTCCTCCTAAGAAGACTATGGAACAAAGTTCCATACTAGTTGCAGTTGGCCAGTTAATTATTTGTCCCATTTTAAAACCTTTCAAGCATCTAGTTATTAATCTTCAATGCACTATGAATGCACTTACTTCAACTTGAATTTCAATTTAAGAAAATAAATCAAAAACATTCTTGTGGCACTTATAAAACATAAACAAAACACAAGTCAAAGCGTAAAATATAAGTGTATTTACTACAAGTAACAATCACGCATATGCATCATTACATAAGTAGAGACTATGCACATGCTCAAAAGCAACAAGAATACTACGTGACCTAGAGACATTGGAGACTAAACTAGCATACATACGTATACTAAAAGACTACTACTGAGATCCATGGTCCATTATGTCCATCCTTATGCCACTAGCATTTGCAAGGCTGCAAGACAACTATAGTTAGCATAAACAACTTAACCAGTAAAGCTAGAATCAATGAATGATTCCCTAGGTGGATACCTAGAATATAAATGCTAGCTCGACAACCCTCTTAGGCCATCTGGTCCTTACAAATATAATCTTTGCAACAACACTAAAGGGAGTGAGAATCCAAAGATTCCCAGTAAGGGATTTGGGCACTTGCAAAGGAATATTAAACACTTGCAAACAAAAACTTGAGGACACTCATATATATAATATATGAAATCTACTATAGGCCTAGTGTAGTTTAAGGCCTAACATATGCGCATATACTGAAGTCCCTTGGGACCCTACCTCTTTTTTCTTGGCCTCTAACTCGCTCCTAGCAAGCTTAGCTTGCAGACATCCTAGTGAGCTTAGCCCACTGGTTAAACTTCCATTTGTTATGTATAGATGAACATGGTGGATGCTCCTTGCTTGAGTTCTAAAGAACTCACTAGGTGTACTAGGCTCTTGCATAATGCCTCTAGCCGTTGGCTTGTCTAGGCCACTATGGTATTAAGCCTCCACCCAACTAGGTGCACTAGGCTCCCACTTGGTGTCTCAAGCTAATATCCTGACCTAGATCACCAATGTACTAAGCCTTGCCATTTAAACTATCAAGGATGTACTACGCTTTCACTTGTGCCTCAAGTCATAACTTAGTTAGTATACAAGTGCACTAAGGCTTCATCCCTGGTGCTCCACTATCCACCATTACTTAGTTCACACTATTATGGTAAGATTTGCTATGGATGGACTTAATGTACTAGGTTCCATAGAACCCCTCATGTGCACTAGGGTTTCTCATTGGTGTCTTAAGCTCAAAGCATCCAACTAGACTACCAATGGTGCTAAACCCTCTTAACTTTTCCTAATGGCCTTATTGTAGTCCTTGAAACAACTTCCAAATTATCTTCCACAATGCTTTGGTTACACCCAAGAAGGCTTCATTAACTACCTAGTGCTTTAAGGAGCCATAGGAGGTACTAAGGCACCATTAATCATCTTCCACCCCAAGTCCCCTTAGGCATTCTTAAGTCATTTCCTTTGTAAATAAATCAAAAAATAATCTAGGCAAAATTTGGCATTCTATATAGCATATAATTGTAGTTCTTCTTCTTAGCTTCATGAAGAATCTTGAATCACCTGAATCGCACACCGGAGTGAATCACCTCAATCGCACACCGGAGTGCATTATAGGAGTATGTAAACTAAATCCCTTACCAAAATTGAGAAGAACAAGTAAGCAATCAAGCACCACATGCAGCAAAGGCTCCACTAGGGTGTTCCTACGGTTCCAAGAAAAAACCAACATATAAGGCACCAATTCAAGCTCATTCTTACTAGACCTAAGCTCATAGAACCTCAAGAAACCAAGAACAACAAGGAAACAATAGGATCAAAATGTTACCTAAGATCCCAAGCATGAAAAATGCCATCCAAAGCTCACCACACCAAAACCATGCAAAAGGAAGCCTTTTATGCATATATATCTCATGGGGCTTTGATTTTCACAAAGAATTAAAGAGAAATTGACGTTTTGGCTATGGAATTTGAGTGGAGAAGGAGGGTTACGCATTTGAGAAAGAGAAGATGATGAATAGTTCCCAAAATCCTACCCAAATGTGTTTAAAAGCCTATACTTGCAAAATGCTCCTCCAACTTTTGTTATTTTTTGTGAAAGAACCCCACGCTCAAATAGTGCCATAAGACTTGTCAATTTAGTCAAACACTTTAGTTTCTTGTCAATTAGGTCCCAAAGAACAACTCATGAGCTTAAATACCAAACCTATCACCTCGGGGTACAAAATGATCATTTTGCCCCTGGTCACACTTAGGTGCCAAAATGACCTAGGAACCACCTAACCCATAATAGACTTGCTTGACTTGATAACTCAAACTAATTGAGGCATTGAACGAGGGATTTTGACTAGTTTAACAAGTCTTACCTGACCATACACGGTCTGCTGCCTAGAAGGCCTTAATAGTGATAGTAGCAAATAGTGGTTCGCAATTCATCGACAAATTGGTGTACTTCAGGCAAATTGGGAAGGACCATATTTGCTCATAGACAAAGTCTGGTTTGGAGTCTACAAACTTGGAAATGCCAAATGAGAGGAACTGAAGAATACATGGCATTCGGATTCTTTGCAAAAATTCTACACTTAGAAATTTTCTAAGTAATTAGAAATTTTCAAAAGAACATTATACTTACAGGAAATTCTTCGAAAGTTGTTAAGGGAAATTTCCAAAGTTGTACAAATATCTAACAAATGTAAATTTTTTGAAAAACGTTGTATGAATGCAGAAGATTATTCCAAAACATAGACAAATTTTCACTGCCTAAAATTGCTGAAGGTGGTGTTTGCGCTAAAATGGTGAAGAAGGCATATGCTGAGGATCTGATTCTTGGCATTGGTCGAAAATGGTAGACTTAGGCAAATGTCTTCAGGAAGAAATGATGCTGGCTCTATTTGTCGAAGGTACAAACAAAACGAGTTATTAGCCAAAAGTGCTATATGAACATTTTGCCAGAATTGATAAGTATAAACACTTAGTCAAAAATTGGAAAACATGTTCACCAAGGATGAGAACGCCACCAAAGGCGGTAATAGTACCAAAGATGGTACATGTTTTCATTGAAAGTGGCGAAAATGCCAAAAGTGGCTAAAAGACAACTTAAAGTACCAATGCTTCTTGTAGAATTAGCCAAAACTTTGAGCACGAATTGGGAAACAAAAGGCACTTTATTAAGGGGAAAAAAAGTACAAAAAAAAAACTATGGCTCTTCAGCATCATTGCCAGACTCTTTAGCGCCCTCATCATCATCAGCAGTTACTGTCTTCGGAGAAAGTGGAGTACTCGACCTTAAACCAATCTAAAGAAAGGCCTTCGGGAATGTTGAGTGCCCGGAGAAAGGAAATGTCGAGGTTTGTATAGTGCGAAAGTACTTGGTGCTAGAGAAGGCAAAAGCCATCTTGAAATGAAGTCTTTGTTGCCTCATCGGCCTCTACCTTTTTTGCCTCAAGTCCTCTACTTCCTTCTTCAGAGCCTCTATTTCTTTCTCCTCATTCTTCTTCTTATTTTTCTTCCACTTCTTCAGTGAGTCAACCTCAGCACTATGTTCAGAATTGATTCCAAAGGCCTTGGTCAAGTTAGCCATCGGATCCTCCCGTTCTTTCCAAATAACCTTCGTTAATGAAGTCTACTCTATTAGCTTCACGTCGATGTCAGAAAGCTTTGAAGAATAGTCTTCAAAGAACTCCTTATTGATCTCTATCACCTCTTGGAAAAGCTTTGCCAGCTCTTCCTTGGTGATTTTATTGAGTTCACCAAACTTGATGCAAGAGTTTGTGAAGATCTCTTTGGCATTGGCTAAATTTTCTTCTGACTAACTTCGCATTGAAGTCTATTTTGCCGACCAAGCTCAGAAGTATGCCCCATAGGCGAGCATCTGCAAAATGGAAAGTACTAAGGGTGAAATAGAAGTTCAGACATAAAAAATTATTCTAACTACCAAGAAGGAAAAAGTACCTGAGCAACATGCTCGGTCATCCGAGCAACGAGAATCTCTTCATTTGGACAGGAGTCTATCAGAAATTAGAACATCTTGTTCGTCATAATACCCCTGGCCATCTGAGGAACCATATTCTGCCAGTCTTCTGAGAACAAATCTATGTCCATGGTAAAAGTCCAAATGGGTTCCCTTGAAACTTTATTAGAAGGGATCTTCAAATCCCTAATGGCCCATTTCCAAGCATACTCCAACATCCATTTAATAGTGGCAGTTTTTCTAAAAAATCATGCCAAAGCTCCCTTTCCACATCATCCTTTCCCATTCATCTATAAAGTCTAAAACCCTAAGAAATCCAACACTCATTGATGAAAGGTTAAAGGACAAACCTGTAATGGAGGAACTTTGGTGTCCCCGACCTTGGAATCACTGAGTTCAAGAACCTCAACAGAGCACTCCTTCCCCTTTTGTTTTCTTATGACCTAGGCCTCCTCGACCAAAAGAACTCCAAAAAAAGTCCCCAATGTCTCTGCGGTAAAAGATAGGCTGATCGGTACAGAAAGAACGGCCACCTTGGGCAAGAGCTTGATGACTTCGGTTGTACCGTTGGGCGTAGGGGGAAGGTCAACCCCCTTGGACTTCTTTTGCTTGCTCTCCCCCAAAGGTTGCCTATTTTTCCTCTTTGGGGCCTTCTTCTTCTGTTCTCCTTTCTCGGCGTGGCCGAGAAACAGACTCTTGTAGAATGCAGTAGACTTGTCACCCATTTCTGCAAAGCAAAAAATATCAGTGTAAGTACAAAAATTCACTAAGTAATACATGAAAAGTGACTTACTCTCTACAAGGCCTACATAAGATAGTTTGCCTAGAAGAAGTAGAACACACCAGGACTTTTTCCATTGATCGCTGGCTTAGGCATATCCTTGTCAGTGATATGCTCATTGATGACATCCAGCTCTCAAACGACCTCTTCATCCAAGAAGTTACATCTAATTGGAAATGGGTAGAATGGCCGCAAAGGTGCCTGACCCTACTAGTCTACTTCCACCTTAATACGACTATCAAACTCCTCAAACTGGGACTCTAGTTTGAGGGTCAGCGACTTTGATGGGTCCATCACGTCTATTTCCAAGGTGCTAGTAGCCCACTTTGTTGGCAGATCCTCCCACTTCTTATCTATCTCCATAGAAAAATACTTCTTCCGCCTCCCTCGCTAGCTATTGTTATTGCCAAAGGTGAAAGTGAACTTCTTGCTCCTAGATCCCCAAGGGAGCAAGAAATAAAATCCCCTGTTCAGGACAGGGTGGAGTTTATAGTATTGTATGAAAAAAATAAAGTGTGGGGCTATTTTAAAAACCCCATACATGCACAAAAATGCATTGAAGTAGGAGTACGTGTTCAGCAGCATTTGGTTAATGGCTATGCCATGAAACTAGAAGAAGTGGCTTAGCAACTTCAGCAGGGGATACTAAAGACCCACCTTTAGCCGGAACCTAAACACTGTTACCTATTTTTCCCAAGGATAGTAGCTCAGTTCACCACATTCGGGAACCCTAGTCTTAGCATACAAGGAGAGGTAAAACTTCGTGCACCACTTTGCTGCTTTCTCCAAAGTCACACAACAAAAATGGCTATCTTTAGCTCTCTTTGGCTCCAGGTACTTCGGTTCCCAAATATGCCATGAATCCTAGGAATCTACTCTCAGTAAGATGGAAGGAAGGAAAGTTTAAAGGAAAAGCAACTTCGGCAGAAACCCACCTGTTTGAAGTCCAAAGATGCTAGAAAATCGTCGCTTATAACTGCCGAAAATCACTCCACTGTAGAAAATTGCCCTCAAGGAGGAAAGAAAGCTAACAAAGGAGAATAGGAAAGCAGATAATGAAGCGATAAGTGAGGAACTTCTGAGGCAAAGTGTAGATTATATAGCCTGGAAAGGGCAGATGAAAGGACGCCATAATGACCTTCTACAGGTGAAAAGACGTAAATGATGTAACGGTCAGGAAAGCTAGCCACTGATCTGGTGACACGTGTCACCAAATGCATAAAATAAGGGCACGCCTCCTAATCTATCAAGTCTATGCTACCCACAAATCGACATGACAGGCCTATTGAGTTGTGAAGATGACAAAATATTTAGAGATCATGTACCTCGCAGATGGTGGGAAATAAAAACCTTGAGAAGGAAAAATACCTCACCTTTGCCGAAGGTGTTAACTTCAGTGAGAAAAGAGTTGGCCTTAAAGTAAAACCTTTCCACCGTAGGTGCAACTTCACCATAACGGAATCTTGTAGTAAAAACCTGCCTAGAGCTTGCTGAAAGTGTAAGCTCAAAGTTTCTTATGAAGCACTTTTTTGGATCACAATCACCAAAAGTACAACCTGGGAAAATGATGGAACTCAAGCTTGTAAATCCTAACCTTGCCGAAGGTAGAACTTTCCTAAAAGATGAGGGATTTTGGCTAAAAATAGCCCAAGCATACTAAAGGCATAACCCCACCAAAGGAAAAGTCCACCTTTGGCTGAGAAGGAACCATTCACTCCAAAGGTATAATTTTAAGAGTGCAATCTTGGAAGAAAAATCAACCTTCACCGAGAAAATGCCTGGCATGCCAAAGGTGTGACTTTGGCAAAAGAAAAAACAAATATTGGACTAAAAGTAGCCCTAATAGAATAAGGGTGCAACATTTGGTACCATATTTTTGACTAATTTGACAATATGAGAAAACTGAAGATATAACTTCGCTTCTTCTAGATGGGCAAAGTGATAGCCAAAAAGCTATCACCCATAGGACCTTCGCACTAGTGGACCTAATGCTAGCCTCGGAGTGCCATGTGACGAACCTCGGAAAAGTGAATCACCACCCTCGGGTATTAGCCTAACCAATCTTGGGAAAAAGAAGTCTACCTTCCTCAGTAGAAGAGATGCCTCCCAAACACTGTTTATGACTCCGATAGACTTCCCTTAACCAGCTTTGGAGGAGATTCTACTTTTGAATAGGTCCTCGAGTCCCCAAGGGATTCTTAGGGAAAATGACAAATGTACAGTTAAAGGGACCACTCACAAAGAATTCCACACGACCTTAACCCCTACCTAAGCGTAACTGCCTATGAACAGCTAAGCACACCTCTCACCAAGATACGAACTGAACATGAGCAGATCCAGCCAACCACATGTCCCAATTTGCTTAACTAAGGAAAACGGCCTTCTCCCTAGAGCCTCCTATAAATACCAGAGAGGCTCCCAGGTAATAGGAAAAATGAGAGCCCTTCTTTTCTGCTTTCTACTCTCAGCAACTTCTTTCTCATTTACTAAGTTGGGCATCAGAGGTCCCTTCATGGAAAAATGCTCTGGGGATCCTCCACATTCTTCAAGTGTTGCAGACTTTACTCAGGTTGATACCCGGTAGCATCTTCGTCGTGTGACATGGTAGAAACGAGGGGGACTTCCTGTGAAGAGGAGCGCTTGGAGTGGAGGTTTCCCAGGAGAGGTCACCTGAAAAGCTCAGAAGACAGAGGTTAGGAGGTCCCTGAAGTCTTTTCCCGGGGAGGAGCCTCCGACGCCCAAGTCAGTGTTTAGGAGACGTGGAGGTAGTAGAAAGTGAAAAAGTATGGTCTCTGGTGCCCCCTTACCTGGGGTGCTTACCAAGTATTTATAGAGGGGCGAACAGTAGTAGTCCTCTTTACGCGGCCGGCCCAGATCGTGACACATGTTCGGTGGGATGCGATCCATGTCTTCGGGGAAAAGGTGAACATCTAGCCGATCGTAGGCCGTCTGGCCGGGGGCCTAGGCAACCCGAGGGTGGCGTACTAAAGTATCTCTGCAGGCGGCGTGTCAGAGCGTGTCTGGGGGCGGCGTGTCAGGGATGTGTCAGAGGTTCCCTAATTGCTCTTGCCGTATTCCCAAGGTCCCCTTGTTAGAAGAGACCTCTTCGGAGAAGGACTTGTCCCCCGAAGTCACTTTTAGTATTGCAAGAGTATATTACCCGAGGGTGGTCTTCCTCAAGGGTACCCCTATTTCCGAGGATTGTTTGATTGTCCCCCCAAGGTTGGCACTGTCATTTCCTGGAACGTAGAACTGCCGAGGTCGGATTCGGGGGGTCGAACATCCTTTCAGTAGCAGGTGGTTTCTCTTCCGAGGTTAGTACCTTGTCCGAGCTTGTGGGTTTGGAAGGTGATGGGCACTTTGACTATCACAGGTGAAGTATCTTCAGAGGTCCAGCATGTGCTACATTGAAGATGTCCTCGAGCATCATTAATTTTTCTCTTGGTACTTGCTCTGACCCTTCAAGTTATAGAATGACCATTTTGCCCTTGAGCAAACCTAGCACTTGGGACCAACTAACCCTTAAACAACTTACTTGATTTTACTAATTCACCTCTAATTAAGATGTTTAAGCTAGGGATTTATGATCTTTTCTTGCTCATTGAGCTTTCCGCTCAGAGGGCCATAATAAGTTCATTCCCAGAGTCTTGGAGGGATTGAGTTTTTTTCCTAATCAAAAGTTTTTTGCTAGGCTCTATCAGTTTATGATCAAGGAAAGTTCAACAAGTTACAATTCCAACTAGTTTTCCCCCGTAATAGATCTAGTTCACAAGCACAAAGTTGTTGTGGAGGTAGCCAAGGTGGATATGGTGGCAAAGGTGGACATGGTTGAAGTTCATGTTTACATTGCACCTATTGTGATACAGATGGACGTGAGGAAGAAACTTATTGGGATTAGTATTCGGCTTTGCTGGCAACGCATATAGCATCACATGAGTAATCATCTTTAGCTACTGCTCCGTAGTAATCTGTTACTGTACCTTAGGAGTAATATGCTAAATACCTACATTATCAATTTGCACAACTGACTACGATTTTTTCTATGGCTTCTATTATGCATCGAGGTAATCCAATATCTTGGTATTCTTTTAACCTTCCTAGAAATCAACCTAAGGTATTGGATTTTGGTGCTACTTACCACATTTCAAGTAAAATAACTAATTTTGATCTTATCTCTTCTTTACCATTATCTCACAATATACTCACCATCATAGATTAATTCACCACCATCTTTAAAGGAGTTAGACCCACTCATCATTATTAGTCTCTCACTATACCCTTTCATCTGTTTGTTCCAAATTTTTCTTTCTATCATATGTTGATGAGTAAATTAACCAAATTGCAACATTGTTTGGTTTATTTTTTTCTAATTATGTCATTATCTAGGATTTTAGGACCAAAAGAATGATTAGAGAAGCGCATGAATCAAATAGAATAAAACACTTAAATGGATTGCATCTAATAGTTGCTTATCATGCATGAGTCTAACCTCACTTAAATCATAGTCATTTGGGTCATCTATTTTTAAGGAATCCCAATAAACGTATCCTAGATTTGGGTTTGTTTTCTAATTTAGAATGTGAGTTGTGTCAACTAAAGAATTGACAATACCTCTCCAGCAGCTTTACGATCATTGCCAAGAAGACTTGTCGAGGCTGTAAGTAAGCAATACCTTGTGAAAACTAGCATTGAGCACCACATAAATCCCACCTACCCACTATCATTGCACAACCTAGCTTGATCCTTCTTGAGGAGTTGGGTTGTGCTAAGAAAAAAAATCGGAACATGAATTTGCACTTTTCCCACCCAACAACACCTTGGTATGGGCAGTTGCGGGAAACATTGCCATACATCACAGTAGTTCGCTTTGTCAGCATGCCTACTAAGATAGGGACACATGGAAAAACTAATCGATACCCCAGATCAATCAAAGAGACCTTATATAATGGGTTATTTTCTTAACTTTTAAAGGATGTTGTCGTTAACGTTTATTACTCACTAAAATATCACCAGAAAAACTAACTTGAGCATTAGGGGCTCTCCTCTAGGAAACCTTGGGGCCTTCTTTCTTCACTCTTCCTTTTCCATGTGCTCGTCCTGTAGGTCTTCCATTGTACCTCTTATGTTCCAACAACTGCCCAAGATTGGATCATGGTAGGAAGCCACCTGGTGTACACCTGCAAGCATGCCAGAAAACACACCCAAAACAATCAAGAATGTATAGATGATGAGCACATTCCTCTCACTAGGGCCAGTTTGAAGGAATCCTAGCAAACTATAGTAGAGGATCGGATGAGGCCTTTTAGAAGGCCTTTATAAGACTCAACCATAAAACAAACGTCATAGAGGGCAAAAATAGTCTTCCAAATGGCCAAAGAGAGCTTTCGAATAGTTGGCAGAACTTCTAGCTAATAAATAGACCTCCGACTAGAAAATATACTTAAGAGGTTAAAGAGGTTGGAATTGCAAATTTCAAAGAGGCCATGTGGACTAACTACCTTACGAGAAGTTAACCCACAATCCTTCACTACGTAGATTCTAGAAGCCCCCAATACCGTGAAGCTTCAAAGTGCCTCACATGGGCACCTGTAATGGTCAAGGTAAGCCAAACAAACACATCCAAAAGCACCTTTGTGTTATGACATATAAAGGTGCAGATGATGCGACTCTCTACAAATTTTTTGAAAGGACTTTAACCAGATTAGCTTCTATCTAGTTCAAAAACTCCCTAAATGAAGCTTGTCCTATTTTCTTGATCATAAGCATGCAGTTGTCTAGCACTTGGCGGGGAGCTACCTAGCGACAAGGTGATACCTTCTATTGTTTTGTTTGTAGCAAGGTGACAACAAGTCAATCTATGAATACAATTAGATGTTCAACTAGAGAGCTTTTGATGTGCTAGACTTACAGCTAGATGTTAAGATTGTGGTCGTGACCAAAAGACTAAGACAAAACTCTCCCCCACCTTCTGACTTGAATAAGCAAATACCTACTTCTCTGTCAAAATTTTTTCATAGGGCCAACTAGAACAAGGATGCCAAGGAGATGGTAACAGCTAGTAAAGCTATCTAAATAAAGGAATCTTAATCTACGAACTAGCACCTGTCTTGGAGCTTCTAGCCCTATCTTTGGGGTTCTAGTAAGGTGGCCAAAAAATAGGGTAGAAAAGAAAAATAAGAGGCAAACACAGAAGGCCTTAACCTCATCATAACCAGAGCAAATGTGTTGATGGCCTTAGAAAGATAGGGAAGAGTCCAAACGCCCTATCCCATAGGTCCTACAAACAAGAGGAATACAAAAAAGTATTGACATTTTCATAAAGAACTAGGTCACAACTCAAAAGACTGCCACAAACTAAGGAAGTACTTTAAAAGTTTGATCAAGTAGAGAAAGCTGTTGTAATTCCTAAAAAATAAGCAATCACTCCCAAAAAGGATGGAGAAAAGAGCTCTAAAGGAAGATAAGGACTCTGATTTGATTGTTGGATAGATAAATACTAAAGTTTGTCCTTCAGTTAGTGTCATCCATGTCTTAACAGTTAGTGCCACCTCAACTAAGAAGAAAAGGTAAGTAAGGGAATTGTACCAATAAGTAAGGGAATTTTACCAGCTTTAGAATGATAGTCCTATGGCGAAGATGCTTAGTGCAAATAGTAGCATGGTTAAATTCCACTGTGATGGCCCATTGGTCATCTCAATAAGAATAGCAAGCTAGGAACTGAAAAGGGTCTTTTATGATGACAATTTGAATAGTTGTGCTATTCACAAAGATCCTTTCTAAGCTCAGCATCCCAAAGAACAAATTGAAGCCAATGACCACCCCAACTTATGGAATTGGGCTTGAAGAACATCCCATCTGGGGGTGGATAAAGCTCCCCCTCATATTGATTAGAGAGGCATTATAGGATGGAAGAGAACTCTGTGCCTTCACTTTCATCAAATTCATCATTATCAACATCCCACCCCGTACAATGCCCTCATTGGAAGAGGAACACAAGGCTTACTCCACATGGGTCCCAATGTGAAATACCTAACCATGAATTTTGTGACAAAAGGGGAGTACATGTGCATCTATATAAACCAAAAGGAGACCTCGAGGGATATCCTCTTTTGTTTGTTAGAAGCAATAGTATAGGCACAAAGGATAAAGAGTAGCCAAAGGAGCTGGTGGATAAAAATGTTTATGTCTTTCATTGAATCAATTCTTTATTTTTACTAATGTCGTAGTCTTTCAAAACACACCTTAATTTTCTAACACTCTATCTACATCTGCTGATATCAATGATTGTTGACCTTTACCCCTTGTGCCTAATCAAATAACTGTTAACAACCATCATTCAAACACTAAACCTACACCTTTAGAGCACAAACTTGATATTGGTTTCTCACATTTAGAGAGTCTATCTCATCCTGACCTACCAGTTTATACACAGTGTCCTCAAATTGAAGTACCACCAAGAAAGTCTTTCTCTTCACCACCAACCTCTTTATCTTCAAATCTAAAAGGATGATGATTTGGATCTTCCAATTGCACTTTCCAAAGGGAAAAGCTATAGACTTTTCACCTTATCTCTAATTTTATTTCTTATGATTCTCTATCATTGTCAAGTTTTTCTTTTGTATCTATCTTGTCTTTTATACCCTTGCTTAAGTATGTTTCAAAAGCCATTTATGATCCTAGACCGAAGCAAGCTATAGAAGAAAAAATGTCAACTTTACGGGCTAATAACATGTGGGACTTGTTTCCTTTTTTGCATGGTCAGACTATTATAGGTTTTCCCTAGGTATTTATAATAAAAGTTTATCATGATGGTATAGTTGATCAATTGAAAGCCTATGTGGTAGTAAAAAGATTTACTCACTTATATGGTATGGACTATTCTATAAACTTTGCTCCAGTAGCCAAATTGATATCTGTTTGTGTCTGTATTGTGTTGGCTTCTACATACATATGGCCATTATGATTTGAAATAATCACCATGGGCATGGTTTGGTCACTTCAATTTAATTGTTATGAGATTTTGTTTGTTGGATGTGGCATGAAATCATTATGTCTTGCATCGCCATACTGGATCTAGTAGAATTCATTTGATTTTCTTTGTTGATGATATTGTTATCACTGGTGATGATGCAATAGGTATTCTATCCTTGAAGACTTTTTTGCAAACCAAGTTTCAAACAAAAGCCCTTGGTCCATTTAGATATTTTTTTGGGATTGAGGTAACAAGGTCAAAAATGGAAATATGTCTGTTTTGGAGAATATATGTTCTCAACCATCTGGAGGAAACTAGCTTGTTGGGAACCAATCTAATTGACAATCTCATGGAACCAAAAATCAAGCTTAATGTAGATAAATGAGAATACTTGGAAGACCTTAGTAGGTATCAAAGACTTGTTAGCAAAATTAAATTATCAAATTGTTAGTCATCCAAATATTTCATTTGCTGTAAGCATAATAAGTCAGTTTATACACTATTCTCATACTAGCTACTAGGATGTAATAGTTATAATTTTGAAATATATCAAAGGTGTACCAGGATAAGGTCTTCTTTACCAAAATGATGGCCATATTCACATTTGAGGATACACAAATGTTGATTAGGTAGGCTCTTATGATCAACAATATACTTCGGGCTACTATGTAGTCATGGGAAGATACTTGGTATCATGGAAAAGTAAGAAATAATGTGGTGTTACAAGGTCAAGTTCTAAATTTAAGTATAAGGCAATGGTGCATACTACATGTGATCTAGTTTGGTTAAAGCATCTTCTCATAGAGCTTGTTTTTACACACTTGTCTCTTATGGAATTAGTGTGTGATAATCAATTAGCCATTCATGTTGGGTTTAATCTTGTATTCCATTAGCAAATCAAACATATTAGGCTGACTATCACCTAGTTCATGAGAAGCTTCAAGAAGGTTTGATTAGGACCACATATGTCAAGTAAGAGGATCAACTTGTTGATTTCTTCATTAAAACTTTGGGAAGGTCTCAAGCATAGTTTATTTTTAACAAGCTTAGAAAGTTTAATATGCAAGCTCCAACTTTATGGGGAGTCTTGAGAAAGGTAATCATGTGTATTTTAGGAATGGAATATTTTCTTTTTATTCCTAGCAATTTATTTTCATTGTATACTTCACTTACTTATTATATAAAGGTCATCCGAGAGTCTTGTGTTTATTAAGCTATCAATTTATCCAAATTTTCTTTAGTGCACCTTAAGGCACACTTTACTTTTCCTCAACTATACTTTAAGGTGTTCCTATGGTTTCAACACAAAATCAGCATAATGGACACCAGTTTCGGTTTAACCAAGCTAGACCCCAAGTCAAAGAACCTCAAGAAACTAAAGACAATACGAGGAAACAATGATCAACATGTACCTATAATAGACATGGCACTTTTAGCTACTAAGTGAATCATATAGTAAACTCGGAGGTTAATACACACAACAACTATTTCAAGTGGTCTCTTGATTGGTCATAGTGAACTTTTTCTCACAAGTCTTACACGAATCTATCCTAGGGATTTTCTTTCCTGGCATCACTCGGTCGTTCCAGACCTTAATCTCGACTTTCCATTACCTTACTAGCATTAACTCGAAACAATGAGCAGTTACCATAACTTCTTGGATTTCACTTAGGACTTTGTCCCTTACTTGCTCAACTAGCCTTACTAGTCAAGTTTTATGCTCTTACAAGTTATCTTGTTGGCCCTTGATTCCACATAAACTTGGGATGATGTCTTCAAGTCAACAATTATCCCTCAGCTTATGGCAATCACTCTTATTGCTAAAGTTCTTTTACTATCGCTCTGTAGCAAAAGCGAAACCCTTAGCAACTATCTTACTCTTGCTAGTTATACCCTTTGGCATATAACTAATGAGTGAAACATTCTATGAATCCATTTACTTCCTGGACAAGTTCCTTGTTCCTCATTTCTTCTATAGTCTCTGGCTACATTCTATGATTAGAAGTAAAAGAAATTTGTACTTATATATTTACCTTCTAGACATTTGACCGAACTACACCATTACTCAACCACTTTAAGGAAGTCATCCACTCATTTAGCCACCTATTTTGCTACCAACTACGTCAACCAACACTAACTCATGAAAGTACTATACCTATGGAAACTTAGGATACTTCCAATATAAGGAATTATAGCCTCTACTTATATGGTTTTATGCACTAGCAAGTCAGTCTTAAGGTTCTGGTATTGCTCTAACACCTAGTGCATCCTTAGGTCTCAATGTATTTGGGTCCACCATTAGCCTCATTAAAAGAATACTACCCTATAAGCTAAACAAAACTAGACTAGTAAACTAATGCCAAAACTACCAATAAGGAAACTAAACAACTAGTGTAAGGTTGGAAACTTAACTCGCACTAGCTAGTTACTGCCCATGAGCTCGCTATGGCTACAAGTCAAGTTCAACACCAATATGGTGACTGCTTCCCAACCACCTAACTGGCCAAGGTAACAATTTGAATTACTGCTCGAATGGTACTATGTTACCACCTCAACAAATGGGAAAATTACAGTATAAAGGCATAATAGTTATAAACCATTATATAGCATAATTTTCACCATAGTGAATGAATGTAAGGGGTAAAGTTAATAATCTACACCTCCTTAAAAATTACAATGGTTGCTTGGTACTAAAGGAAGCCTTGGAGGGTTGCTTGTTTTACATGTAATCTATGGGTCTTATTGCAAGATTTCAAGACTTGGGTACTTAATTGTACAACTCTAAAAGAGAGATTTTCGAAGGATTTGAATCATATGGAAGAAATTTTTGCATGCTAAATTGCATAAAGGAGACAAAGGCTATTATTCAAGAACCTAGGACTACTAGGTTTACAATTGTTCACAAAAATAACTTAAGGATGGGATGATTTTTATAATAGCCAAAGATTGCCATTTCTAGCATTATCCCAACCTTTTATTTCCAGGTTCTAAGGTCAAAAAGGTGGGCTAAAGAATATCCAAAAAGTCTTTGCTTAAAGCATACTTATAGCAACCTAAGTGAGGGTTAAGATTAAACTAATTATACCAAGGAAAATATCTTAATTTCTTGCCTTTCCTTGGTCATTTTTGGGCCTCACCACCCGGAGTTCATTCCTTAGCTCCTCCATAAGCTTCCATAGCCACCAAAGCTCAATCTCCCAAGAAATCACAAAGGAGGCAATCGGATGCAGCAAAAAAAAGAAAAACCCTAGTTTTCAGGTTTATTGTGTATCTCTTGAAGATTTCGGCCTTCACAGCTTAGGTAAGGGTTTTATCTTTCATGGTTTTTTTCTGTCATAAGATGATGATAAAGCATCCATGAAGTGAAGACTATGCTTGGAAGAGAGCAAAAAGCTCAAGGAACCAAGTATGGGTTAAGGGGGAGTGCATGAACAAGGTTCCAGCCTTACTGTTTTTCATGCACTAAGATGGCAGTGTTTACAGGGGTTTCTAGAGCCCAAGTTAGTACTAACTAAGACCAATTAACCTCTTAAGACCAAGCATTAGCTTGAGGAGGGCTACCATAATGATTACATATTGTTTATTTGATTGTTTATAGACTAACCATAACGATGTACTGCTGCCAGCATTGCATTTGATTGTGTTCTATTTGGTTGTGCATTTGGATGGCCATATTTGTGTACATGTGCTTTTTTTTTTTGTTTTTATGTGTTTGGATTTCATGCATATTGCTGGAAATTCACGTTTCTAATGATAAGTCCTTACTAAGTTTCTTCAAATAGACTTACCCCATTTCTGTCCATTTCAGGAGCACCTGAAAGAGAGCATTCAAAATGATAGCTGTCATTTGAATTTCTCTATGAAATTTAAATTATATTAACGTCCATATGTGTAGTTGTAAAATAGAAATTTTCATGATTTTTGGAGCACATTAGCTATTTTTAGTAACAGTACTTTTGTGCGTTACGTAGCAGCTGGTCCCTTCAAGTTTCTGGAGTGCTTAGTGCTTTTGAAGTTCTTCAAGAAGCTTAGTGTACATATTAACTAATTTATTGTCATGTATGTGGTGCATAATTGCATGTAAATGAGTTGGGTATGTTTTATGTGTAGTGTGAGAAGGATTTATGGATCAATGGGGAGTAGTTTGAAGTGTGTATACAATGTTGTCCATATGGCATTTTTATGAATGATGGTTAAAAGGGTTGTAAATTCATGGGAATGGTTTTCCCATGTGTGTATAAGACATGTATAGACACTACCAAGTGGGTTTTGAACCTGGAAATGGAGTGTATGAATATTATGAAATTTTGTATGGGCATAATGGTCAATAGTGGCTAAAAATTTGGTACCCTGTACTCCAGCTGCCATAACGTTTTGTACATAAAGAATTTCGCTATGAAATTTTGATCACATCTAGAAAACTTCAATATGAATAACTTGGATTTTGAATCACTAGATTTGGTGCCCTGTAGCCAGAGTTATGGCCTGTCAAAATTGGCTGATTTTACTGAGCACTGTTCATATAGTCATTTCTACCCGGTTAAGTGTAAAATCCATAATTGTAAACTTAGATGGATTTAATGTCTCAAACCTATTTCCCTATGAAGGTTTCAGTGTATTAAAGGGTTTAAAACCTTTAGGATATAGGAGAATACTAATAGAATTTGAGTTGGACATGATGTGAAAGTTTGGACACATAAAATGTGCACCAATAGCATCATGTATGGATATGATTGTACATGCACTTGGGGATTTTACTCAAATTCCATATTGGCTAGGAATAAATAATTTCACTGTTATCATTACTTCAAAATGAAATTTTATGTGAATATATGTGCGATGGTTGGACCAATATACACATCTTTGCATAATGACCAAGAGGGCCACTTGGGTAAACATAGTGCGCATGTTCTGCTTGGCCTACAGGACATGGACTGCCTGTGGCTTGAGCTCACTAAATTTAATCACTGTATAAAGCACTCAGAGTGGTAACATACTAAGTTGATTTCTGTGGCAACTACTATTGGGGACTTCCTCCTAAGTTAGCTTTAACTTGGTTGAGCTCGTGACCTTCCTTGGCTTAATGACTACTCTTACCACTAGTATTTGTTTCCTAGGTGCAAGGCTTAAAGCCTTAAACTCCCTATAGCTCGAGCCTAAGCCTTTTATCTTAATCCATCCTAACCCATGATAAACTTTTGCACTATAGGCATTTTTCCCATGCTCCTTCCTAGGTCAAAAGATGATCATCACGCATCTCCTCAACCCTAGCTCAAGGCCTTAGATGCATGCCTTAAGCTCCCTCAAGGTCATCTAACCCATAACAAGTTGGTGGGTTCAACTTCTGAACCCCCAGAGTAACCCTTTTTCCATGGTGGTACTCCCCACCTTGGAAGTTCCATGCCCTTTTTGTCTTATAGATTGCTTCACCAGCCTTGTGTCTGAAGTTCTGAAACACCTCCCTAGGATGGGGGTCACACCCTAACTACATGAACCAAGGTGTTGCCACCACCTTGGACGAAGTCAAATACCTACCCGGCCATACTTGACTACTATGATCCCTTCTCTAACCCTTAGTGTCCAGAACTACACCTGACTAGTTTCACCATTGCAACCTACAACAAAAGCTAGGTAATGCACACAAAATATTCGAACTATTGGTTAGTGCTAACTATCTTAGCACAAAGACAACATCCTATGTCAATTTCCTGAACCTTTAATTACTCCTAATTGGGTCCTAAGCTTTAGAGGTTGCTTAGGGTACAAATGGGATTTTTGTTAGAAAAAGAAAATATGTGTTAGATGTTCTGTATGATGTTGTATTAACAAAATCAAAACTAAGTTAGGTCGTCATACTGAAGCAACACCAGCTCACTGGTTCATTCGGTGCAATGATGGAAGATCCAATCTTGTATTGAAGTTTGGTTGGGCGTATCATTTATCACTTCATGATGAGGAAGAACATTAAATACGCAATATATATTGTTAATCAACACATGCAGGAACTAAACTTGGAGCACTACAATGCAGCTATTAACATGTAACAGTATGTTAAAGTAGCAATGGGATAATGCATGTTGTTCCCATGTGAGAATGCTTTCCAACTCAAAGCATATTGTGATGCTAATTGGGGAGCATGTGCCAAAACATAGAGACTGATAATTGCCTATTTCACAGCACTTGGCTAGGCACCACAATCATGGTGTGCTAAAATACAAACTGTGGTTAATTAATCCTCTACTGAAACTAAATATAGAGCCATAGTGGCAACTACTAGTGAGGTACTTTGGTTGTGTGCTTAACTAAAGGATCTAAAAGTTGATCAGTCACATCTGATGCAATTTTTTTGTGAAAGCCAGGCAACATTACACACCACGACAAACCTAGCCTATCATTAAAGAATGAACCATATCAAAATGGATTGCCATTTTGGCCTAGCATGAATTTACTTAAATGAGCTTTTGACAAAGTATCTTCCTTTTTGTTCATAGCTAGCAGACAATTTTACAAAGGCCCTAAGTTACGATCACTTTCATGAGCTTTTCAACAAGTTGGGCATTTTGTTCCTATTAGAACATGTGTGTCTATGTGCCCAGTGTATGCATTTTTCACATATGTTTATCTCTAAAGCTTGTATTTATTAAAAGCAAAATGAAGACTAGGGACCAAAACAAATTATTCAGCTAAAACATGTTGCTGCAACCTCTTGGGCAATAGCAGGCAGACAACAGTGCAGTCATCTATCTTTGTAGATGGGAACTTCCTCTTCCAGACGACTCTTGCTGCTTCCACCACTGCCCTTGCCGCCACTTCTTCACTACATGCCTCCCACACTATGGATGCAACTTCCTTATTGCTTAGAACATCCCACACCTAATAACAGGGAAAAGGTTAGGTGAAATCTTACAATTCTATAGGTATGTTCTATATTCACTTTTGATCAATTTCACTTTACCCCATCTGTTGCAAGCACAATGAAGTGATCATTAGGAGTGAGATGATGGTGATACACTTGGGGTATTGCAATGATGCCATATTCCTTGAGTAGAAAATCACCAAAAGAACGAGACATGGCAAGGCCAGGCAAGTCATCATGGGGCAGCCACACCCTTTTGGTGTGCGGCTCTTCTTTCAGGGAAATCACCCGACCCTTGCATGTCTCTATCCTTTCTGCTTCACCTACATAAGAAGTTACTATAAGAACCACTCATAAATTGAGTTTTTAGTCACCTAATTATCTTACTTCAAATCTCTACACATATATATTCATCATTTTTCTTACTTGGCAGGCTAGGTTTCAAATCAGTGGTTAACTGAATCGCCTGAAGTCCACTGTCAATGATTGTCCCAAGCACAGCCCTTGAATCTCCAAGATTTGCTATGAGCAAATCTTCACCCTCTTTTTATTAATTGCCAATTGATAAGAAGGCTTATAAAAGTTACACAACAGAGTTGCTCGTTTTTCGATTGCTGGAGAACTCCTATAAAACCTCTAAAACAAGTCTTTCTACCTTGTTAAACAAGTTATGTACTTATTATTTTCTTTCAAGAAAAGTTAGAAAGGAGAAAATGAAAACAAGAGAGGCCCATCTATGGTTTCTTCCCGGAATTGTTCTGGTACCTGCCTTAGTACAACTACAGCTGTGGTTCCACTGCAAGTGCAGTCCAAATTTTCTTGAAGCTTGATCTCCATATCCATCACCTTGAAGGCAGTTACAAGAGCCTCTTTCCACTGAACCAAATTATTGCAACTCTCTGTTTCGTCCATCTGGCCCTCCAATCTCTTGCCCTCTTCTGCTCCTGCAACTTTTGTCGCAGCATTCTTCTGGCTCACCAACAGCGATGGAAGCCGGTTTCTCACCATCTCGCTCACCAAATGACCATTCTTTCCGTGACCATCAAAAACCCCACAAAAGGCTCCGCCACCCGTCCCAAAATCCTTATGAAAATAAACCAGAGAAATAAACTAAGAGTTTCGTGGGACTGGTTCAGAATCGAGCGAAATGAAGCCATGAGATTCATATAACTACTCCCAGGTAGCACGAATAGGTTCAAACTGAAACTGACTTTATATATAAAATTTCAGCTCACCTGATAAAGAATTGCTGCATCCTGGTTTAGTCCTTTGCTTCCTTGCCTGGAATAAACAGAGCCACCAAGCTGCTTTTGAATTCCACTCTCTGCAAAATATATGACATTTCCATGGCCATCTTGGGTCTCATGAATCTCTGAAGATGCAGAGGATATGCAGATTCCCATCTCAGAGGGAATATGCAACAGCCTGTTTCTTTTTGCTAGTTTTCCTTTCCCTTGTGAACCAAATGTTATGACCAATCAAACAGTTTGTTTACTCGTGAATTTTAAAGGCACCAACGTTGCGCATGTTGGCAACATAATCATTATTTTATGCCGCTATAAGTGGCTCCAAGTATAGCTGAAACCACACCTTGCTTCTTCAACGATAACTGCTTTTTATTTAAATCATGGGATCTATTTTATTTCCACTACCCCAAGATTTGTTCGTAGGGGCACATGATGTCGCACCTTGTCCAATAAAACCTGAAGAGATGACTTCTGGGATTCAAAATTACATCTTTGGTATACAAAAAATCACAAAAATGTTCACTTCTTTTTCTTAATCTTTTGTGCTATAGTTAAGGATAATAATTAGGCGGGTGATGTCAGGTTTGGTTAGATAATTCAGATTTGGGTTTAACTTGGTTGTTATGAGCTTGAGTTTCTTTGGTTCAGATTTTGTGGATTTCAAGTTTGAGATGAGTTAGTTGTGTTTTTTGGGTTCAGTTTCAACATAGGTGGGATGAGTTTGTCTTAGATGACTTTAAATTGGGTATTCTAATTTTAGGTTAGATTCAGCTTAACCCATTATGCTTATTTGTGTTAAAGTCAGGTTATGTCGGGGTTCAGACATTGAGTTATTTTGGGATACAAATCATTTTTTAGTGCAAATTATTTAGATTTGGGCCAATTTGGATTTGATTTGTTTCAAGTTTAAGTTTAGAATAAGTTGGGCACAGTTGGATTCAAGTTTTTTCCTTTCCAAGTAATCAATTCAAGTTGTGGATGACCCCAAATGGTTCCCAACAGATCATTAGATAGGCGTAATTTTTCCATCTGTAGTTCTAATTTAGAGACCAACTTCTTTAAGTAAACTAATAATTGGTAATAACAAAAGCTAGAAGAAGAAGAAAGCGAAAAATAGTAGTAATTTGCAACATGACGCTAACAATCTTCAATCGAAAAAGTAAACACTTTAGATTTACATGTAAGCAATGGAAAAACAACGATTTGGTTTAAAGCAATGGACACGCCATTCCGAGTGGAAAATAAAAAATAAACAAAAACTACCAACTTTTGTATCTTAGCCCGAATAGATTATTATTTTTTTTCAGGTCAAATATACCATTTATGTTTTTAAAGTAGGGAAATTATTCACTCTTTGTCAAATTCAATGGTTAATTCAGCTTTAAACTATTACTCCCAGTATATTACAGTGATGAATCACTTACATACTAACTTTTTTTAATTTATGCTTGTTAATCTCCACACCATTACCCGGTTTTTACTCAAGTCGCAACGCTTTCAATACTTGTTGCAAATACCTAGTTTTTCTTTGTCTAGTTTGTAACAAGGCATACTCATTTCAGTCGGAAAATTATCATACAGGATATTTTTATAGAATATACTTATTTCATATAGAAATATTATCACGATCTAATAGTAAATGATAGATTTGACCCACTTGCAAACATGAGTGGTATATTTGAGCTAAAAAAATCCAGAAATCACAAATTTGAGCTAAAACATAAATTAAATGGTTTTGTTTTTGTGATGCTTGCCTAGAAAGATTTACAAACAGCTTGACTTTTGCTCAACATCAATTTAATTTACACTACAGGTGGTAACCTAATAGCTCCGTACTCGGACTTCCTAGCCTTCAACCTGAGCTCGATGCCTTACAGGTGCATTGTGCGCCATTTTTGGTTAATAGTAGTTTGCAGTCTTTCAGGTTTCAAGAGGTATGCAGATTCCCACAAACTTTATTCAATAGTCTATCATCTCTTAATATATGCATTGTGAGATTAAATCAAATAAACCGAATGATGGCCGAAGTGCCATGGTCTTGGCCACTAACTTCGGAGGAGGGGCCAAACGCCTGACATATCAAACCTCGGAAGACCCATCGCACCAACCTCGGAAAGTTACTGTATTGCCTCCCCATCAGAGGACGAATGAACCAACTTCGGAAGAGTGAGAACACCCCGAAGAAACGGTGTCACCCCGGGAGAGGTCCTTGCTCGTCCACCTAAAAGGTAACGTCGGTCGGAGGGACCTCGGAGGGGTGATGGGTGATACAAAGGAGTCTCTGACATATTTGCCCACACGTCCTAGACGTTGACCTCAAGCATTCTGACAGGCCACTGTAGCCCGTGCTCTGGCACACTGAGACACGATTCTTGACAAACCATTGCCCGAGAAAGCCTGCACACGACAGACCACTTTCCTGTTTAAGAGGTACGGATCCTATCCGTCCATACACGTGTAACGATCAGGAGGGTTCACTTTCTCCTATTTACAGCAGGAAAAACTGTGGGCAAGGGGGGGCTGGACAGGAGTTTTGGAGAACACTCCAGAGTCCCAGTTTTCTCTTCTCTTCCCCTCTAGGCATGCCAGAAAAATGCCTCCGGCGTGATGCCTTCCCCTTACGTGCATGCCAGAAAAATACTCCCAGCCAGTCTATTTTATGCCTATTCTTTGCTATTTAGAGGCACTGACTTGGGCGTTGGAGGCTCCTCCCCGGAAAACCGCTCCGGGGACCTCCTAACCCCTGTTTTCTGTATATTTCAGGCCGAACCGCTTGAAGATGTCAACTTTTTCAGGCTCCTTCCTGCACCGGAAATCCTTCATGGCCCCCGCTCTTCATCGTAGGTCGGCCACCTATGACATTCCTCAAGAGGTCCCTGTCACCCCCGTCGTGGAGCCACGGCAGGATCGTAAACGATGGCTAACGCAATGCCATCATTTGGCGCCATCTGTGGGAAATTATTTAGGCAGCCCTGGTCAGAAACTCGGCGTTCCAAGGACAAAAGACTCCCTGAGGCCCCCGTTAGCGCCGGAGACTCGCCCGGCGGCCGAACAATTAAGGAACAGGGATTTCCCATCTCGGGGATGATCATCCTTCGGATATCACCGTGGCTTTCCTGCAGAATTTCCCACGCGTCGCCGTGGTCGAAATACTGCAGTAGATAGGCCAAAGATGTTCGTGTGCAAATGTCGAGCCGAAGTCTTCTCTCTCGATCCTTTCGACGAGGGGAGTAGGGGTGACCCAAGAGCCGGGGGAAACAAAGAGCAGTGGGGAGAATACCCAAAGGACGTGCTTCTCCTCGAAATATGATAGACGGGAAAGGTAGGATCGGTGCCGTCCAGACCCCCCCGTCAAAAAAGTTCGTACCAAAGGAAGGTTACTGTCCCTCAGACAATAACACCGAACCCACTCCCCCGAAAAGACGCCTACGCGTTGATATTAAACGGGCAAAAAGACTATGATCCTACTCCAACGGACACACTACCATCGTCCAAAAAGGAGTCACCCCTGCGCGACATCAGAGGGAAGAGAGTAAACGGGCAAGTGCACCGAACTCCAAAGATACTGCATCGCGCACAGGTCTAGAGGGGACATTATAACCCCAGGCAATAGCGGACCATTGCCGAAAGTCCAGAAACAGAAAAAGGGGAAATCCAACGAAGACCGAACATAGGCGAAAGACAAAAACTACCGACCGAAGGAGTTTCAGGCATAAAAACACTACGACACTGGAATGATACTTCGGAGGCCCGAGGATGGGGAAATCGCCTGAGTTAGCATATTCGGGTAACAAAGTCGTGAATCACCCAAGACCGGCATTACTGGGAACAAAAACCTGGGATAAGGGAAAGAAAATGCCCCGCAAAGAGCCATCTTCCAAAGATTCTGATGAAATGGCAAAAAGTACAGAAAATGTTCCAGATAATCTTCCTTGATTAAGGAAGAACAACATTGGAAGGAAAGCTCAGACCCATTATAGAGAGGCATCAGCAGAAAGAGGTGCAGAGCAGCGTGCAAAAAGAGGTGCGAATAGACGTGCCCAGGAAGGGCGAGAATGGCCAAAAAAAACGCACCAGCACTCGAAAGAAGGCCTTCGGAATAAAATGCCCAAAATACTCCCATCGGAGTGGGGAATTCCGAGAGACTGCCCTCAGCCCTCGGCAGATACGGTTCACTGCCAACAAAGCCTAAAGCAAAATGCTACGAGAAAACAGTAAACCACCTCGTTTGGCGAAGCCCCTGCTGATCAAGCAGGTAAAAAGCATACAAAAGCCTGCTTAAAGGAACATGATGCGCGGAGATGGCACATTATTGCCAACAGCATAAAAGGCTTCAGCCTTTAGGCAAAGGAGGCAAAAAATTTAGCCATTACCTCCGAAGTTAAAAGATACTTTGGCCCACCAGCTTAGTTTTGAAGTAACAAGCAAGTGGAAGTCCCCGAATAGAATTACACACCGGGGACTACGAAAAAGTCGGAAGAAGCAAAAGGAGAAGGTCCAGCAGGGCCGATAAAATTCCTGCTTGGAATTATCAAGCAAGTCTTCCGAAAAACTACAGGGAGAAAAAACCTTCCTTACTCGCCTGCAAAGGCCAGTGCCCACTTGGAGCAATAAAGCTACCAAGTAAAGCGCGAGTATTCGGCGGAAGGAAGAACGAGCTCGGGAGGAATGCTCGGCAAAAAAAAAAGAGAGAAAAAAGAAATAGCCGCAAATCGGGAAACCGAACTTGAGCCACTACCAGAAGCATGAACAAACTCTGGAGAAGTGTTTCCTCCGCAAAAGATGGCCGTGGGCGCAAAAATGCCCCGAACGGCAAAAGGAGACTTCATTCTCCAAAAGGCCAAAACACAACCCCGAGAACGGCCTCAGGGGAGAACTTCGGCCACCAAAAGGACCTCTCCTAATTCAAGGCAAGGTTCGAAAGAGAGCATCATCAGCTTGGCAGCATCAAAGGGAGAAAATTGAGAAATACCTCAAAAGAAATTTTAGGTAAACAGTACTTTTAGCTAAACAGTACTTAGAAAAATTTCTGTTTTCTCCTGCACAGGTTACCCGCCGAACAAGGATGAAGCACACACGCTCAAAGGCTCGGAATCCATCAAAGGCAATCTAGTGTTCGCCTGAAAAGTCTTTGATAACCGAGAAAACGAAGTCAGCCAGCAGAAAAGCCAGGGAATGGTTCTCCGAAGACCCCTAATCGTCACTACAGAGACCATTATCCCTACAAAAGTAGTTTGGCCGACAGGTGTCCGGTAAAAGAAGAAATCACCTCGGAGTGAGAATTAAGCTTGCCCTAGTTGATGAACATTGAGAAACGGCCAAACTCAAAAGAAAGGTTTTTTCAGCGAAAATTGGCGATAAGTGCGAACCTGCATAAAAGGACAAGAGGAATACGGAAGGGAGATCTCGTTCTCTAAAAGGCTGAATCCCGAAAAACCATCGCGTGGGGTGCTTCGGCCAAACAGGAAAGAGCCTCGCTCGGTGAGGTCGGAAAGAGAGTATACGACCTCGCCAACACCGAAGGGAGAAAAACTGAGGAACAAGGCACCTGGGCACCTTCAAGAAATTCTATACTTAGAATTTTCAGACAAAAAATAGTGCAAGCCAGGAATTCGTCTGAGTACTAAAAAGTTTTCTCCTGTCTGAGAAGAATCGCCGAACAAGGACAAAGCATGCACTCCCAGAAATCTCCTGTTCCTCCCGAGGTTGGCAGGGTCATATTCCCAAAAAAAAAAAAAGGGGCGGGGGGGGCAAAGTGTACCCACGGCCAAACAAGGGTAGGCTAAAAAATTTGCCCAAGGGAACTTCACCAACTACGCAAGATCGCCCGAAAAAATAGCTGGAAAAACAAGCAAAAGAAGTATGCTTCCGAAGCCTCCAAACCGAAAGAGTTCGGGACAACGAGGAAACAAAAGAAGCACGTTTCTGAAGTCCTCTAACCGAAAGTGCTCGGGACAACTGGGAAACCGAAAGATTGATCAAAAGACTTAGCCAAAATTATGAAGGAAAAAAATTCATTGATATAAGGAGAAGATTACAAGAAGTACAAGAGAAACACGAAAAGAAAAACCCTAGGGTGCTTGAGGATCCCCGGCAGTGTGAGAAGTTCCAGCTCCCGTGTCTCTAGCCGTCGCCTTCGGCGCAGGTAGAGGAACAGGTGGCAGGTTGAGGTGATCAGCTTTCGACCAAGTCCACCGATGACCCTTGGGAATATCCAGGGGATGTCACAGCTACTTCGGAGGGGGTAACAACCCTGGTGGATAACGGAATAACATCAACCATGGCCAAGGTTGCAGTAGCGTCGGTGGAAGTGGCCATCGCATCGGTTGAGATATCAACCTTGGTGGAAGTAGCAATAACTTCATCGACCTCCACCACATCCTCGGAAGGTGAAGTAAGGGCTCTCTTCTTTGACTTCTTGGCCGAAGACGGTACGCTCCCAGTAGACTTGCGCCTTTTGGAGCCACTTTTCTTTGCTTGTTCTCCCTTCTCTACTTGACCAACGAAGAGATTCTTGTAGTAGGCGGCAGAATCGTCAGCCATCTTTGAAAAAGGGGGAAAAGCATCAGTACGAGCCCAAAGGCGTTTAGCCAAAAAAGGAGTTTCCGGGAAATAAGGAAAGCGTCAGCAAAAATTGAAAAAATACGACTTCGGGAAATTGAGAAACTAGCAAAAGTCGAACGACTCCCAAGGAAGGCACACACGAAAAACCTTGCCAAAATCAGGATTCCTGGATACCGTTGTAAATAGTGGCCGGAAATTGCTCCGCCGTGCAGACCGTCGCTTAAAGAAATGAAAAAGGCAAGAGAAAGCGAGAGCAAGGGGGAAAGCACAGAAAAGAGCAAAAGAAAAGAATGACAAAGGGGAAGCTTATATAGAGCAAAGAAAGGGCAATTGAAAAGGCGTCATAACTGCTGCATGGGAGTGAAACGTCACCATAATTACCCTTCCAGCGCAAAAAGATGTGCCATACCAATTAACGCTTGCCACGTGTCGGTCATCGCGAGAAACTAGGGCATGTTTTCTAACATCCTGAAGATTTGGGTCTAGCCCCAGATTGACGCGCCTAGTTTTAAGGCATGACAGTCCGTTGACTTAAGACAGAAAAGATAAGATTGGACATCTCGGACATCTCGGCAACGCCGAAAGGCAGGTATGCGACATTCGCCCGAGCAAACTACACCCTTAAAATGGCGAAGTACCTTTCTTGCAAAGGATATAAGCTGGATCCTCTGAAAGTGCTCCCAAAAGGGCTACAAGCCGAAGTCATACTTCGGCTTTCTGAAGGAGGGCATGTGATGGCCGAAGTGCCATGGTTTTGGCCACTAACTTCGGAGGAGGGGCCAAACGCCTGACATATCAGACCTCGGAAGACCCATCGCACCAACCTCGGAAAGTTACTGTATCGCCTCCCCATCAGAGGACGAATGAACCAACTTCGGAAGAGTGAGAACACCCCGAAGAAACGGTGTCACCCCGGGAGAGGTCCTTGCTCGTCCACCTAAAAGGTAACGTCGGTCGGAGGGACCTCGGAGGGGTGATGGGTGATAGGAAGGAGTCTCTGACATATTTGCCCGTACGTCCTAGACATTGACCTCAAGCATTCTGACAGGCCACTGTAGCCCGTGCTCTGGCACATTGAGACACGATTCTCGACAAACCATTGCCCGAGAAAGCCTGCACACGGCTTACCACTTTCCTGTTTAAGAGGTACGGATCCTATCCGTCCATACACGTGTCACGATCAGGAGGGTTCACTTTTTCCTATTTACAGCAGGAAAAACTCTGGGCAAGGGGGGGCTGGATATGAGTTTTGGAGAACACTCCAGAGTCCCAGTTTTCTCCTCTCTTCCCCTCTAGGCATGCCAGAAAAATGCCTCCGGCGTGATGCCTTCCCCTTACGTGCATGCCAGAAAAATACTCCCAGCCAGTCTATTTTATGCCTATTTAGAGGCACTGACTTGGGCGTCGGAGGCTCCTCCCCGGAAAACCGCTCCGGGGACCTCCTAACCCCTATTTTCTGTATATTTCAGGCCGAACCGCTTGAAGATGTCAACTTTTTCAGGCTCCTTCCTGCACCGGAAATCCTTCATGGCCCCCGCTCTCCATCGTAGGACGGCCACCTATGACATTCCTCAGGAGGTCCCTGTCACCCCCGTCGTGGAGCCACGGCGGGATCGTAAACGATGGCTAACGCAACGCCATCACCGAAAAAACTAATTAAGTAGGGGTGAGCATTATTCGGATAAAATCAAATAAACCAAAAAAATTGATTACATTATAAAATGGTTTGGTTTCTTTTATAGTTTGGTCGGCATGGATCAAAACTGAATTTCATACTCAGTTATCAGATCATATACTTAAAATCAAATAAATGGAATAGACCGAATAATATTAAATATTTTACCATTACCTATAAAGACCCTACTTGTATAAAGTTATTTCCTACTAATTTTTACCATTATCTATATTGACCCTACATACATATAATTATTTCATACTAATTTTGGACAACATTTTGCCTATCTTTCTTTAACCTTGGGTATGAGAAGTAAAAATTTTAATATTTATCTTTTTTTTTATATATATATACTATGTGTCTAGGTCTTAGAAAGAGAATCGAATAAATTGAACTAAATAAACCAAAATATAATTTGGATAGTTTGGATCATATTTGATATGTCGATCAATTCAAATACACTCTGTACAAACCAAAAATCAATCGGATCATTATGTTCCAATCGGTTCTAAACCAAACCAACTGAATACTCACCCCTAGTAGTAAGGAGAATGTTGGTAGAATTCCATATCTTGGGATTTATGAGGGGAGTCCCTTTATATAGTGGTGAAAGAGTTCATTGGGGTTGCTCTTAGATAGGAATGATCCCATACTAAGGGACTTTGTTACCATATTTAAAGGGTTCCTCTTTATCTATTCAATTCTGGACTTCTTAGGTTTTTGTGTGTGGGCCTCTGCAATCATTCATCCATAAGCCCTCGATATGGGCCTATTTTGGACTCGTATAGTATAAATAACTCTCTCCCCTAAAAATATGTGAATTTGTGCCCCCACATTACCTAGTAGGGGTTGGTGTCTGGTGTCGTTTCAGTCCAGTGTCTTCTATTCTTGATGTGCTATCATTTTGGCAAGTTGTGATGATTATCCTTCAATACAATGACTTGAAGGGACATTTCTTTTGGGAAACAGTGCTTCTTTTGATAACTTCTAAAGGATGTTTCTAATATGTTGTGCTGTCATGGGTTGGTGACATCTACTTCTTATTTGCGAGATGTGGCACGCCCAACGGTTTTATAGGAACCAAAAAGACACCTATTTCTTGCTCCACTAAAGATGTGATCACGTGTGACTCTTCTAACTGCTACTCAATGCCACATCTCCTACATCTACTCACTCAATATTTCATAATTACATCAGTTTTTTATGAAGTAATTCAATGGCTATTATTTCTTTTATAAATAGGCTGGAGTTTTCACCTTTTTCCTTTTACCATTTGTTTATTGCTTTCATCCTCCTTCACTCAATTCAAGCCCCTAATACTTCTGCTCAAAGTTTTAGTCAAGTACCAAGTACTCTTTCCTTTGTTTGAAGCTTTTCATCCAACCATCCATGACATTTTCAGAGTTCCCTATTTCCAATTTTTCTTCCATAATTCAGTAACTCTTAATCAAGTAACGGCTTTCTCTAGAACTTTTAACATTTTTGGTTTTGCTTGTTAGGCTTCGTTTATTCTGGCTTGCTAGTTCTTCCAATTTTGGATTGTTGCAATCCTTGTTTCCCTTATTTCTTCTGTCGCCCTTTTCTCCTCAGCGGCAAACTTTACCTCTTTTTCTCTGGTTTTTTTATATCACTTCTTATAAATCTTCATCAGGAAGGGTTGTCACCAGCCACATTTCCCAACCTATAGTCGAAAGGATTTCCATGGAAGTAAACTCCTTAAAAGTGCCCTTCATGCCCAATCTTGAGGGGATGAGGAGGACAAGGACTCCTTAAACTTTTGGTACATTGGCTACAAACCTAAAGCGGTTCTTATGGCCTAATGAGGTAGTGGCTACTCTAAAGAAGTCTCAGGCGATAAAAGATGAGGGTTATCCTGAGGCTAGTGTCGAGATTGACATCCTCACAATTTTCTTGGCTTAGCTCCAAGGTGGGCTCCGTTTCCCCTTATATCCTCTGGTTGGATAATTTTGCAAGCAATATAAGGTGTCATTTTCCCAAGTGTCTCCTAATTGTTTCACCCATATCAATGCCTTCATTATATGTTACAAGTTGGCAATGGTGACTCCCTTTTTAGAGGCTTTCCTCTAATTTTATGTGCTGGAGCCAAAAAAGGATTTTGGCTTACTATGGCCTCCTAACATTGCAGAGGTTATGGCTCCAAATGAGAATTATTCAGGGTTGTTCTTGATCCTGTACTCAAATATTTTAGAAACTACACTCTGGTGGGCAGGGATCAGTAAGGCCCACCTAATTTATCCGAACATCAATAACCTTATAGATTAGGTTCTTGGGAAAAAAAAGTTGTGGATTAAGGCTTTTAAGAAGGCTTCAATGGTCTAATGAGGTCTCTAGGATTCTAATAACAGTACTTACTTTGTGCCCATCTAAATTTCTGTTTCCATATTTTGATTTATTCTGCTCTATTTTGACTTTTATGCAGAAAATGTGGCCATGGTCAGGTGTATATATAAAGGCATAAGAGCATTGCTGATGGGTTGGCTGATGCCTGAAACCTTAAATTTTGCCAACGGAGGCTACACACACCTCTAGAGCTACTTAGAAACGTCTCTATCATCCCCAGTAAAAAATCAGCATTGATGGTCGTGCATCTGAAGGAGTTCCCCATGTGGAGGAAGGCTATCAACTATAGGGGAAGAGGGCTCATGCTTCATCTTTTAAGGAAGTTAAGGCTTCCATAGGCTAGAGAGATCATATGCCTTTTTCACTTGATGGTTTCCCTTTTGTTGATGGCATCAATCTAATGTCATTCTTTGACTGTTGCCAATATTTACATCCATCCTTTCTTGTGCAAAAATGCAATGGTAACAACCCCCTTTCTATAGTCATATCATCTTAATCGCAGGTAGTGGTTGCTCGGCTTCCCCTTGGCCATTGTACTTGTATGGATGGTTCTAAACAAGGTGCCAGCAAGTAGGGCTCATTCTGGCCAGGCTTAGAGGCCTTGATAGTGGCACATTTCACTAAATGAGGTGGATTCTTGCTTTTGAATCGAGAAACTGGTTCAAGAACGGGGGTAATCCCAGAAGCATGGTTTGGAAAAGAAGGGAATAGAATTAAACCAAATGTCTAACCCTTAATAAGTGTGGGCTTTATCAAGTCAAACATAGAGGATAAGACAAACATTACCCATAGGGTCCTGGAAGCCCTGAGGACCCCCAAGGATCCGCATTCTTTGGCTCATGCTCCAAGTGGTGATGTGGCACAATTGATGAACATAGCTATGGACCATCTTCAGGTATGCTTATTGTCATTTCGGCAAATTCTTACCTTGATGGGTGCTTGTTTTAATTCACTTTGCTCGCAAAAAGCTATCATTACTTGTGTAGTTGGTAAGAGGTTCGACATTCAAGAGAGGGGGTTGAAAGCCCTAGTTACTCAGGTTGAAAACCTAACGGCTTCACATGTGGCCTTGGACAAGGAGCTGGGTCAAGAGCATTAGAGTCGGGAAGGCCTAATATAAAGGCATAAGAGCATTGTTGATGGGCTGGCTGATGCTTGAAACCTTAAATTTTTCCAACGGAGGCTACACACACCTCGGGGGCTAGTTAGAAATGTCTCTGTCACCCCCAGTAAAAAAAGCAGCACTGATGGTGGTGCATCTAAAAGAGTTCCCTATGTACTATCAACTGTAGGGGAAGAGGGCTCATGCTTCATCATTTAAGGGAGTTAAGGCTTCCATAGGCTAGAGAGATCATATGCCTTTTTCGCTTGATGATTTCCCCTTTGTTGATGGCATCAATCTAATGTTATTCTTTAACTGTTGCCAATCTTTACATCCATCCTCTCTTGTGCAAAAGTGCAATCGTAACAATCCCCCTTCTATAGTCATATCATCTTAATCGCAGGTAGTGATTGCTCGGCTTCTCCTTGGCCATTGTACTTGTATGGATGGTTCTAAACAAGGTGCCAACTGGTAGGGCTCATTCTGGCCAAGCTCAGAGGCTTCGACAGTGGCACATTTCACTAAATGAGGTGGGTTTTTGCTTTTGAATTGAGAACCTGGTTCAGAAATGGGGATAATCCCAGAAGCATGGTTTGGCAAAAAAGGGAATAAAATTAAACCAAATGTTTAACCCTTAGTGAGTGTGGGCTTTATCAAGTCAATCATAGAAGATAAGACAGACATTACCCATAGGGTCCTAGAAGCCCTAAGGACGCCGAAGGATCTGCATTCTTTGGCTCATGCTCTAAGTAGGGATAGGGCACAATTGATGAACATAGCTATGGACCATCTTCAGGTATGCTTATTATCATTTTGGCAAATTCTTACCTTGTCGGGTGCTTGTTTTAATTCACTTTGCTCACAAAAAGCTATCATTATTTTTTTAGTTTGTAAGAGGTTCGACATTCAAGAGAAGGGGTTAAAGGCCTTAGTTACTCAGGTTGAAAGCCTAATGGCTTCACCTGTGGCCTTGGACAGGGAGGTGGGCCAAGAGCATTCGAGCCGGGATGGCCTATCTAAGAGCGTGAAGGGACCTTAAGACAAGTTTGAAAGTCGAAGAAATATCATGGATGAGCAAGGCAAAAAGCTCCATAAGGCGACAAAGACCATTTAGAAGGCGATGGAGAGGGAGAATCTAGATCATAACAAGATCCAATCATTGAGCGCTTAGGTAAAGGCTCTTAATAAAAACTTTCAAACATTAAGAAAAGCCTTCATCTAGTCCAATCGTGCCTTCAAGGTAGACAAAGCCATTCAAGATCCCCAATGGGTGCACATAGAGCTTTTTCAATAGCCCAATGCTTGAGTGAGGAAGTTTTGGTCAACCAATAGAATGCTGGAAATGGGGCTGGGCAAGGAGGCCTTTGAGGAGTTCTATAAGGGCTTTCTTTCCTGTCACTTTCCAGTAAAGGAGAAGCACCCAGATCTTGATCTATCATTTCTATCAGTTAATGCAGATCAAGGTTCGGTCTTTAATGTAGGGTCCAAGAAGGACATGGTGGAAGTAGCATAGTTCGATAAGGCTATGGTTGTATTAAATACAATGAGGTACTGCTCGAGGACGAATTTCAAGTATCGGCACCACTAGATCCTACTTGCCAATACCATCCTAGCTAGGCTGGCATACGATACTTCCATAAAAGCACCACCCTAGCTAGGGTTGGTATGCGCTACTTCCATAAACCTGGAAGTAACAACCTTCTACCCTTACCGTGCTCTCTAGTCTTGCTCTTTTTCAACACCCGTTTCATGCTTCCCCACTAATACCTAATTCATGCTTCCCCTTTGTTATCAATTTTTTGCCTTTGTTTAGCACTTGGTTTACCTTTTTTCAACATTGGACAATTAATGGTTAGGCTAAGATGTTTCTTTAGAGTTTTTAATAATCAAGCTCTTCTATAAATTTGGGAAAATTTTAATTGTAAATCATTCTTGTTTCATTATTTGTGCCCATTACTTCTTTAATTTTTTCCATTAGGCTTGAATAGTAAGGCCCATTTATTTTTGGTTTTGTATAGATTCTTTAGTATAGGCTCTAGGGGCCATCAATATGTCGAGCACCTTCTAGGGTCATTGTACCAGTGGTCTTTTTGGCCTTCATTTTAGCATAGCTTCATAAACATTTCATAAGGTCATTGCAACAATGGCCATTTTTGCCATTACTCATTTCCCCTGGGGCTTTTTTAGGCCCTTTCATTGGTCCTATTTAGGGGCTTATTTCCTAATGGTCTAGTTGAACCTCATTTCTTTGTTAACCTTTCAATTTTTGCTTAGAACTAATATAGTCATCATGGATAAAAAAATAATCTTACATTAAAGACAAATTAAAAATGCATTCGTTTGATTGATATCATTGATACAAAATATGAGGCACAGATCATCTAAGTGGTAGGTCCTAGGTATCTTCTTTCCACTGGCATCCATCAAGTCATAAACTCTATCTCTAACTTTATTTTTGATCTAGTATGATCCATCCCAATTACCACTCAATGCTCCATGCCCCAGATTTCTCCTTATTACTTTTACCTTAACAAAGGACTGTACCTCTTACTTGTATTTTCTTCTATTTGACTATTGCATCATGGGCCAAAGCTAGTCATTGCTTAAAGGCTTTCATGTGAATTTGAGTGCCCTATTGTACTTATTCAAGGAGGTCCAATTTGCCTCCAACCTTTGATTGTTTGCCTCATTGTTGAGCATTTGCACTTATAAGGTAAGGCATGTGATTTCAACGGGTATAAGTGCCCCTGTTCCATAAACCATAGCCAAGGGACATCATCCTATTAGTTTTTCAGGTATCATTCTATAATCCCACAGGACATAGGATAACTCTTGCACCCTTCTTCTATTGGCCTCATCCAATTTCTTCTTCGCCCATTCCTTTATGGTTCAATTAGTGACCTCAACTTTTCCATTTGACTGTAGATGGGCTGCTAGTGCAAAGTATAGGTGGATGTCTTTTTCCTCTATGGATTTGTGCACTTGTTGGTTGTTGATCTATTTTCCATCACCTGTAATGTTGACTAGAAGGCAAGCAAATTGAAAGAATATGTTTCTCCATAAAAATTTTATGATCTGGGAAACTGTTATGGTCATCGATTGTTTTGGCTTTGCCCACTTCGTGAAGTAGTCGACAACAATGATGTAGTACTTTACTTAACTAGTGGCAGTGGGGAGTGCTCCAATTAAATTAAGGCTCCACATGGTGGAGGGCCAAGGATCTGTAGTAAATAGGGCATTGGAGGATGGCATCATCTGAATTAGGGAGTTAAGTTGACAAGCATGGCATTAGTGAATGAAGATTCTAACATCCTTTTGAATTATTGGCCAAAAGTATCATTGTATTAGTGTTTTGTGGGATAGGGAATCTGCACTGATGTATGCCTCAAAATCTCATTGATGGACTTCTTTAAGGATTTCCAAGCCTTCTTAGAGAGTCAAGCTTCTCTATAAGGGCGAAGCAAACCCTCTTCTATAAAGTTCATTTCCGATGATGGTGAACCTCCACGAGTAAATCCTGACTTTCCTTTGCTCCTTAGGTGTCCCACTCGAGACCCCGGTTTCAGGATAAACCCATATTGGCTTTCTCTAATTGACCACGAGGGCCTATTCCCTATCTTCCTAGAAGGCATCTGGCATAGTATTCTTTGCCCTCAGAATCTTCTGGACATCCATGCGATCAAATGTTTTGATCAATTTTTTGGCCAATCTTAAATACTTACAATGAGTGAGGTCCTTGATTCCTATGATTCTATTAGCTTGGTTAATGATCGGTTGGTAATCACTATAAATTTGTAGGCATCATACCCTTACTTGACTTGCCATTCTTAACCCTGTTAGAAGGGCTTCATACTCAAGTACATTGTTGGTCACAGGGAATCTAAATTTTCTCCTTAGTGTGGCCCCCAAAACCAAGTGATCCTCACAATTCCATCCCAGCACCTCGATGTTCAGGTGCTAATCTGCCATGAATGTACACTAGTTTCATAACCTGTCTAATGGACAGGACAGTATATAATTTATATAAAAATATGTCTCCTACTCAACATGTATACCTCAGATCTTAAACATTAAATTTCTTGGAAAAAAATGTAATGCACAAAATATTACACATTGTGTGAATGAGGGAAATATAGGATTAAAGATAAATGATGTCATTATCAGTGTACATAGTTAATAAGAATATGGGCATCGTCAGACAACGTTAACACATATTAGATAATAAAGAAATAAATTCCAAAGTCTACTTGAACTTATGGAGAATTAAAAATAAGAAATGAAGCTCATCCTTGATAACACATTCATTGCACATCTTTAGATCATCAATCTTGTAATAACTTAGCTCTCAATTGTTAACAGATGGACCTAAAAGGATTCTACACACACACAACCCACTTTGATGAAGACAGACTTGGAGATTTATAGTTTCACAAAATAAAATACACTGTTGGTGGGACTACATTTAATAACTGTTACAATAATGTCATCAACTTCCTTCTTTAGGTTTTTAATGACTTTTCTCCAACCTTCTCTCCCTTCTTATTTCAATGTTCAAAGGTATGATATACTTTGATTCATAAGAGTAGTACTTCGCATGCTCAAAAGAATAGTATAAAGATACTTAGTCATAAGGATCTCATGAGTGGATGAAATATGAATGAAGTACAATCCCTCAACATATAATCCATACTTGAAGTGCTAGACAAGGTTGTGGACAAACATGATGATGAGCTGCCAAAATGTCTTAAGCCATTGAATCTACGAGAATCTAGATTTGCAAGCCATCTCTAAGTGACCCTTGAAACATCTAGCATAAAATATTGCTGGGGAAGTAAAGGCTAGAACAAATGCGAGATGGACAGAAGCAAGATTTTCAGATTCTTGAGGTTGCAGACGTAAAGCTTTTGAGAGAGTAATGGCAATAATCTCAGCAGGTAATGACTTCATGATAAAATATTATGTTTGCATGATGGAAAATAGATAATTTTATAAGTGAAATCAATGTGAATAAGTTAAAAGTTTGCGAAGGAATAAATAAATATTCAATCGATAAGTTGGAAAATTTTAGAAACTAAAGTAGTATTTTCAAAATATTTTGTTTAAAAATTATTGATTAAAGAAATAAATTCCTTTAAAATATGTAAAAAATTAAGTTTTTGGCCTTTTTTAATTCAAAAAATTAATATATTTTAATTATAATAAGAAAAAGTGAAAGGGTTTAAAATTTGAAGAAGAAAATAAAGTTATTTACAAGTAATATAAAAATAATTCAAGATTAAAAAGGATATTTGAATGGCCCAAAAAAAAGTCACCCAAACAAAGAGAATGTTGCCCCAATTGTTATGTGATGTGGCATAATATAATTAGTAATATAAAAGTAACGTATGAAAGTAATTGGACCAAAAACACGTGTCCCAATTTGAAATGACAGATAAGAAGAATAATTGTTAAAAGCTAATGTATTAGTAAAAGCAAAAGAGTGCACAAAATTGTGGACCAAATTAAAATGTAATGGATGAGAAGCATATAGTTACTAAAAGATAATGTATTTATAAAATTAAAAAGTACATAAAATAGTCATACCCATATTACCGAATATATTTAGCAGTAGAATTGGAGGGCCCAAACAAAAGGGGGAGAAATATTGAAAGGTGGTCCCATAGGCTGTAAGTGAAGGTTTTAAAGATACCGGGTGAGTACTGCAACACTGATAAAAAATTAGGGACAAAACAAGGTTTTCTCGTTTTGTCAACTATAAAATTTCATTTTTCAGGTGAAGCTATATTTTTCTTCTTTCTTTCGCTCTGTCCCATTTGGTACTACTTTTCTTGCTAAACCTGGCCAGTGTGAGAGATGATGAGTCTCACAGCAAAGGCCTGCCAGACATGAAATTTTTATTTTTTCCAGATTTAATATCTGTTAGCATCAATCAATACCTAACTTCATTGTCTTTCATTGTCTCTACACCGGTTTCTTCAAAAACTGAATGGTTTTTTTGTAGATCTACTATCCAACTTTTGGCATCAATTTTTTTTTTCAAAAAATCTCATTCGTTTAGATGGCTTTCATTTTCTCCTTGTCCCATTTGATATCCTTTAAACTAACCTCATGAAATCTGAATCGGCTTTTGTAATTAGTGTTTCAAATTTTGAAACCCTAAATTTTTATTTCTATTGGGTTTCGGGAGCCAAACAAGTGCAGTGGAATTTAACCGAAACCCTCCAGGATCCAAGTGAAACGGGGTAAACCGAGTGTTCAAAAATTTTCATACCTAATTTTCGGTTGAAATCTCTCGCACAACTGTAGAGTCAAATCACAAAACCTGAAAAGTTGACGTGTTCAAGCTCTCTATGGTATCCACACGAGCCTCTCGGGATCACCACGCTTCCACTGCGTCCCAGCAGATGCGTTTCTCTTGCACTCACAGTGCTAGCTTGCGTCCTCCAAGGAATTGCAAAAGAACAGTGCGGCTGTCCTTTTGGGAGGCTAGGGCAAGAAGCTACAAATTTCTCACTAAAAGTTGTATTTATAGTGAGACTCAACTTCCAAGCTTAATGGGTTTCAAAGCCCTAATCCAATTAGGCTTCAATTCGGGCTTAATAATGGCTCAACTTTTGGGCCAATTATTAATTCAAAATTATTGTGAAACCATAACCCAAATAATTTTCCCATGCACTCTAATGATCCAAATAGCTCTATGTGTGTTACCCAATAGGCTCTTACCACGTTGGCAATGATCATAAATCACATTTATGATCATACGCAATGAGCAATGTCTAGCAACACATCATTGCTACCTAAGTGACAAGATTGTCAGTGATTCGACTAAACCTTTATGATCATTACTGATATAAGTCATTGTCCCTTTGTCCAAGATATCAAGACTAAGCACGAGACATGGAATGTATTACTCTCGTATAGCCTAATCTTTGGTTGCTTGATTACCGAGTAGACCAACTTAAACTGATAACATTGATATCGTATATCAACTCATCCGAGCATGGCCATGCATTTTTCTAAGTCTTACTCTATCAAGGGGCCCGAAGATATCACTCCCGTTACATAGGAGAGACAAATCTCATCTTGATGATACAAATCCCTCCGCATGATATGTGACATACCCAATGACCTCCTTCAAGTTCACTTAGTCACGAGCAACAAAGGAAAGTATCAAAGTATGTGACTCACATGTAGGGAACCTTGATGATCTTAGGTCAAAGGACTACATATACCATGATCACTATGAGAATCACTTATGACACTCATATAATGATCCATGTAGTATTCTCATGGTGGGTCGGTCCAATAACAAGTTCTCTAACTTGTACCCATATGTAGACTGCATATCTCATATTAGTCTCCACATATGCTAGTCGTTATGTATCATTGAAACCCGCTCCACAATAATGCTAGACTGGGGACATTTAAACATATCATTATTTTAGGATTACAATTATGTTTATTGCGTTACGCAGAAAAAAAACAACAAACATAATTTCTGGATTAATGTCTTAATAAAATATCATGACTCAATGTGCAAAAAAGAATACAATCATCTCATGATTGGCTTTTGGGCATGATACTAACAATTTCTTTGTCGTGGGAAGGTTTTTTGGGTTTGCTTGTTTAGAGGGTCTTGTTGTTGGGCTATAGATGAACAAAACAACACCACGAACGATGATAGATGAGGTCACAGACTGGAACATGGAGCCACGCGCCTCCAATGCAGTGAGACTTGGAAGGTAGTTTTTCCCTTCTTTTCTTCTTTTCTTTCTTTATTTCTCTTTTCCATTTCCAATCCTGGTCATTGACCCTTTTTGCCTTTTTTTTCTTTTTGTGGGGTTCAGGTGTCCTATGTGCTAGAGAAGGCTCAAGCTAAACTCAGCTTAGGTAAATATTCTTTTCATTTCAACTTGGCTATTAAGTACTAATGGTCTACTTTCCTCCATTTTTTTATGCATCATCTAACTTAGGAATTTCTTTTAAATAACCATAACACTTTTTTTCCTCACCTTAATTTTTTTAGATGTGGAGCGAGGTTATTGACAAAGATGAAGAACAAAAGAAGGGATGGTGGTCCAACACAGAATGGTTGTCTATAGCATCCGGAACTTTGGCCTTCTTTGGCTGATAGGTATGAAATTTTTTTTATTTTTTTTTTGTTTCTGTATATGACATTTAGACTTGTGTAATCTAGGATGCTTGTTATTTTGCCTATTATTTTTCATTGAACATGCATTCCATCTATCTTTAGATTATGCTTTTGTTTTTCCCAAAGAGCACATACTCTATTTCCCATAGGATAATGCAGTATGGTGCCATACATGGATAGTTTGACAAAAAGAAATTCAGGAGTGGGTTGTGTATGATAAAATTTGACATTTAAAAGAAACCATAAAGCATTCAAAACTAACTGAAGGACTAAGCAATGAGGCCCAATATTTAAAATATCTTAACAAAAGTGATGGAAAATATATAAATAGTAAAAGCAAGAAAGAAATGAAACATATTGCAATGAGGCCCAATATTTAGAATTTGTTAATAAAAAAAGGAGAAATATATAAATAGTAAAAGCAAGCAAGAAATCAAACATATTGCTCTCTCTTAAAAAATATAGTAGTATAAGACATTAATAAGATGTGTGGTTTAAAATGGCGGCTTAGTATCAGTGACAAAGTTTTGTTCGTAAAAATGACCAGAAAGTAAAAAAGATTTGTTGGCTTGTTGAGCAATAAAAAACATTTACAACAGATTATTGGGAGTTTGTGTGAAAACACTTGTTAACATTTTTCAAATGGGAACTTGATAAAAACATTGAGAACATGTGTATGTAGATTGTAAGGCTGTTAGTAAGCCATAAGGAGCAAATTGAATGAACTTGGGCTTATTACTTACCTTTGATTTAGTTGCTCCATCTACTTCTCTCTTGGAGTAGTTGTATTTCTTTGGAGTCTACATTTATTGAGTAGTTTATGAAAAATAGAAGTCAGTGAATTGAAATAACATATTGTTTGGTGTACATATGTATCATGAAAAACCATATAAATCAGTAGTCATGATAGTTAGAACATACTTGAGATCTACATCCAAGACCATAATACATGTATTCTACTCGTATTAAAACTCCCTCATATTTTCAGAATAAGCCGTGGTACATAGCACCTCATTTAATTACTAGAAAGAAATTATTGAGAACTTGATCAAATAAACCTTTTGTGTTTTTCATTTCTTACTTTCTCTGCAACATTTGGTTTTGTAAGGAACACTATCGTATACATGGGAAAATTGAAGTTTAGTGCAATAATTTGTTTGAAAAAATTGTCAAATAGAAAATTGAGTTTTATTGATTATTTTTACCTTCTATGCAGAAATTGTTGCACAGTGGCTAGTTAAAATCGTTGTTTTGGTTCCTTGTTTGTAGAAATAGCATACTTTGTGAATCCTCCTTTTTCTTTGACTTTCTTTTCCCATCTTTAGTTTGGCTTTGCACCTGTTCATAATTAAAAGAAGAAATTCAGGGTCACCGATTCTTTATTTTTTTTGCTAATATGCATTTGTAAAAGACAATGGAATTGCTCATTACTACGTGGATTCATGCATTTGTTTGATTTGGTTGCGTTGGTCTCTTTTCTTTAGCTACGAGCCTCTACAACAGTATTGTAGAATTGGAGAAAATAGTAGTTAGTATAATGATCTGTGGTTATCTGTAGTACGGTGGAATAATTAATAGAATTGCATGTACACACATCAAAATCTTCCTTATAGCAAGTGCTAACAATCTAAATTTAGCGGTACATACATGAAACAAAACATATAAAATAGAGCACACAAACACACATGAGCAGAATTAAATTGTTCGTTGTTTTTAGACCATCTGATTCCTCCTTTCATCCTTTTTAACTTAGGCATTTGTTTAAAGAATAAATTGTTTTTCATAGTTCACAGGTGGAAGGTTCGCGTAATTTTTTCTTCTTCAGAAATTAGATTTTATCCCATAGTTTTCATCCTCTCATTTTCCTCCATAACTTTTTCAAATTTGACAATACGTACATGAATGCATGTACTTATAAACAAATGCTCGTTACTATTTCTGTTGTGTGTCCTTCACTAGTGATACTCCTTTCATGAATGCATTGTAAAAGATTGTGAAGTACTATAAAAAAAAAAAGAATTGATTAATTAGAGAGAGAGGAACTAAAATACCTAGTTTGTCTACTGCAGTAGCTTGTGTCAATTGGAAATGGAATATTTGTCTTGAGTTAGTATTGCGGGTTACATATATTGTTAGTGTTACAAAAAAAGGAAGTGAAACTGAAATTGTATAACCTATTACCAGTGTAGGTGGATTCTATAGAACCAAGAATTGAGGTGGATGAGCATAGTGCTTGCTGGAAAACCAAGAAAGCTTTGGCTTTAGAACGTTCGCTGCCTGATGGTTTAATGAATTGGAAATTGTGGGAAAGGAAAAATGTAAACAATTGTAAAACATGTTTTCGCTTTCTATAGTAGATGGTTAAAAGATGAAAGTTGGCATAGTGGATAGGGGGCGGACGTGGGTTAAAATGCCCACCTCTAACTGCAAAAAAAAATTGTAAAAAATAACTGGTATATAAAATGTGGAACTTGGAAAAAATATTAATATATGTGTAAAAATAAAATTCCAGATAATTTGGTGAACATGGGCTTGAATCGAATAAAAACAAAAAAAAATGATGGAATTGAGGTACACGTGGCATACTCATAGAATGTGTGGTAATGGTGTAAATTCATTTAAAAGGGGGCAAAGTCAACCAGGGGACCAGTACTTGTTAGGCACGTGTAATTCATTAGGGGTAACTTTGGAAATTGACACGTGTCATGTTGTGCTAAGTCTGGAAATACACGTGTCATCTACTCAAATTTTGTTCAATTTTAAAATAATGTGAAATGACCATTTAGCCAAATTACCTGCTTTCATATCTATTTATAGATTATAGATTTCTGAAAAGGGGATGTCAGGCATATGTTTCAATTCAGTGATCTCTATTGGTGTCATCTCCACAGCAAAATCAGCCAATGTTTGTGCTTTTATGGTCCTTTGAGGTTCAAACTAGATGTCGAACTCTCCTAGTTCAATGCACTATTTTCCCAATTTCCCTGAGTAGTCTAGGCCTTGAAGGATATCCTTTAGTGACAGTTCTATCTGTACAATGATCTTGTGTGTCCAAAAGTACGTTCTCAGCTTCTTCAACATTGTGGCAAAGGCAAAGACAGCTATTTGGAGAGTTGGTATTATGATTCTACAACATCGAGGGTTCAATTAATATAATATAGGAGTGGTTGCTCCATTTCTTGCCTTATGATGAGAATGAAATTGATCGAGCTTTTAGCCAAGTATAACTTTAGGGGCTTGCTACGTCACAATTGCTTAAGCAATGGGTGTCATAAATATTCTTTGGTTTGTCTCAAGGCTTCTTTACATTTTTATGTCTGCTCAAACTCCGCCAAGGAAAAAATGAGGCATCAATCCCCAAAGCTGCATGCAAATCATCCAAGGGTGGTCAGTTTTCTAGGTAGTTTTTGGATATCTTTCTTGCTTTAAGGGTCAGGCATTGATAGGATTATTTCAATCTTATTAGAATTTACATTGATCCCCCTTACAGAGACTATATAACCCGGGAACTACCCTGCACCAACCCTAAAAATATATTTTTAGGGTATTAGCCTCATGTTTAATTATTTCATCCTTTGAAGTGTTACATGTAGGTCGTCAAAGTAGCAGTCTAGTGCCCTACTCTTGATGATCATATCATCTATGTATACTTTTATGTTTTGTCTTAACTGTTTTATGAAGACTTTATTCATCAGTCGCTGATAAGTTCCACATGCATTTTTCAAGCTGAAACGCATCCTTTAGCAATTATAGACTGCTTCTCCAGTCTTGAAAGTCATTTTATCCTCATCTTTAAGGTCCATTTGAATCTGGTGATAGCTGCTAAAAGTGTCCATGAAAGATAAGATCTTGAATTCAATGGTGGAATTTACTAGTTGATCAATGGTGGGTAACAAATAAGGGCCCTAAAGGCAAGCATCATTTAGGTTCATGTAGCCAATGCAAATGCGCCATTCCTCTCGCTTCTTATCAGTTTGTTAAGAATGATTCTAATCTAGTTCATGGCCTAGTTGAAATAAAAGGCGCCCTGATGGTATACTTGTAGATAGAAAGACATTACAATCAGTTTGATAATGATTGAGTGACATTCATTCTTCGGCCCGAACTAAGGAATGCCATAGATATGATACAAAATGGATTTTATTCTATTGTTGATCAGAGAATGCACATGCGTCATTCCCCATTCTTTTTTTATTTTTTGGCCAAGACCACGTTAGCTAACCATTCCATTCAAGGTAGCATATTTCATGAATAATCGTAGCCTTTAAAAGCTTTTTGACCTCTTTTCAAATGAAGTCCCTTTTCTTTAGTGCCATTTTCACTTCTTTTGTTAAACTAGTCAGGCAAAAGGGTCGACTTATAATCTATGTGTGATAACATCGGGCCTTATGCCTTGCATATCACTAAGAAACCATGCAAAATATACCCATATTAGCAAGTAAAAAATTAATGAATGAAGTCTTTACCTTAAAAGGGACATCTTTCCCAACCTTTACAATCTTATTGAGAGCCATTTCTATCTCCTCCGAGTCCTTTGGCAAGAGTGCTCCTGGATCATTGGCTTGGGGCTCTTCTTCCTTCTTCTTTGGCTCTAGCAGCTATTGTTTGGTATCTCAATGGCCCCGTAAACTCCCCACATAGCTCTATCGCATAAAGGCTTGGTTTAAATGTACAGTGGTATACCTTATAGGGGTTGCAAAAACCATTATTAGCCATTTAATATCAAGTCAGATGTGAAAACTGTATATCATCTGGACTCCCAATGATGGCATTATGTGACAACGGAATGCCTAGAACTAGGAATTTTGATGTATAAAAATCACACATATATAACTTTTTCCATCATTATAGTGCCCATTAACATGAGAAGTAGTCTGACCATTCCAAGCATCAACACCTCCTCTTGTTTGACTTTATATGTGGGCCTCAAATCTTAGGTCAATTAGGATTTCTGGACTCTGATTTTTCCTAGTAAATTAGCAAAAATTACATTTGAGTTATCCCTCATGTCCCGATTAACTCTTTCAACATCAAAATTATTAATTGTTGTAGTGATAACAATTGGGTCAACATGAGGGACCAAGGTATGAGACCCATCCGGCCATGTTAAAACATTGCTGACATTAGACACTTCCAGCTAAACAATCCTAAGTCCTTGATGCTTCAAATCCAAGAAGGATTCTCCATTCATGATCATATGGTCCACCCCACTAGTGGTCTTGGATTCCTATAACTATCCCTGGGGGGAGAACATGCTATTTCCTATCGATGGCCTTTATCCTGATCATCATCGTCATTGTTTTTTCTAAGGGACCTCTTTTCCCACCTTTGGCAGGGGGACTATTTCCTAACCAAATACTCTCACAATTTCCCTGATTGTATCATCTTTTCAAGGAGCCGCTTCAATTGCCAATAATTCTTTATATCATGTCCATTGTCTTTATGATTGCGGCAATATTTCTCCAGGTCATTTTTATTCGTTGGCCCCATAGGCTGGGACATCTTGGTGGCTTGTTTTTCCTCTCTAATATGTATAATACATTCACCCATTTTTCCATTAGTGGGGGCAACATGAGGCTAAGTCATGGAGGTTCCATCCCCTAGCTCTTATTTCTTGATATAGACCCTTCTTCTTTTGGCCTTGGTTGTTCATTCGGTCATGCTGGTCGATTGAACTCCTTTATGTGCATATTTCTAGTTGCTCAATCAAGAAACTCTTCAATATTCCTCTTGGGATTCTCATGCAAGTCCCAAGCCAATTTGAAGTCTTTCAACAAACCTAAAGCTATGGCAACCAAACGCAACTCGAAGGACAATCTTGTACCTGGATAGCCAAAGGATTGAATCTTCATACAAAATACCTTAAGGACTAGTATTTGCCCAACCTTGTTTTTAATACGTGAGCTAACACTTTTGGAGTTAGCTTACTTCCCAAGCAATGTCACAGAAAAGCTTAGGAGAGATCCTTAAAAAATTGGAAACGATGCCTGTATTAGTCTCAAACTGTAAGGGAGCAACCCTCATCATAATCGAGCGAAACATGATAGCCGAAAGGCTATCGGCCACAGGACCTTCAGATATGTGGTCGACACCACCCTCAAAATGTCGCATCGCATCACCAACCTTGGGAGAAAGCTTATAACCTTCCTCGGTTACCGTCTCAACCAACCTTGGATTGAGACCTAGTACCACCCTTGGAAAGGAGCATGGCCAACCTCGGAAAAGGGTTGACATCACCTTCGGATAATAGATCAATCGACCTTGAAAAGTGCCCTACACTACCTTCAGGTGACCAACTTCGGGTTGTACAGCAACCACCCTCGATCAAATAACTAATATCACCTCAGAAAATCCCTCATCAACCTCGGAGATAAACATGGCTTCTGAAGGGGATTGAGAACCTCTGAAGGCTTAAAGAGGAAAATGACAAATGTATAGCTAATAGGACCACTGATATAGCCTCCACAGGCCCTTAACCTTCTACCTAGGTGTGACCGCCTACAAATAGCTAGGCACACCTTTCCCTGAGGTACGGTCCGAACATAAGCAGATCTAGCCAACCACGTGTCCTAATCTGCTTGACTAAGGAAAATGGCTTTCTCCCTAAAGCCTCCTATAAATGCTTAAGAAGCTCCCAAGTAATATGAGAGGAGAGATCCCTTTTCTGCTTTCTACTCTCAGCAACTTCTCCTTCATATACTAATTTGGGTGTTAGAGGTTCCTTCCTAAAAGAAAGTCTAGGGATCCCCTGACCCTCGTTCTTCTAGTGCTACAAATATCATTCAAGTGAAATTCTCTCGGAGGCCAAACATGTCATCCATTAAAGATGTCTTACAGCACCAAAATGAATGACATAAGATTACATCAGATGATTTTTCAAGTCACATGGAAGTGATGTATCATTGTAGGTGGTTGATTGGATTAGTGAGGCCATCATAACGGTCAAAGTTCAGCATCCTAAAGTTGTATAGTGTAGGGGTATTGATGATCTTTCCACATTTGGTGCTAAATGGATTTCAGCAGCCTCTTCAAGCGCCTTAGGTACGACTCTTCCTATTCCTGCTACATTGTCATCCTCAGCTGCTTAAAGAGAGCATGCTAGAGAGCCTAAAACTAAATGTCATCTAGGGTGGCTAGCCCTTTTCTTCTCTAAGGTCTTGTTGAGGTAATAGGGACTGCTCTCCTTCGACCCCCTAAACCATGTCAGCATTTTAAGGTTTCTCAAGGTGTTCATCATTATGTTCCCATAGATGATGCCAAATTGATATTCAATGTGATGCCAATTTGACTAGGAGAACCGACCATGGAGCTTGCACATCATGAACCAAATATCCTACACTCAAATATTACATCAGAGTTCCAAGATGTTTACTAGGTAAAAACCCTTTGATGGTCAAGTTAATCTTTGAAGTGCGAAGCATCAATAAAAGGAATGTTGGTAGAATTTTGTACATTCGTGAGAGGAATCCCATTATATAATGGTGGAAGAGATTATCGAGTTTGCTCTTAGATAGGAGTAATACTGTAATAAAGGATTTTGTTACCATCTTTATTGTATTCTTTTTATCTATTCTATTTCTAGACTTCTTGGGTCTGCAGCTATGAGCCTCTATAATCATTCTACCTTGGGTCCTCAATATGAGCTTATTTTGGACTCGTATCGTATCGCTTATATAGCCTAAAAGATAAGAACAAAAAAGTGTAGCTGACAAAATGTGGTATTGGTTACAAGGATTAGTAAAATCACAATATACTAGCTCCTAACAAATAGGAACTTATTAACAAACTTGATAAGGCCAAATATTGATTGACTTCAATAGAAACATAAGTCCCAATAATTCCCCTTTTAAATTCAAGGAGTATGGCATTCAATTTAAACTTGGTGCTTCACACACTTTGAGCTCTTCATGTAGCTTTAAGTTGTCTTCAAGTTTTAATGGCTTGTCCATGATATCAGCCACTTTGTAACTTGTTTGACAATAAATAAACTTTACGACTTTTTCCTTAATATGGTCCCTCAAGAAATGAAATCTAACATCTATATGCTTGCTTTTACCATGCATGACCAGATTCTTGGACAACTTGGCTATTGAACTGTTATCACAAAATATGGTAGTACACTTACTTTGTGAATGACCTATGTTCTCCAACACCTTTCTCATCCATGTAAACTAGCAAGCACATGAGATAGCTGCTACAAATTCTACTTATGTAGTTGACAAGGTCACCTCTACTTAATTCTTAGAGGCCCAAAACACTGCTTCAACATTCAACAAAAACACATAACTAGATATGCTCTTGCAATCATTGAAAGCTCTACCATAATCACTATCAATATAGCCTAAAAATTCACCAACATCTCTTTTTTTATAAAAATCCCTAACTCAATGGCTTCTTTCAATTAATGAAGAACCTTTTTTGCTACTTGCATGTGTACATCAAAAGCATTAGGCACATACATGCTCAAGAGAGATGGCACGTACATTAAATCTGGTCTAGTTGCAGTAATGTATATAAGGCTTCAGATCAACTACTAGTAGATTGTAGCATCTATGTTAGCACCTCCTCTTTCTTTTCATAGCTTGAATACAGGCATAATAAGATTCTTTACTGGATTGCAATCTTGTAGGCCAAACTTCTTAAGTACTTCCCAAGCTACTTCTTCTAGCTCAAGAAGATACCTTTGAATTTTTCAAAACTTCAACACCAAGAAGGTACTTCATCTTCCCTAGATCTGTCAAAAAAAACTATTTTTCATGGAGTTCTTCAAATTCTCAAATGTGCATCTGTCATTTCCAGTAAAAATTAAGTCAACAAACTACAAGCTTACAATTAAATACCTTTTGCCTTCTTCTTTTATTTTGTTGAATAGAGTGTGCTCAAACTCACATCATCCAAACCCTTGATAAAATATGCTTCAATTTTACTATGCCAAGTACGTGGGGTTGCTTCAACCTATGCAAATGCCTTCTTAAGCCTGCAGACCTTGTCTTCTCCTTTCCAAACATAGCAAAATGGTTGCTCCACGTAGACATCTTCTTTCAACTCTTCACATAGAAATGCACTTTTGGCATCTAATTTTTCACACTCCATTGTTTTTTTGTTACTATGGTAAAATCATCTAGATTGTATCCCATCTTTTTACTGGATTGAAAACTTCATTATAATTGACCCCTTCTTATTGAACATAACCTTTAGCTGCTAATCAGGCTTTGCAATTATCAACCTCACCATTTTCATTCAATTTTGACTTGAAGACACATTTTAATATAATCCTTTTAGCTCTTTTTGATAAAGCAACAAGTTGCTAGGTATCATTTTATTCTATTGCTTCAATCTCTAGATCCACTGGCTTCCACCATTTCACATCCCTTTTACCTTCTTTGAAGGATGTCCTCAAATCTTTATATGAACTGAGCATTGTCAAGATTATTTTCATTTTTAGATGGACCTTCACCAGTTACATAATCTCTCAAGTAATCCGGTAGTCTTTGGACCTTTCTTTAGTCTAAAGTAGCTTCATTGGATGAATCACTTGAGGTTGATATTGTTTTATTTGATTTAGTACTTTCCACCTTTATAGCTTCACTCTCAAAGGAGACATCTTCATGAATAGCTTTGTTTTTCTAAAATAAAAAGTGATGCTTAACTTTTTCATTTGCCCTTGCCCATTTTTAGACTTTATCTTCTTTGAAGGTCACATTTCTACTTACTATAACTTGGGTAAACTCTACAAATCATCCCTAAATCATATCCTATTTTGTTTAGTGATCTAGAAACTATCAAATCTTGAACCAACTAACCCAAAACTATTTAATTGTTATTGTCTCATCTTGCCGTCTATCGCATTATTAAAGATGGATTGAAAGATGATGCCACATTGACAGCCACACAAGCTTTTAAAGTCTTATCAACAACCACACCATTTTCCATCCATACTTAATAGCTGTGATGGATGAAGGATGAGACAACAACAATTAAATATTTTAAGGATGATTGACAAAACTTAAGGATGATTAAGCAACATTAGATATAGTTTAGGGATGACAGGTGGAGTTTACCCCTATATTCTGTTAGTAATTGGATCAAAAGTCAATAGGCTTTTCAGTCATTACTGTCTCCAAGTTATTCTTCAAATCTGGAACATAAAATACATCTATGACCACCTGAGTTGTGCCATTATGCTTAAGCTTTATGTTGCTTTTTCCCATCACTTTCATTTTTGAATTGTTGCCAAGCTTTTACTAAGTGCTTGTAAGACTCATCTAAGGTAGAGATACATTTCTTGTTCTTGCACATATGATTACTATAGCCCCAGTCAAGAAACCATATGCCTTCTAGTTTAAAGTTGGTGGGTTTAACAAAAGACATGATAAACATTTCTTCTTCTTCATCAATCTTAGCATGGTTGGCACTTTTGCAACTAGGACACTCACACTAAAAATAACCTAATTTATGACATTTAAAGCATTCCACAATGGCCTTGTTTAAAGACTACCCGCCTCTTTCTTCACTATTCTCTCCATATGTAAGTTTCAATACATGTTCATCTTTTGGATCAACGTGGGAATTCATTCTTTGTTCAAGGACCAAGTGACTACTTTGAAGCTCCACTATAGTCAGCTCATCCAAGTTGTAAGACTTTTCCACTAAGCACAAAACGTATTCAAAATCTTGAGGTCATTGAACTCAAGATTTTCTCTATGGTTATAACCTAACTAATTTGTTCACCATGAATCTTTATCTTGTTCTCGATGATAAGAATTCGAGCAAAATATGCATCCACCTTTTCTTCTTCCTTCATTTGAAAAACCTCAAATTATTCTTATGGCTCCTGTGACTAAGCCATATTTACTTTGATCATTATTTGGTATTTTTGGTTCATTAAATCCCCGATGCTCTTCAAACTCTCTTTATTAAAGATTGTTTACACGATAGTCCTATCAATGGCCTATAAAATATAGTTCTTCACCTTCAAATCTTTTAATTTTTTTTCTTCAATTAGCCTTTATTGTGCCTTTATTGGCTTCATTCCTTCAGGTACTGTGAGGATCCCCATATCCACCAAATGCCAATATTCTTTTTACCAAAGAAAATTCTCCGTAAACATAGCCCAATGATCATAATGATCATCAAACATTGGTATTATCAGCTGCACAAAGTTGCCATCTTTAGTTGACAATCCTCACACATCCTTACTATTTGTTTCTCTCTCAAACTTGATAGGAAACCACAATTCCTAATCACTCTCTAGCTTGCTCTGATATAAAACTTTTAGAAACTCAATGCTTTGGTGCTATTGTTCAGCATGATTAGTTGCTTATATAGCCTTATAGAATAAGAACAAATAAGTGCAACCTACAAAATGTGGAATTGGTTACAAGAAATAATAAAAAAGCTAAATACAAGTTCTTAACAAATAGGAACTTATTAACAAAACTTGATAAGTTCCAACATTTTTTACCCATACTTAGTGTTACACCCCGGTGCCAGAGATCATGTCATTGACTCTGCCATCTTACACCTTCATCTCAATCAACTTATAATTAAAAAGGACTTTTGGAATTTTAAGCAGAAGATGACTGAATTTGAAGAAAAGAAGAAATTTTATACAAAGGGTTTTTGGACCTTAGTGGACACTAAATAAATGCTCGGGTATTAGTGTATCAAGCATGGAAACAAGATCAGTAGAGCGAGTATAAAACATCACTCATGGCATAAGGCTATGTGATGTCACCGAAAGCCTTCAAATTTGACAAAATCAATCTTTCCTATAAAATTCTAGATTAGTTCAACAAACTAGATGTTGAACCAAGTAGAAAAAAAAACTAAATTATAGTTAAGCTAAAGGAACTCAAGATGCGTGTGGAAAAGGAGTTTTCTTGCTTAAGAGGTAACTTTGACAAAAAATTAGATTCTAAGATTCTTTGCAACCTGAGAAAGCATCAACTAGGGGAACTTTTGATTTTCCTAGAACATAAGTGCATCATATCTTCAATCCTGTGAATTTTTATGTGTTAATGAAGAAACTTGTTGAAGAATGTTACTATATGTTAATGGGTTGCGAGATCAACTTTAAAGAAAATATTCAGAGAAGTAGTTTGTGTTTGTATGCATACTTGGTTTATGGTAAAAATCAAGTTATTTTTTATGTGGAAAATATGTAACAAAACTTAGTGGACTTTAGAACTCCATTATAAATCAATTTTACAATAAGGTTTTGGATCTCTTGTTTTAAGTGAATTGTGTCAATATGTGCTATGTTTATGTATGTTGATGTGTTGTGTAGAAAATCAAAGTTCTCTTACTAAGTTCAATAAATCTCGCCTTTTAGTTTTTCATCATTTTTCATGAAAAGAACATGGGCAATAGCTTAGGTGTGTAATGTGGCTTGTTAGGTTATGTTGTCTAGGACAGGAAGGAAGGACTAAAATGTTCTCTAGTTTTGAAATAGAGTATGGTTTATGTATGTTGGGAGGCTTGTGTGTGAAAGTACTGTGTATGAGTTGCTTGTATGTGTGCTTGATGAACGTCAGAATAGGGCTTCTATATATGTGATTAAAGGTTGTATTGATCTTATAATCAAACTCCCTAAGTAGGCATCTAAATGAAGTTTTTATGCATGAACCTTTAGTAAAGGTTGTAACTTTGGTTTTCTTATGTTGATTTTGTCTTTCAATTGTTTGCTATTGGTTTTGTGTGGTTAATTCATGTGGCAACTGCTAATTTCTCTTATTTTTTTCATTGAAAAACTATTTTTATTAAGAAAGAGTAAAATGAAATTTCATTTCCAAGAATGATTTAAAAATAGCCTAAATTTTGAAAAGCATGCGTGGTTTTACAATTAAATTGTCTTTGAAGCCTAAAATCTAATTTTTGAAGTCTTGGAGAAGTTTTAACTTGAAAGTTCATGCTTGTAAATATTCTATAAAGAAGTGGCTTATTTGCAGCCTACACAAGCAAGGTTTGTACTTTTGCAAGGAAATTTTATGTTTTTTTTTTTGCAAGCAAGTTTGTTTTAATTGTTCAAATGTGGCTTAAAGCTTTAGCTTCGGTTTAACTAAGCAAATTTAAGGATGGGCTACTAACGCAAGTGTTTTACTTAGATGGTTTAACATGAGTTTGATTGTTAGCTAGAGAACTTATTTCAGATTGATGTTTTAAGAGAACATTCCTAATTATATTCAGGAAGTGTTAGAAACAATTTTGCTATAAAATATAATGTGAGCTAAGAAAAATAGGATGTTTCAGTCTTTACAGATTCTTTTACATATTTTGGGGTTTAAAGGAGCAAAGTTTGCTTTTGCGATCTAAAGTTCTGTTTTAACCTCATTAACAAGCTTTTTTATAGCATTTGGTTTGTACCTGAAAGTTGTAAAAAAGATTGGACTGACTAGAACTAAAATTTCCCTTTTCCAGCTTGTGTTATTAGTGTTACATGCTATTGAACTTGAATTATACACTAGTGTGTATGCGTTAGTATGTGTTGTGTAGTGCAAGTTTGTGCAAAAAAAACTTTAAAAGTGTGAACCAAGTGAGTGCAGTATGTATGTTTGTCATGTCATGGCCAGGTTTTCTATGAAAAGTTGTTATTAGAGTAGGTTCAAAATCTGATAAGTGATATTGTGCTATTGCCTCCTTTGAAGTATTAGGGTAACTTGTGTGGAACTATAGTTATTGTGTGTGTGTGTGTGCTGATGGCAAGTAGTGGAGGATCTAGATAATGAGATAGGCAGCCATGGTCTAGAGGAAGGCGCTCAAGAACAAGAGAACAACATGAAGAATTAATGTCCAGGATTCATATGATAGATATCATGGAAATGACAAATGACAACTTATAAAAATTATTTGATAGATCAATAAGCTAGAACATCAGCAGCCTCAAGTCCCTTCATAGGTAACTTTAGTACGATAAGATAGATTAATCAAGGATAGGCTATATCATAATAGTAGCAGGCAGTAGGGATAACCAACCATCTCCTATAAGAGTCCAACCAAAAATCAGACAGGATCCAAAGATCAATATGGAATTTCATGAAAAGTTTAGTTAGGAATTAGAACAAATGAATCAAAATTAGGAAGAGCAAAAACTAAAAGGACACAAAACATAAAGGAGAAAAAAAAATATATAAATAATGATAGGGAGTACAGGGATGAAGACATTAAATGGCAAGTGAAACTGTGAGAAAAATTTCAAGGCCATTGACAACCAAAATGTCATCAACAATTGGATGTAGAGGAAGCACAATGCTAGATTTACCAGTTGGCAAAGTGTTTACTAAGATGAGGATGACACTAGTAGAGAGAGTTCTTATAGCTACATTTACTTAACTGAGAGTGCCGAAGTGTGGTGGAAGGCTATGCAAAGGAACTTTGAGGCCAAGAATACATAGAGGCTACCCTACAGACATAAAGAAATGAATTGGATAAAGTTTGCGAAGATGTGCATGGCTAAATTTATCAATGAGGTAGTGAGAGATTAAAAATTGTTCGAGCTTGATTTACTTGTTGAAGGATAGATGTCAGTTATAGGGTATTAGTAAAAGTTCAATACTTTGATAATGTATGCAACACAAGTGGAAGGGTAGCTCATAGTAAAGGCTAAAATGTTCATGAGAGGAGTTAATTAAAAATTAGATAGCATTTAGTAGCTTGTATAGTCAAGAGCTACCACAAGGTTGTCCAGAGAATAAGTTAGAGAGATTTTACATTTTTAGGTCTAGGCTTAGTAAAACACCTGGAACAAAGACCAATAAGAAAAAACCTCAACAAGGTCCACAACAAACTCGTCAATGAGTAAAAAATGACATATCCTAAAAAAAAAACTTTAAAACCAACCTTTTTGACTTGATAGTAAAACTTGCCTTAAGCACCATCAAAGCAAGCCATGCTATTTGAAGACTAATGCATGTATTAAGTATGGATCCAAGACATACTAACTTAAGGGCTATCCACAAAAAAGGAATTCAGAGAAGAAGGTTTCAGAAGAGGAAATTAGCTAAGGATAGTAGAAAACAATATAGGGAGAGTGTTTGCAATAATGAATAATTAAGGAGACACTTTGCCTAAGAGTTCCAAAGGTACCATTTTAGCTATACATTCAATTGTTTGATTGAGTCTTGTTGGAGCATCTAAAAGAACTAATTTCAGAAGAAAAATGAATTTTAGTTTATATTCAAAGAAAGAGTAGAATGATCATGATCTATACATGAAATTAGATTATAGGGAACAAAGTAAATAGCTATAGAGACATGTGTCCTAAATTTTAAGGACCAAATTCTTAGAGGAGAAGGAATTGTTACGCCTCCGTGCTAGAGACCATATCATGGACTCTACCATGTTGCACTTCTATGCTAGTGACCATGTAATTAAAGGGAATGTTTGCACTTTTATGCACAAAGGGACCAAATTAGAAGAAAGAGGAAATTTCACATAATGGATTATGGACTTAAGTGGACCTTAAAAAAAGCTAAAATATTAGCGTATCAAGCTTAGAAGTGGGAGGGCTAGAGTGGACATAAAACCTTACTCATTGCATAAGGCTAAGCATTGTCACTGGAAGGCTTCAAAGGAAAAACATATCTAAATTAAACTTAATCTAGGAGAAGTCGAGAAGTGTGAAGAAAAGGAGTTTTCTTGCTCAAGAGGGTACATGGTTAGAAAATCAAAATTTAGAGTTTTTTAAAACAAAAGAAGCATCAGGTAAGGGAGCTTTTGATTTTCTTGGAACATAAGTGCATCAGATTTGTGTTCTTGTGAATTTTTATGTGCTAATAAAGAAACTTGTGGAAGAATGATGCGGCATGTTAATGGGCTAGGAGATAAGCTATAAAGGAAATTTGGAGAGAAGTATTTATGTTCCAAGTTTGTGTTCGAGTGTAGAGAGATGTTCTATGCTCCAAGTTAGTTTTTGTATGGTAAGCATGTAACAGAGCCTACTGTAGTCTGTAACACCATAATTAATCAATTATATAGTAAGGTTTTGGACCTCTTACATTAAGTGAATTGTGTCTATATGTGCTATGTGTATATGCTATGTATATGCTTGTTATTGTCTTATGTGTAAAATCAAAGTTTGTTTACTAAGTTCAATCAAACTCACTCTTTAGTTTTTCATCGTTTTCAAGTAATGAACATAAAGAACAAGGGCAATAACTTTGGGTGTGCAATTCTATCACACCTTGACCTTACCATGGCATTGGAGTGTGAAGTATGTAGCTGAACTAAATGAATTCATTCAAATTGCTAAATTACTTAATTGATTACTGGTCAACTTTGAGCACTATTTTGAATGAAATTTAAAAACTTTGGATTGAATTGTGAACAATTGTGACTCGATTTCAAGGAATGATAAACTTGGAGGCTTAATTGGTAAACTCAAGGATTAAACTAAAAATTTAAGGAAAAGTTCACTTAATCTCGATAATGAGAGCTTTAAATAGAAGCAAACCTCAAGGCACTAAATGGAAATAATTTGAAGAAGTGAAAGACTAAATGTAAGCCAACTAATGGTTTATGAGATAATAGTAGTTTAGGTATCCCGAGGCACCATCGGGTATATTTCACCCTTAGGCACCCTTGGCACACCTCGGACCCTTCCTAGAAGCCTCCCTTGGATGACCCAAAATGGTGAACGTTTGCCTATGGTGCCATAAATAGTAGGCAAAACTGTGCTGACCGCTTTTAGTGTTTCTGGCACTTTAACATCGTAGCACCAACCCCTATGGCTACAATAAGCCTTGATTGCTACTTTTGGGGCTTCTTTTACCACCAAAACATACACAACAAGCTACCACAAGCTCTAGATCATATCTACTATTAAATAGGACCATTCCATGTGAAACTAACCAAGCAACATGTATTTAATTGTCCTACACAAGAGCTTCATCCTCCCTAGTCCATCATAAGCAAATTCTGCCATAACCTGTGTTCTCCTATTCTACTTGGACCCACAAGCAAGCAAGCGAGCTAAGGTATGCACCAAATGAGTATATAAACTAAATTCCTTACCTTAATTAAAGACAACAAGCAAGCATCAAGCATATCCAAGCAATTTGGGATAACTTAAGGTGGTTCCTATGATTCCAACAAAATTCATCACAAATTGCCCCTAAAGTAGAGGATAAAAGTCCCTAAAGTAAGAAAAATAAAGAGAAACAAACAATAACACATACCCAAGCTCAAGTAACCTCAAGAAACTAAGAACAATAAGGAGAAACAAACAATAACACATACCCAAGCTCACCAAGCAAGAAAAATACCCCTAAAGTAATGATAAAATGGATGAGCTTTGGGCAAGAGATCATGAAAGGGAAGGAGACCCACAAAAATGGATTGGAAAATATGGTGAATAGTGACATCCTCACCTCTTAAATTGGTTTAAAAAGCATCTTTTCCCCTAAAAGACTCCAACTTTCTTATTTTTTTTCCAAAACACCTTATGCCCAAATAGAGCCACTAGACTTAGGCAATTTCTATCCAACACTTTGTTTTCCTGTCACTTAGATTCAAGAAAATGACTTATGTGCTTTTGAAACCCAATCTATCACCATGGGGTTGCCCTAGTACACTTAGGTGCCAAAATAACATAAGAGCCATCTTACCCTTTACACACGTACTTGAGTTACTAAATCAAAGTAACTGAGGCACTTAACTAAAGATCTTGACTTATAAAATAAGTCTTGCATGACTATTGATGGTCCACTGCTTAAAGGGTCATAATACTAGTAAGTTGGCTATTGTTGCCTATAAAAGAAGGTGTGCTCATTAGTTAAAAAAGAAGTTTTTTTTTCTTCAACAAAAATTCATATAAATTTAATTATATCCATTGAAAGCATCGGGAAAACTTAAATATTTATATCTAGTCGTGTGGTCAACCAGTTGATCAATAGAAGGTAGAGGATAAAAGTCCTTTGGGCAAGTATTGCTAACCTTGATTAAATATATGCACATTCCAAGTTTATTACCTCTTTCCTTTATGAAAATCACTATATCACTCAGCCAATTAGGGTACTTTACCTCCCTTATCACTCTTGCCTCTAATAGTCATTGAACTTATTATTTAACAAAGGCCCTTTTATGTAGGGCAATATTATGTTTCTTTTGCATAATGAGCTAAGCTTCCAAGTTTACCATAAGATTATGCTTGATAATGTCCAGACTTATATTAGGCATTTCCTTCCATAACTAGGTAGACAAGTCTTTAGTTCAAAATGAGAAAATGCAAGCCGAGCCTTTCCCTTTTTAAGTATGTGTTTCCCAATTATGGTACTTTAGGCAGAAATCAATTCTAACCTCTTAGTCTCCACCTCCTTATTTTTTGAATTTAGTGGCTTTAGAAGGTGCCTCATCAGATATGTCCAAAGCCTGTGCACCTGACATACGTGCATAGATCTTACTTTGTGTCTGGCTAGATTTTGTGGATAGCTTTCATACTTCAGCTTGGTTAATGTAGATGAAAATGTCCCTTTATTTAGCTTTGAAGGTAATAGTCAAATAATTGACATCAGATATCAAGTGCAAGTTACCTTGAGTCTGCATGCCCAGGATGGCGTTATGAGAGGAGAGAACATCTATGACAATAAACCTTTTCATAACTGTAATAAAGGGTTCTGTGTCATCCTTATTTAATTTTCAATGCAGCATAAGAGGAAGATCGATCAACCCAAGAACCTATAGTTCCCCGGGCCCAATGCCAAAGGTGAAAGATGACATTGGCTTCAGCTTCGACTAAAAGATAGCCAAGCTGGGAATAGGTAGGTCCATAGGACATTGGCATTCAAGCCATCATTAGAAAGTACCCTTTTCATGTCTAAGTTTCTAATTCATGTTGTTATTAGAAGAGGTTCATCGTGAGGAAATTTGATGCTCAACATAACCTAGCTTGTCAATTGATTCATTAGGCTATCAAGCTCCACTAGCACAATCTCTCATCCCTTTCTCTTCTTCTTAGTCAAGGGCAGTCTTTTGGTAATTGTGTGAATGATCGTAGCTACAAAGGGAGGTTACCTGTGAGTGCTTCAGTTGTTTCAATAATCACCAAAATAATAGTCATCATCATTATTCCTTCTTTCATTTTTTCTTCATTCTTTATACTTTGAACACGGGAAGCATAGATACCATCTCAAATTTCCTTGTTTCATCAGGGACTCAATGTACTTCTTCAATTAATGGCAGTCTTAAATGTTGTGGCTATGATCACAACATAACTAACAATAGTTCTTCGAATTCTTTTTGCTTTTTTAAGACAATGGTTTTGAGTACTTGACACCTCCTCACTTTTTCTAGAACCATAAGAACACTAGCCCTTGAAGCGCTCAGGAGAGTAAATGATGACTTTTTTCCTCAATGTTTTTGAACTTGCCTAGTCTCATCCACTTGTACCGAGGTTGGCCCATCTGCAACTCTCACCTTCTCTTTTTATACGTTCAATCAACCATCTTGTGTTTTTTGGCCACAACATATTGTTCCACTCTCCTATGTAATTCCCCTAAAGTATCTAAGGGTTCCTTAGAAAACTCAAAAAGTTGTTGAGCATCACATCACAGGCCTTGTGCCATTGTAAGGATACAAATTCTAGGATGCAAATTTGGCATGTTCAGTGCCTCTTGATTGATGTGCTCAATGTAGTCTTGTAGAAGTTTTCAAAGGATTTAGGCTATGTCAAACATCTAGAAGAAAATTTTCATTTTAGGGTAACTTTTGATGAACTGTTGGCTAAAGGCTATAACAAGTTCCTAGAAACTAGAAAAAAAGTGAAGGGAAAGGGAATTATATCAAGTAGTAATAGGTCTGAAAAATGTTACCTCAAAGCACTTGCACAAGGTTGCATCATCCACACCGTACAACACCATATTATATTGATAGTTAGTGAGATTTATCTGATGGCTATCTCTCCTAACATATGACTCTTGGTGTAGGATCCTAAAGTCATTTCGTATGAGCAACTCGTCTACCTCTTGAATGAAAAGAAACTCATCACAAATTTTGACCTCTATAAGCTGAGAACAAATAGGATTTTTGGGGACTTAAATTTTCACTCAATTAAGTCTTTCTAAGAGCTTTTCCATTAATGCTGTTATGGATGGTTCTTCTCCTTGTCGACGATCACTCAGCTCGGGCAGGTAGTGTCAGCTCTTCAATGACTAACTTTCTCATCGAGAGGAGTAACTTGTTCTACAAAAGGATCAACACTCCCTAGAATTTGAATGCCCTTCAATCTAGCTTTTCTTCTAGTCATGACAAGGTAGTTCTCCAAAAAAGGATTCCTCACGAATGTTATTTCTCAACTAACCCCTTTAAGGGGATTTCCTCGTTGGGTCGATGAACACCTCTAGCAAAAGATTCATCCCAACTAACCTTTACTACACTATGCATTGTTCTAGCTATTGTGCCATTTTTATGACAATAGGATGCTAGAAATCATGCAAGAAGCCCACACTGATTAGTCACTTATCCTCCAAAGTTGAAGTGCCTTATGGAACTAAAATGCATAATGAGGTTATGGGTTTGCCTCCGCTTGAGGATCTTGGACCCTTTTTTCTTCAAGCAGCACATGTCAAGTTGCTAATTTCCAATCAGGTTATCATACCCTTCCTTGCATTAGCCTAAGGTTGGAAGAAATGCGAAGGAAGTATCCACTAATTAAAGCTAAATAAGCGATATTGAGGTCTAGGCTACAAATTCATGAGTGGTTTAAGTAAAAGAAGGAGATTGAAGTTAACCGAGTGTAGGATTTTGTAAAGGTATTATGGTCATATGTGTCAGGTGAGGGCTGGAGTAGAAAGATACAAAGGTTGGGGAGTTGATTATACTTGTGAAGAATATATTAATAAAACTTTGATAGGGTATTAAAATGACAAGGAAAAGATTAAGGGAGTAGATTGGTGCATGCAACTTTGATTAAACACTAAGCAAGGGTTAAGCCAAAATTAGGGACACTTTGCCATGCAGATGATTTGCATGCCTCCACCTCTACTTATTCTGATCTTGTACAGTTCTTCATCTTTGAAGAGAAAGGAAAAAGTCCAAAACTATTGCTGGAAATTAGCTGAGGAAGAAATAAGAGAAGCAGAAGGGAAGTTTTGACTCTTTTACAAGGAAATTGTAGATTTCTTCACCAACAAGCAAAATGAAGCTAGTAATGAGGTAAGAGATGGTTTACACTCATCTTTCTTGAGGATTTGCTAGATGAGTTCTTCAGTAATGTGTTGAATTAAAGCTTTGAGGCATGGCAAAGGCTATATGAACTCTTGAGTGTGAATCAGGGGCAAAGTTGTTGGTATCGAGAGGAACACATGTAACTAGCTTAAGATAGGTGGCTAGTGATTAAGAGACTAATTCAGAGTTAAGCTGACCTTACTTTGGTCTCCAGAGCTTTATGTTTCAATGTGTAACTGGACTTAACTAATGAACTTGGTATAAATATTGAATTAAAACAAGAAAAAGAATCACTTGTCTAGGCCTAGGGCTGAGTTGTTGTGTGTATGTGTTTACAAGAAAAGGAATTACTTATCAAGGCCTAGGGCTGAGCGGTTGTGTGTGTGTGTGTCTGCTTGCTTCTCTATTTTGGTTATGTGTGTTAATCCTATTATATGTTATATACATGCTATATTTGCTTGTATATCTTGTATCTTCTATGTTTTCTTTAGGTTGTAGATATTTAGAGTTAACATAAGCTTAGTTATGTTAGGTGGTTGTAAGCCATAACCCCTTTTTTGAGTTCTTAAGACTTATGGCCCTCTATGTTTGATTTCAGGGAAAGGTTTAGCTTACTGAACTTGTTACTTGTGCGGTCTGGATATTTGATGATATTTCATGTAGTTACAAATGCTTATTGATAATGTTTGAGTACACTACTAAGTTGCTCAATGTATATATATTAGACTCAAGGTTTAGTGATGCTTTTCAAACTAGTGCGTTGGAGGCAAGTGTGGTACTAGCTATGTTGGGTCTCTTTTGTGTTTGTACATAGTATGGCTAAGGCAAAGATTCTAGCTTGTGCCGAGACTTATGCTCATTTGTACCACTATCGCTAAGGAAGTCTAATTTGTTACTAGTGCTATGCTTGAACCCTAACTGCGATGTGTTGTTATGGTTGTGTAAGACATGTATGTTGTAAACAAGTGCACTTCATGTATGGTGTTGTAATGAGGAGTGTAGATGTCCAACATGAAGAATGAACATGTTTTTGAATGCCTTCACATAGTTCAGTGGCAATGGCACACCACTAACACTAAAAACAACATCATTTATGCCTTAGGTTACTTCACTTTGGTTAACCTCTACATGGTTTGTGCATGAGCCCAAATTTTCCATACTTTTACTTATAAAAGTAGCTTAACTATAAATATATAGCTAAACCAGCACCTTCCAGCTATGGGTATGAATTTTTGTAGCTTTCACCAATTACAAGCAAAGGAACTAAGAAAATTGGCTAAATCCTATACCCGATAAATGCTAATCTGCCCTAACTCTTACTTGTGTGCTGTTTGATTGTGTTTTAAGTGCCTTCTACCCATGATTACTAAGACAAGAGGTAGTTAGGGTGAGACAAATTGGTATTAGATCTAAGGTTAGGACATATGGTAGGAATATGCATTTCCCAGATAAGAAGTTAGAAGAGTATGTGCATATATATATATATAGTAGAAAGCTATGATGACAAGAAGAAAAAAAAAGGAAGCTGAAGAACAAAATGAGTCAAGGGCAAATGAGCCTGATAAGGCACTGAATGAGACTGGACCCAATTTGAGCAGCCAACAAATGATGGAATACATGATAAAGGCATTGCAAGCTACCATTGCTTAACTTGCAGCTAGAGTTCAAATGCAAAACCAAGGGCATGCTAATTATTCAAAGAATGAGCAAGAACATAAAAAATCACTTAAAGGGCATGCTAATTATTCAAAGAATGAGCAAGAACATAAAAATCACTTAAGGATAGTAGTTCAAACCTTAAAGATAATTAATTATATGGAAAGCTCAGTAAATGGCACTTCTGGAAAACAGAAGTAAACTCCTTAGAGAATGTGATCAATAGGGGTTAGCTGTTGATCGAAAAAAGATAAAAGGTTTCTATGAGTGAGGTTAACCTGTTACCACCTCACAAAATGGGAGAATTACAAATGTGTCATAATGGCTAAAAATCATTATATTGTGTAATTCTCACCATAGTGATTAAAGTGTGGGGGGTAAAAGGCATGATCAACACCTCCTTAAAAGTGTTCCAAGTTGGTAACTTGGCCCCCAAGAAAAGCCTAAAGGATTGCTTGTTTGTCAAGCAACCTATGGACTTTTTTGTAAGGTTTTGGAAATTCGGGTACTCAATTACAAAACTCTCAAGAAAGAGACTTGGAGAGTTATGGTAAGGATATAAATAGTATGAAAGTACTATTGGAGGACCAAATTACTCATGGAAGACAGGTTTGGACAAAGGAAACACTAAAGGCAATAAGGACCTAAATGTCCTAGTGTAAACCTTAAGGTATTCAAGCTTTTGACTTAAGTCTAAGGGTGGAATTGTGGGGTTATCCCACCAAGGGGGAGGCAGCCAAGACTTGATTATTAGTCAAAAATGTTTGGGCACATGTGTACCAATGAGTTTAAGACAAAGAAACAATAATTAGTGAGAAAGAAAATGACATAAAGCAAGGTTAAGCTTGTCAAGTGTGTTTTGTGCCCTTAAGCTAATTTAAGGCCATTTAAGTGGCCAAATCACTTATCCCTCTCTCATTTTCGTCCTCCCCCAGCCCAAGAACACATCCATACTTCCTCCATAGCCACCACACCTTCAAACTTGCAATTCATTGAAATTGAAGGCAAAAGGAAGCAATTGGAAGCAAACTAGAGCTATTTCTTGGATACTTCAAGGATCAAGCTTGATTTTCAGCCTACCCACTTTGGTAAGGGTTCTCTTGCTCTCATGGATTGTTTTCTGCAATTTTCAAACATCCATGGAGCTATGGCTAAGATTGGAAGAGAGCCATGAGCTTGATGAACCAAGCTTAGTGAGGGGAGTGCACTTATTGAAGGTTTTGTGACCTAGTGTGCAGTGCACAACGATGGCAGTAAAGTGAGGGTTTCTAGAGCCCAAAGTTAGTACTAAATACTGTTAAAATCCTCCTAAGACCAAGCATTAGCTTGAGGAGGGCTGCCATACTGATTTGGTTATGTTTATTACATGTTTTATGGACTAACCTATGGTTATTGTTGCTGCTGGATTTCATGTGTTTGTTGGTTGTGAATGGCTGCTACATTTGGTTGTTATATCTTGTATATATGCATCCTTGTGGTTTTTGTGTTTTAGTGTCTTTGGATGCAGGTTTTAATGAGTGTCACATTGCCTACTGAATCCAAGTGTTACCCTTACTAAGTTTCTCAATGAAACTTACTCCCCTCAATTTTGTCATTTCAGGTCTAGCAGAAAGATCACATTCAAACTGACATTTGTAGCTTGCGTTTTGATCTGAAATTTCAGGTACATGAACTTCCATATGTCTAGTTATGATCTGAAAATTTTGGTGATTTTAGGAGCACATTTGGTATTTTTAATGGTGGTACTTATTGTGTTGTGCAGCAGCTGTCTAGCATCCTGTTTTTGGAGTCCATTATGTCTCAGGACTTCCTGTAACCTGGGGTGCCTATTTATCTAAGTTAAGACCATATTGTAGTGCATGTATGCATTTACATGTAGTGTATGTAAAATGAGACAAGTATGTGAACATTTGAGTAATGTTTTGGCTATGTAAGTGATGTGGTGCAAAGCTGCCTAAGTGTGAATGATGGGCTGCTTACTTGTAAATTCTGTTTTGGCCACATAAAGTTGTTAAAAGAAAGGGAATTTAATTCCTATGTGCAATGGACATATATGGGATAGCCTTGGAGGGCTTTCCCCTTGTGAATGAAGTGTTTGCATGGTTTGGAAAAATTGTATGGGCAAAATAGTCCAAAAGTTGCCAGAATTTCGACTTTGGACCTAAAATTTAATATCTCCCTGTGTAGAATGAATCTTGGTACGAAATTTGGACCACAGATAGAGACATCTAGAGGGTTAACTAGGCTTTGGAATTTCTGGATTTAGACCCCTGTAGCCAAAGATATGATGTTGCAAAGTTGGCTGAGTTACTGTTCATTTGGTCAAAATTTTGTAACCAACTCCAAAAATCCATAACTTGGTCCATAGGTGGGCTATTGATGTAAAAAAAAATTCCTTGGTTTGCTCTAAGTCTCTACTTGATAATGGAGCAAAGAAAACATGGGGGTATGTAGCTAGAATGATACAGTTTATTAGTGGAAGTTACAGGTGCAGTAGCTGGTCACTAGAACTTAACAAGATTGCCTAATGTGTGGAAGCCAAAACTAAGACTTGTGCTAGTGTTTTCCTTTTTAGCTGTGATAGTGTGCATAAATGTAAATATGTGTGTTATGGTTAGACCAATATGCATGTATTTACATAGTGCTCAAGAGGTCACTTGAGAATGTACACTAGGGGTGTTGTTATGATGACCTATAGGACACACCAAACTTGGGAGTTTAAATGCATAGTTTTGGCACCATAACTGGACTACCCTGGAGTGGGTAACACAACCTCAAAATGTAAAGGAAGTAAATAGCTTCTCAAGGTTGGCAGGCTATTATAGGAGATTTGCACCAAAATTCTTTATTCTTGCGTCACCCTTCACTTAACTCACAAAGAAGAACCAAAAGTTTGAGTGGAGCAATAGATGTGAAGAAAGCTTTTAAGAGTTGAAAAGGAAGGAAACAACAGCTCCAATTCTAACCTTGCCATATCCTACTAAGCCATATTTGTTATACACTAATGCATTGATAATAGGGTTAAGGTGTGTCCTTATGCAAGAAAAGCATGTAATTGCTTATGGCTTAAGGTAGCTTAGGCCACATGAAGTTAATCATCTTATACATGACCTTGAGCTAGCTGTTGTAGTGTTTACCTTGAAACAAATGAGGCATTACTTACTAGGAAATAAGTTTTAAGTGTTTATTGACCATAAAAGTTTGAAGTACCTCTTTACCCAGAAAGACCTAAATATGAGGCAAAGAAAATGGTTAAAGTATCTAAAATATGTTGCTTTTACCATTTAGTACATAGAAGCAAAAGGGGAATAAGGTGGCAGATGCTCTATGCTGGGATCTTGAAGGCTAGACGTGAAGATAACAAGAGTAAAGCAAATAGCTGAACTTGGTTGGCAAGGAAATGGAAGGAGTGGGCAAATGAACAAATATGTTTGATTACTATCTAGTTAGGCTAAAGATAAGAGGTGAAGAAGGTTCAACAGAAGGATGAACACTTACCTCAAGTTTCTGGTTAGGTTAAGGGTAAGTTATGCAAAGGATTTACCATGAAACAATGAGTGTTATGAGTGTTACACTTTTAGGATAGGATTTATGTTCTTTCCAATGGTGGATTAAGACATCAAATCTTGAATGAAGCTTATGCCAGCAAAATAAATATACATCTAGGGCCAACTAAGATGTATAAAGACCTAAAGAACCACTTTTGGTGGCCAGGTTTAAGGCAAGATGTAGTGGAGCATGTACCCAAGTGTGTAACTTTCCAAAGAGTAAAGATTGGGCATAAAAGCCTAGGGGTAAGTTGCAAAACTTACCAATTCTAGAAAGAAAGTGGGGTTCCATTTCTATGGACTTCTTGACTGGCTTAACTATGACTAGAAGAAGTCATGACACCATTTAGGTCACAATAAAGAGATGAACTAAGTCAGCCCATTTTCTGCCTATGAATATCATGGAATTCCATATGACATTGTCTCTAATAGAGACCCTGGATTTGTTTCTAGGTTTTCTATCAACAAGCTATGGGTACATAGATTAAACTTGGTTTTGCCTATCACCCATAAACAGATGGGCAAATAGAAAGGACTATCCAAGTACTTGAAGACATGTTAAGGTATTGTGTTTTAGATTTTCAAGGAGATTGAGATCAACACTTACCCTTGATAGAGTTCTCTTATAACAACAGCTACCAAGCTGTAATCAAAATAGCACCTTATGAAGCTCTCTATGGAAAAGTTGTGTGAATCAACATTGTTGGCATGATGCTAGTGATAGGCTTACCTTAAGACCATAGCTTATTCAAGAGACAACTAAAAAGATCAAATTTATTCAAAAGAGGATCAAGGTAGCTAATGATAAAGAGAAGGCTTATACTAACTTCAAAATAAGAAGCAATCTGGAGTTCCAAGTTAGTGATCAAGTATGGTTGAAAGCATCACTTGTGAAGGGTGTTGTTAGATTTGGTAGAAGAGTCAAACTTACCCCAAAGTATATGCGACCTTATGAAGTGCTTGAAAAATTTTAAAAGGTGGCATATAGATTGGCTTTGCCTTCTAAGTTGAGTCATATTCATAACAATTTTCATGTTAGCTTATTGAAAAAGTATGGTCCTAACCTTAAGCACTTTATACCAACAACTATAGTGTCCTTGCAGCTTAACCTCACCTATGCAGAAGAACAACTTAAAATATTACCAAGAGATGTTAGAAAGCTAAGAAGTAAGGTCGTACCTATGGTTAAAGTTCAATGGACTAATCATTCAAAAGATGAAGCCATCTAGGAGATAGAAGATGAAATGGCAAGCAAATACCCTTACTTGTATCACAAGCTAATGGAAAATTGGGAGGACCAAATTTTGTAAGGAGGTGAGATTGTCACACTTATCCTTGCATAGGCCTAGGACTGGAAGAAATGTTGAGGAAGTATCCACTAATTCAAGCTAAAGAAGTGATATTAAGGTCTGGACTACAAATTCATGAGTGGTTTAAGTAAAATAAAAAGATTGAAACATATAAAATGTAAGATTTGGTAAGGGTATTATGGTCATATGTCTTAGGCGAGGGCTAAAGGGTAAAGATACAAAGGTTAGGGAGTTGATTGCACTTGTTAAGAATCTATCAATGAAGGTTTGGTGGGTATTAAAATGACAATAAGGATATTAGGGAAGTAGATTTGTGCATGCAACTATGATTGAACACTAAGTAAGGGCTAAGCCAAAATTAGGGACACTTGGCCACCCAGATGATTTAAATGCCTCCACCTCCACTTAATCTAGTCTGGTACTGTTCTTTATCTTTGAAAGGAAAGGAAAAAGACCAGAACTATTGCTAGAAATGACCTAAGGAAGAAATCAGAGCAATAGAGGGGAAGTCTTGGCTCTTTTAACAAGGAAATTATAGATTTCTTCATCAACAAGCAATCATCGACAAGCAAAACAAAGCTAGTAGTGAGGTAAGAGTTAGTTTATGCTCATCTTTGTTGATGATTAACTCAATGAATTTTTTGGAAAAGTGTTAAATTTTCCAATTTAAATCGTTTCCTAATTGTTTCTTATAAGTTAAGCTCTTACTTAACCAATTCTAAATAGACACAATATATTCCACACAAACATGAGTTTTGTTTGAAGTTTTACTTATAAATTCATCAATTCAATGCATTGATTACCTTCAAAAGTCATTGATTGTGCTAATTGTCAATTGAAGGTATGAAGACTAATTTAATCATTGTATTTATACTGCCTTATGACCCCAAGCATAGAAGGTTCCATCTTCCATTAATGGGTAGCAAGCTACTATGATGGAGGACCATCAAGTTCAAAGGCTTCAAGGACTTCTAATGATCCATTAAGAAAAGCATAAGGCCTTTCACAAGGAAAAAAGCCAAGGAGCCACAAGGAACCCTTCAAAACCCTATTGTGCAACACTTAGAGGCCTACTTGGAACCCTCCCACACCATTTCAGCTTGCAGCCAACTTCTACATGTCCAGCACCCAAAACACTTCAATTCATTGAATATTACAGGGATCTAAGGTGAAGAAAGCAAGAAAAATTGGCCAGAGCATGGAGGCCTATGCCAAAACCCTAAAGAGCTCTAACAATGCAACCTAAAGCCACCTTGAAGTGCTTCGCAACAATTTTAGCATGCCTGAGTATTTTTGTTAGCTTTTCTTAGTTATTTTATGTTTCCTACATGTTCTTTAGTTAAGGAATAGGTTTGTAGCACATGGGACACATGCCACATGGATTTTGTGTGGAGTGTTCAAACCGTGGTTTTTAAAAACTAGTTTGACTAGGTTTGCTTCTTTTACAAGGTTTAAGGTTTCGAGTCCAATACAACTCTGTATGGTTGGATACCTTAGCTTATTTCCCTTTAAATAGGACCTTTAATTCATCAATTTAACACAAATTAATAAAGCTACAAGTTACTATGGGCAATTTTCTTCTCTATTGTTCATTCTTTAACTCCTTGGCACACTCATGCTCCAAGTTCTTCTCTTTCAATCAAGTTTCTTCTAATTTTCCTTTTTTAATTCTTCTTCTCACCTTTAATTCTATTTATTTCTTTTTTTCTTTCTCCCTTACTCAATTTCTTTCTTTTTAGACCTAGCTATTAAAGCAAGTATTCGAGTACTATTTGGAACTTAGGATCCTTGGGCAACAAGCAACATATCAAGTGGTATCTGAGCCAAATTTCTAGAAGGACCTATCTTTCCTTCTTTTGTGACTAATTAGCTTTCATTCACTGTATTCTTACATTATTTCATCCCTTCAAATTTGTTTGTTCTTGCCTTTTTCAGATTTCATTTGTTTGTGTTCAAGTTCCTTTAAACCCCGAACATTCCTTTGCTCTTTTTTATTCAAGTTCAACCAAGATTTGTTGCCATTCATTGTTGTTTGTGTCTTGCATCCAAAATATCAAAAAAATACCAAAAATATTTCATTTTCATTCTATTTAAGTTGCATTCTTGTTCATCAAGTTACATTCTCTCTCTTGTTTTAAGTCTTTATTCCCTTCATTTTCTTTTATAGCAAGAAGTTGTTTTGAAGTTATAAAGTTCCAATCCAACAAGGAAATCAACAACTATAAAACAAATAGTGGCTAGAAAATTTTGGAAAGTAGGAAAAGCTTTGCTTTCAACCAAAACCCTAATTTGGTTTAAACCCTAGTTCTCAAAAACCCTAATTTTCTCTCTCTTGTTCTTTCATTCTTTTATTGGAAGAGCATCTTATTACTATCTTGTTTTACCCTTTCAAAACATTTTCCAACCTATTTTTTTTCCTTTTAAGAAGGCTTGTGAAAGTATTTGAAGGATTTTAAAAGTGTTTGTGTGCGTTGAGTGAGTTGTTTTAACACTTGAGAGTTTTGATTGTTTGAGCAAATTTTTACTAACAAATTTGAGAAAAAAATAGTGTTTGTAAGGATCTTTGATTTTAAATACTATACCTAAAAAAGTAAGCTAAGACATGAAGGAAGTGGTGGAGAACAGCACAATCCAAGACCTATGCTTTAACTTCTAAGTAATGATGAAAAGGTTGGAGGAGACACAAAAGAGGTTGGAGAGACAAGAGCAAAGAACTTCCAAAGCACCACAAAGGGACATCCTAGGCTGAATACTAAAGGTACCCTTTAGGATGGAGCCATCCACAAGCCATGAAGTTATTGCCTATGAAGAAGAGGACCTCGAGAACTTGCCGCCACCACCATCTAGAAGACCTGTGAGGGGATTGCCAAGGGAGGACCCCAACCTCAATGCCATTAAGTTGCAAATTCCACCATTCAAGGAGGAGTGAACCAGATGCATTCCTTGAATGGGTGGCCAAAGTGGAGATGATCTTTGAATGTTATACCTATCCTAAGGATAAAAAGGTAAAGCTTGCCATTTTGGAGTTTACTGACTATGCTCTTTCTTGGTGGGCTCGAGTCATGAAGTCAAAGTAAAGAAACCATGAGGAGCCTGTGCAATCATGCATAAGTTAAAAACTATAATGAATAAGAGGTTTGTGCCTAGCCATTACCAAAAGGAGCTACATCAAAGGCCGTAAAGGTTGCCTCAAGGCATAAGGTCTATGGAGGATTACTTCAAAGACTTGGTGGTGACCTTGATGAGAGCCAACATAGAGGAGGATCAAAAGGCAACCATGGCAAGGTTCTTGTATGGCTTGAACCCTGACATAGCCAGCCTTGTTGTCTTGCAACCATGTGTGGAGCTAGAAGTAATGTTGTATACAGCCGTAAAAGTGGAGAAGCAACTCAATAAAAGAGGCACAGCAGCAAGGTATACTCCAAACCAACCCTTAACCCATGGCAAACATAGAGCCATAAAGTGAAGGAGGAAGAGCCTAGGAAGCGGGACAGCAAAAGCAAGGCCGAGACATCTTTCCAAGGCAATCTCTAAAGACCTAAGGAATCAGCTTCCAACCCTCAATCAATAAAGTCAAAGATTGCTTCAAGTATGGAGGGAGGGTATTTTGTAAGAAAATGTGTTAACCAAAGGACCATCATGTTGAATGACAGAGGAGAGCTAGTCACGGATGAGAGTAAACATAAAGAGCATGAGCCTACTATGGAGGATGATTTGGATGTGGAGTACATAGAAGAAGGAGTTACCCTTATGGCTTGAACAACATTGAATATGCAAGTCAAAGATGAAGATGCTCAAGGAGAGAACATCTTTCATACAAGGTGTTTCATTAAAGGCAAGGTATGTAGTATGATTATAGATGGTGGAAGTTGTACTAATGTTGCTAGTACTACCTTGGTTGAGAAGTCACAGCTTTCTACTACAAAGCAGTTGAGACCCTACGAGCTCCAATACCTCAACAATTAAAATGAGGTCAATGTGACAAAGTAAGTTATAGTGACCTTGTCTTGTATGGTGTTGTGCCTATGAAAGCAAGTCACATTCTTTTAGGCTGGCCATGGTAATATGTTAGGTTGATGATCCATGATGGTTTCCAGAATAGATGCTCATTCAAGTTCAAGAAGAGAACCATCATATTGGCACCACTTACACTAGAAGAAGTTATGGAGGATCAAAGAAAGATGCATGATAAGGCTGAGAGAAAATTCAATGAGAGGAAAAAGAGAGATAAAGGCCTGAGTGAAGAGGTGAGAGTTGAGAGATTAAAAGAGAAATGTGAGGTGAGTGACCTTGAAGGGGAAGAAGAGCGTTAAAACTTCGGACAGTAAAAACAAAGAGAAACAAGTTGAGAGAAGAAAAAAGAGCTTGATAGTAAAGATGAGTGATGTAAGGAAAGCCTTGAAAGGATAAAATTCAAAGCTACAATTACTTTACAAAGAATTTTTCTTTCTCTCTAGTGACCTAACTAACAAGCTTCCTAGTGTTATTGTTTATTTGTTGAAGGACTTTAAAGATGTGTTTCCAGATGAGCCAAGAAGACTAATACCCTTAAGAGCATTAAGCATCAAGTTGATCTCATTCTAGGACTTTCCATTCCAAACAAGCCTACCTATAGAAGTAACTCCGATGAGATTGAAGAGATCCAAAGGCAGTAAAAGACTTCATGTCGAAGGGTTATGTGAGAGAAAGCTTAAGTTCTTATGCTGTCTTTATGATCTTAGTGCCTAAGGAAGATGGTACTTGGAAGATGTGCATGGATGTAGGCCAGTCAACAAAATCACTTCAAAATATTGACATCCTATTCCTAGACTTGATGATATGCTTGATGAGTTACATGGTTCTACTATCCTTTTTAAGAATGATTTTAAGAATGGTTTCCATCAAATTAGGATGAAAGAAATAGATGAATGGAAAACCACATTCAAAACTAAATTCAAGTTATATGAGTGGTTAGTCATGTCATTTGGTTTATCTAATGCTCATAGTACTTTTATGAGGCTCATGAATAATATTTTAAAAGATTTTATTGGTAAATTTATGGTAGTTTACTTTGATAACATTTTAATGTATGGTAAGGGATTGCATGAGCATGTTAGGCATCTAAGACATGCATTAGAAACATTAATAGCATAAAATTTGTATTCCAATCTTAAGAAGTGTTATTTTTGTACTAACCAAGTTATATTTCCTATTTTGTTATCAACTCAAAGGGTGTATAAGTTGATCAAGAAAAGGTGAGAGCCATACAAGAATGGCCAACTCCTAAATTTATTTCGGATGTAAGATCATTTCATGGACTTGTTAGTTCTTATAGGAGGTTTATGAAAGATTTATCAAGTATTGCTTCACCTTTGGATGATGTGGTAAAGAATAATGTAGGCTTTAAGTTGAAAAAGCAAAAAAAGATGCATTTTGGACACCTATGCATAAATTGAGCAATACACCAGTTTTAACTTTTCTTGATTTTTCTAAGACCTTTGAGATTGAATTTGATGTGGACATAGTATTAGTGCTATTTTGATGCAGGAAAGGTGGCCGAGGCAGGTTCCTCTTTCTTCTTTAGATGCTAAAATATTAAAATTTGAGTATTCGAAGGACTTACAGGAAAGTTGATATTGACTTTGGCCAGGTCTATTCTAAATGTGTATGTTTGGGTTTTGAAAAATACTATAGAGTTGATGGATTTCTTTTTAAGCAAGATAAATTGTGTATACCTAAATCATCTTTGTGAACTTTGTTGGTACAGGAGGCCCATGGAGGAGGCTTAATGTGACACTTTGGTATTGATAAAACCTTAAGTGTGCCCAAGTAAACCTTTTTTTGGCCAAGGATAGAAAAAGATATGAAAAAGGTTTGTGCTAGTTGTCTTGAGTATAAAACGGCTAGGTCTAAAAGAAATCCTTATGGTTTTTACACTCCTTTTCCAACTCCTCCTCCTCATCCTTGGATTGACCTTTCTATGGGCTTTGTTGTAGGACTTCCTAGGACAAAGAATGGAAAAGATTATTTTTGTAATTGTGGACAGATTCTCAAAGATGGCTTACTTTGTTCAATGTCATAAGACATATGATGCTTTCCATATTGCCAATCTATTCTTCAAGGAGATTGTGAGATTGCATGGACTTCCAAGGGCCATTATTCATGACTGAGATATAAAGTTCCTTGGTCACTTTTGGAGTGTATTATAGAGCAAGCTAGATACTAAGCAAATGTTCTATACAACTTGTCATCCACAAATAGATGGTCAAACTGAGGTGACAAGTAGAACTTTGGTCACTATACTTAAGGCCATTATTCAAAGGAATTTAAAAACATGGGAGAAATTTTTACCACATGTGGAGTTTGTTTATAATATGGTAGTGCATAAAACCATAAATTTTTTACCTTTTGAAGTTGAATATGGTTTTAACACACAAACCCCTACGAATCTAATGCTTTCGCCTATAAGTCCTATTACTAGTATAGATGGAGCTAAGAAGGTTGAGATGATCAAGTCTTTGCATGAGAAAGTGAAGCTACAAATTGAGAATAAAACTCAACAATATGTAACCCAAGCCAACAAGGGCAGGAAGAAAGTGACATTTGAGTTAGAAGATTGGGTTTGGGTTCATATAAGGATAGAGACATTTTTTACTCAAAGAAAGTCCAAACTTCAACCCCGAGGGGATGGACCTTTCCATGTGCTAGAAAACATCAATGATAATGCCTACAAATTGGATCTAACAGGTAAGCACAATGTTAATGCTACTTTCAATGTTTGTGACTTATCTTTGTTTAATGTGGGTGATGATTTAAGGACAAATCTTTTTAAGGAATGGGGAGATTATGATGACATCAATCTTCCAGGCTTCTAATACTTCTAAGGATCCATTGAAGATAAGCATAAGACCTCTCACAATGAAAAGAGCCAAGAAGACACAAGAAGCCCTTCAAGCCCTTATTGTAGAGCACTTGAAGGCCTACTTGGAGCCCTCCTGCACCATTTCAGGTTGTGGCCAACTTCTACATGTCCAGAACCTAAACCACCTCAATTCACTCAATATTATAGGGATCCAAGCTGAAGAAAGCAAAAGAAATTCACTGGAGTGTGGAGGCCAAAGCCAATACCCTAAGGAGCTCCAAGGGTGCACCCCTAGAGCCACCTTGGAGTCCTTCCTAGCCATTTTAGTATACCTGAGTGTTTTTGTTAGCTTTTCTTAGTTTATTTATGTTTCCTATATGTTATATAGTTAATGAATAGGTTTATGGCACATGGTACATATGCCACACAAATTTTGTGCAGATGAGTGTTCAAATCGTGTCTTCAAAACCTTATTTGACTAGGTTTGCTTCTTTTGCAAGGTTTAGGGTTTCTAGTCCAATACAACTTTGTATGGCTGGCTGCCTTAGCTTTTTTTCCTTTAAATAAGACCTATAATTTATGGATTCAACACATATTAATAAAGATACGAGTTGCTTTGGGCAAGTCTCTTCTCTCTTGATCTTTCTTAACTCCTTGGTGCGCTTGTGCTCCATGTTCTTTTCTTTCAATCAATTTTCTTCTAATTTTCCTTATGTAATTATTCTTCTCACCTTTACTCAATTTCTTTCTTCTTGTACAAAGTTGGTGAAGTAAGTATTCGGGTACTCTTTTAAACTTAGGATTCTTTGATAACAAGCAACACATTATACTGTTGGACATCTTTAACTCTGAAAAGAGTCTTTGTTGGGGTTGCTATTTCCCATCCTAGAGGGGTGGGTAGGCAAGTCCTTTTTATTTTTGAAAAAAACATCATATTTATAATCCCTATTTGGTGCTTAATACAATGATAAAATATTTAAAGGTCGAATTGAATCTTTACCATAAATGTTTCAATCTTTTTTTGGGTTCCTATGTATTCAATAGAGATTAAAAAGAAAAAAAAATTAAGTGTTTTTCTTATATATTGTGAGCATTTATCCAAATTATTTATAAATTGAGAGTCTACACTTTATAAATTTAGGTGACATTAGAAGTTTGTTTCCTTCTTTTCAATTCTATGTTGTTGTTTATGTTGCGCTTTTTTTTAATGTTGCTGCTCATTCTATTGCCCGTTTGGAGCTGTCAGTTGTTTGCTGTCTTTTTTTGGCCTTGCATTTGTGGCTGGATTAAACTATTTCTTCTTAATCTAAATGTATTATTACTTCAAGAAAAATATTAAATACTTAAAAAATTGTTACGTTAATCGACTCTTGCATTCTAAACGGAATTGGTTCTAAAAACAAAGACGAAGATAAAAATAATTTATCTTAAGTAATGAGAAAAAAGAGCCAAATTGTTTAGAAATATTCTAGGTCCCAATTATTTGAACTTTGCCTTCTATTTCTTACCTTCCTATAAAATTTTGTTTCTGTCTACGAAAGAAAATTGGGTGAATTTATTAATCGTCCGTGTTTCAATCTCTGCTTCTCTCTCTTGCACTTTTTTTTTTTGCTAGGTACAACCAAACTGTAGACAAGAATTTTGTTATCTCACATGCGAACAAGAATTATGTTCATAGGTATACCAAGGCATGATCCATGTTCCCTTTTGTTTTTTTTATTTCTTTTCTTTTTCATTTCCCTTAAGGCATCTTACTCCATATAAGGTTAAACTACTCACCGTTTTGCAAAATACAGACTATTTCTAGGCCATGGATAATTGAAGTCAATACCTCTAAGAAATTCAATGATGAACAGGCCACTGAGCCAGCTTAATCTGGCTATTCACTTGATCTATTGTCTCCTGAATCAAGTTGCTATGCTATAAATAAGGGATCTACATGATCAACACCACAAGTCACTGGATTTAAGTTTGTAGGAAGCTTATCTTGCACAATTTTCCAACCGAAATTATTGATTTTGATTGGAACCAGATTATTCCACACTGAGGCTTCCCCCTACAAATTGTTTTGGAGTTGAACCTTATCAACCAATTGCCTGAGTTCACGGACTGGCTAGACTCCATTGGGATTCAGGTGACAATGCAGCGTATCCATTTGCCAAAAAGAAGTCTGAAAATTCTGCAAAAGATCAGTGAGTTCCTGAAGCTTTTCTTTCTTCCTACATGGCATTTGTCTTCGCCAATCCCACCTCCAGAGCCAAACCCGATCTCTCCCCTCCCTTCTATCACTCACCCCAGAATTTCATACGCTTTGCAATGAAGAAAGACACCGGAATTTCATTTTGAGACTCTCATCCCCAATCCAAATATCATTCGAAAGATTAACAGATTCCCTGTCCGCTACACTCCATCTAAAGGATTTCAAGAAATTAACCTCTCTATCTCATGTCCTGCTTTAATGATGTCGCCTCATATTCTACCCTGCTCACTTCTACTTCTGTCACTCACCACTAAACTGCACCCATAGCCATAGAGAGTTGCTAACTTGCTATTACCATGTTCCACAAGAAACTTACATCCTTTTTGTACGGCCACTGCCATTTACCAAGTAAGGATAGACTCTTAGTTTTTAAACTACCCACGCACAGCCCACCTTCCTCCCCACTAGCCAACACCATTTTCCAACCTACCAATCTCATTTCCGACCTCCCCATCACCCCCCAGATAAAGTGTTTCTTATACTCTCAAGAGAATGCAAGCCACTCCCCGAGGCTTGAGAAATTGAGAAGAAATATTCAGGGAGGCAACTCAACACCGGTTTTCCCAAGCAAAGGCGTCCACGTGCCAATAACAAATGTGGCTTCCATGTATTAAGCCTGTCTTTACACCTCTCGATAACCGGCTGCCATGAGCTAATTCTAATTTCTAATCATACATGTGCCAATAGGAGGTCCCATGTGAACGAAAGGCAGTTTTTCCGCCTTGCAATTCAGCCTTTCAGCTGCAAATTAGAGGCGTGTTAGCTCCAAACCTGTAAGATCGCAGAATTGTGAAATAATGGCATGTCTTTACATTGAAGAAGAAGAGTATAAATAGGTTAAAAAGAGATTTTAAAACTGGAAAGTAACTCTAATCTTGGGAATTTAAAATTCTTAGCTAAACACATCTAATTACAGCTGTACAATAATCTAAGTAAGGAAGCTATCGTTTAATATCTCTAATATGCCCCCGCAAGTTGGAGCTCCTAGAAAGGAGTCCAATCTTGAGTAGCAACTGATGAAAGTGTGTTCGGGGTAAAGGTTTAGTGAGAGCATCCGCCAACTGATCTGTAGAAGAGACATGCGCCACTCGAAGGACGCCATTTTGAACTTGTTCACGAATAAAATGATAGTCAAGTGCAACATGTTTCATGCGGGAATGAAAGACTGGATTAGAACATAAATTTGTCGCTCCCACATTATCACAGTAGATGACCGGTTTCTGGGAGGAAAAGAAACCAAGCTCACCAAGAAGAGATGTGATCTAGCGCAATTCTGCAGCTGTAGCAGCAACAGATCGATATTCAGCTTCAGTAGATGATCGAGCAACCGTGCGTTGTTTCTTGGAACTCCAAGAGATGGGGTTGTGACCAAGATAAACAATGTATGCGCTAGTGGAGGTGAAGTCATCTTTGTTACCAGCCCAGTCAGCGTCAGAGAAAGCATGAAGATCAAGTGTTGAGCAGCAATAGAGAAAAATACCCTGATCAATGGTGCCACAAAGATACCTTAGAAGACGTTTTACAGCATTCCAGTGATCAGTGGTTGGACGATGCATGAACTAAGAAAGTTTGTTGACCACATATGCAATGTCCGAGCGAGTCAGAGAGAGGTATTGAAGACTTCCCACAATGGTACGATATTCAGTGGGATCCGATAGCGCAGAGCCTGAGTGAAGAACAAGAGTAGGTGTCGTGGCGAGAGGTGTGGCGACCGAGCGGGCATCAGTCATCTTGGTACGCGCAAGAAGATTAGAAATATATCTCCTTTGTGATAGAATGATGCCCTGGGAATGAGGAACAACTTCGACGCCAAGAAAGTAGGTTAACAGACCAAGATCCTTTAGCGAAAACCGATTGGCTAGAAGTGTAATGAATCCCTAAACTGCAGTGGAATCATTCCCTGTGATAATAATATCATCAACATAAACAAGAAGATAGAGAGTTACTTTATTTTTGTTGAAGATAAACAGAGAGGTGTCTAAAATAGAGTTGATGAAGCCGGAGTGGAGAAGGAACTGTCGAAGCTCATTATACCAAGCACGTGGTGCTTGTTTGAGTCCATAGATGGCTTTTCTCAACTTGCAGACATGTTGGGGGTGGTCAGTATCAATGAAGCCCTGTGGTTGTGTCATGTAAAAATCTTCACTGAGAGTGCCCTGAAGAAAAGCATTGTTGACGTCAAGTTGGCGGAGAGACCAACCATGGCTGATCACAATAGAAAGCACCAGATGAACAGTTGTGGGTTTGACAACAGGGCTGAATGTCTCATGGTAGTCAACACCTGAGCACTGATGAAAGCCCTTAGCAACTAGACAAGCTTTGTACCTGTCAACAGAACCATCAAGCAAACATTTAATGCGGAAAATCCACTTGCAACCTACAATGTTCTGAGCCGCATCAGGAGGAACCAACTCCCAAGTTCCATTTCGAACAAGAGCATCAAACTCCGTAGACATGGCCTGACGCCATTTGTCATCCTTGATAGCCTGAGTCACACATGTGGGTTCTACCTCTAGAGCCAGAAGAGCAGAGAGGTTAAGTTTGGTGATTGGCTTATGAATGTGGTTGCGGGAGCGAGTAACAATGGGGGAGGTTCGGGAGGAGGGGCAGTGGTTGTTTTGGGGGCAGGTTGGGTGTTGGGATTGGGCAGAGACTGATTTTCTGGTTTTTTTTAGTGTCGCCGTGGCTAACTAGGAGTTTCGCCATAGTGAACTGCCTTCATTTGTTCTTCGCTGTGGCTAAAGGAAGGCAAAGTGAGAGCTGGGTAGTCTGAAGTTGCGCGCCACGGTGAAGTGGCAGTTTTGCCGCGGTGAGAAGGCAGAAATGAAGAAGTGGTTAAGCTAGGAATTGAGAGATTACCTGACGAGGGTGTCCTGCGAGGTTGAGCTGGAGATGGTGTGCTAGAAGTCAGAGCAAGAAGAGGAACAGAGAGCCAAGTGGAACTGGTAGAGTCATCCGGACAAGATAAATGGGGAAGTAAACCAGACATGGGAAATTCAGCTTCAACAAAACGTACATGCCGGGAAGTATACATCTTCTTGGAGATGGGTTCATAGCACATATGGGCACTTTGGGTTTGGGAGTAGCCAAGAAAAACACAAGGAGTGGAGCGAGGGGCCAATTTATGAGGAGAATACGGACGAAGCCACGGGTAGCAAAAACAACCAAAGACTCGCAGTTTGAGGTAATTTGGAGTAGAATCAAAAAGTTTATGATAAGGAGAGATCATGTTCAAGGTGGGAGTAGGGAGACGATTGATAAGGTAGGTGGCGGTGAGGAAAGCATAGGACCAAAAGGAGAGGGGTAAGGAAGCCCGGGATAAGAGAGCGAGACCAGTTTCAACTATGTGACAGTGACGATGCTCAGAAAAGCCATTATGTTCGGGTGTGTGTGGAGGAGTGGTGAGATGAGAGATGCCAGCTGTGGACAAGAATGATCTTAGACCCGTGTATTCCCCCCCATTGTCAGAGTAGAGGGTGACAATTTTTGTTTGAAAGTAGTTTTCAACCAAAGCTTTGAAACGTGGAAAGACAATGGAAGCATCCGATTTACGAGTGAGGGGATACAACCAAAGGTAATGAGTGTAGTGATCTACAAAGATGACATAATATTTGAAATTATCAATAGAATGAATAGGAGAGGTCCACACATCTGAGAAAATGATTTGAAGCGGAGCGTGAGAAACAATAGTGGATTGGGAAAAATGTAATTTATGACTTTTATTGCAATAACAGTCTTGACAATGAAAATTCTTAGAGACAGAGGATGAAGAAGCTAAAGAAAAGGTAGATGCAATGTGCCTAAGAATAGACTTTGACGGATGACCTAAGCGGCGGTGCCAATCAGCAAAGGAAGTTTTGACATTGGAAAGGGCAAGTTTGGATTTGGTAGGAGGTGATGATGTCGGCCATTCATACACACCATCTCTAGTTCGTCCCTGTAGCAGTGTTGCCCACGTCATTAAATCCTTCACATAAAAAGAAGTGGGTAAGAATTCAACGGATGTTTTATTTGTATTACAAAATTGGGATATAGAAATCAAATTCCGTTTCATGTTGGGCACACATAAAACATCATGTAATTTAAAGGAATGAGAAGGAGTTTTTAAGGAAGTAGAACCAGTGTGAGAAATGTGTAACCCAGTACCATCACCAATAACAATGTCGTCGGGGCTATCATATGGAACATGAAGTGACAGATTGTTCAAATCAGCAGTGACGCGATGAGAGGCACCAGAGTCAAGAAGCCACGTAGAGTTGTCTGAAGCGGACGCAGTGGCCATGTGCGCCTTTGGTTGCCACTGAGGGTAGGGAGAGCGGCCAGAGTGAGGAGCCGAAGATCGAGGTGCAGACGAGGAAGCATTGTTTGCTGGGATCAACTAAAATAGAGGACATTGCGCGATGGTGTGGCCCTGAGCACGACAACCCTGACACTTGCCGAGGTACGGGCGTGGTGGACGACGCTGAGAAGACCCTTGGCCTGCCATATGTTGCTGAGAGAAGCCAGCCGATGGCGGGTTAGGCGTCGAGGTAGGCAGAAAGGGGGGAGGTTGTGAGCCTCCATTGTGGCGGCTGGATGCAGCGTTGGCAGTGACCGGTGCGTAAGACAGGGTTGAATGACTCTGTTTGAGGGACAGTTCCCGGCTGATCAGTTTCTCATGAAGCTCATCAAAAGAGATGGGTGTGTCACTGCCCTCAATAGTGTCAACAAGGGCCTTGTAGTCGTCGTCAAGACCATCGGGAATCTTCTCGATGAGATCTTCAGGATCCATTGGTTTGCCAAGTGCAGCAAGTTCATCAGAGTGGCACTTGATAAATTGCATATATTCTGAGATCGATTGAGAACCTTTGACCAAGCGCTTGATTTGATCCTTTATTTGCTTTATGTGTCCACGAGACGGGCGAGCATAGGTGTTGGCTAGAGTGAGCCAAGCTTCGCGGGAGGTGGGAACATGTTGGATGAGTGGAATCAAGGGAGAAGAGATGGATCCCACAATGGCGCCAAATAATAGTTTGTCTTGCCGAACCCATGGGAGATAATCTGGGTTGGGTGTGTCTATATTGTTGGTGCGAACGGTAGACAGAGGACATGGATGAGAACCATCGATGTATTTGTAGAGATTGTATCCGATGAGATTAGCTTCCATCTGAAGCTTCCATGACAGATAATTGGTGGAGGTGAGTTTAACAATATTGTGATAAGCCATATTGATGAGTTGTAGGGGTTAGGTCAAATTGCCTGAGTTGGGAAGGACGACGATGTGGGATTCAGTGGCGAGGGGAAGCTGAGGTTGGTTGGCTGTCATGATGAGGCGAAAGAAGATGATGGAGCTCTGATACCATGTAAGATTGCAGAATTGTGAAATAATGGCATGTCTTTACATTGAAGAAGAATAGTATAAATAGGTTACAAAGAGATTTTAAAACTAGAAAGTAACTCTAATCTTGGAATTTTAAAATTCTTAGCTAAACACATCTAATTACAGCTGTACAATAATCTAAGTAAGGAAGCTATCGTTTAATATCTCTAATACAAACCTTCCCTTCTGACTTTCAATCCTTTGAAGACTTCTTTTTCTTGAGCTTCCAAGATCATTACACTTAGAGCCTTCGTGACAATTAGAAACAGCAATGGTGAGAGAGCGTCACCCTACCTTATTTCTTTTTTCATACAAATTTCTTTAGTTAGGCTTCCCTTCACTAGCACTAAGACCGTAGCAGATTTTAAACACTCACCAATCCACAATCATCCATTTCTGGCCTAAACCCACTAGTGCTATCGCAGAGCTCAGAAATTTCCAGTTTGATGCAGTCAAACAAACACTCTTTCAAAGTCAACTTTAAAAAACATCGCTATACTCTTTAACTTTTTCAGGTATTCAAATACCTCGTTTGCAATTATGACTCCATCTAATATCTGCCTTCCTTTTATGGAGGTTGTATTTTTTTTTCCCACATGACCCATCAAAACCTTCATTCTTTCAGCCAACAGTTTTGCTATTATTTTGTACATGCATCCAATCAAGCTAACCTTTCTACTTTAGGGCATCTTTTCCCAAGCCTTGCATGGATGTAAAAATCCAGTACATAATCCACCACCTCCTTTTTTATTATTTTCTAATGCTTCTTGATGAAACTGAAAGAGCACCCATCTGGTCCAAGAGCTTTTGCACTCCCACAATTAAGAATCGCCTCCTACATCTCCTCTTCAAAGTAAGGCTGCTCTAAATACTCCCCCAAATCAGAATTTAGCTGCTTAATTTTACTGCTCTTGAACTCCAACCTGCTGATAATTTCTTCCCAGATCTCCTCTACAGCGTATGGCTACTCTAAATTATTTTTTTCGTTTCCTCTACTTGCTTGTTGATGTCCCAAAATGCTCCAGCACTCCATGCCTTTAGTTTCCATTTCAGGGAATTCAGGTTTTCCTTCAATATAAAATATAGCCTTCTGTTAGAATTTGAGAATTTTCTAGATACTTTAAGAAATCCTTTGTACTTTTTGGTTAGTGTAGAAGGGTTAGTTAGAAAGAAATGGAGATCCTTATTTTGTGAAACTTGGTTTTGAAAAGCTTGGTGTGTTAGTTGGGTTTGTTGTACTATATATATCAGGAAATGAATGAAAATGATGATCTTCTTCCACAAGAAAAAAAAAAAAAGGGAAATCTAAAACATCTTGATATAGACACCAAAGGCTGATGAACTAGCTTCAGACATCCAACAAACTTCTCCAGAGCTCCTATTTTTGGGATAATTCATGAGCAGCATGAACATTCATAAAGTTAACCACCTCATTACCCTGCCATTTTATGAAAACCACAATAAAACCTAAACCTGAAAACTGATTTAATACTTGAAATTTATTGCTGTTCCAAACACTTAATAAACCACTTGACTTCGTATAGCCTCTAACTGTGCAAATTTACAATTAGATCACCGCATAAGCATTTAATTTTATATAATGTGGATATTCTATTGCTTTGTTTCCTGTAACGTAACAAAATCAATTCTCCCCTTGATTATAATCCTCCTCACAACACTGTCCTTTTCAAATTTCCTTAGAACCCCAAAATTCCACAACAGAACTTTTATTATTGATTAACAACACTATATCAAAGATAACCAATTCAACATTACACCTATAAGGCAAAAGGTACTTGACCTTCACAACCTGATTTAGTTGCCGTACCAATGCAGCTTTTGCCCTTTCTACACATACACTAATCTTCTTTGCAATTTGGCAGTTTTAACACCTTCACTTCCAATAGCATCTAAGCTCCCTGGGTCTTCATCTATTGCCTTCTTCTTAACTTGCATACCACGTTGTCAATGTTGCTGCAGTGATTGAACCCCCCACCAGGTGCTCATTACTGAGCTGCAGGTTGTTTCCTGTCATCTAGTGAAACTTTTCAGAGTTGAACGTTCCTTCCTCCTTTTCTTTTGTTTCTTTCGATCCATTATAACTTTTTCTAGGGTTGGAAGCCGAGCTGAAATTTTGGGTTTGGGTCAAAACTTGTCCCAAAATTGCATACTCTTCTCTATAAATAATAACTCGACCTCAACCTAAATAACTTGGGTTCGTGTTGATTAAATTCAGGTCAACACAATTGTTCAATTTGGTGGTGCTCTAGGTGGCTGTAACCAAAGCAGAGAAGAAGAAAAACAAAAGATAGCATGTAACAGCACATATATCCGGCAAAACATATATCCAACAACAAAGAAATACGACACTCTTTTGCATCATAAAACACATTTCCACACAAATCCAGCAATAACATAAATCCACATAACAATGACATAAACATAAATCTAGCAGCCATGATACATCATCACACAACCAAATCCACGTGAGCAACGTAAGTCTTGGAAAGTAAAACAAATCCACATAACAAACAACGAAACAAAGACAATAAGCACTACCTCCTTTAGCAGCTCAAGCCTTCAACAATCAAGCAAAGCCAATATTGATAATTCTAGGTGCTCGAGTGGTGCCTCCTTGCTTTTAAAAAACAGGGGTAGAAGAAAGAAAAGTACAAAATTTTTAATTATATCAAACATAGCCAAACTAAATTAAACTAGCGTTGTTCCATCTTTTCTATTTCAACCAATTGTTCTTCAACATTCAGCACCTCTTTAATTGATCACAGCCAACCTTGCGCATAAATTAATGCCTATAGGAATAGCCATAACATCACGAGCAATGACTGAATGGATGGGAACCTAGGACTCATGACCCTCCACCATTCTAGAACATCAAAATCATCATCCCCATCCTCCAAATTCTTTTCCAAATACATGTTTAATTGACTTTTTGCTTGTGCGCTACTTGCTTGAGCTTATCCTTCAAGATGGCCCTCGACTTAGATGGGCGCTCCAAGTCTACAATAATTGAACTTATCACTTGATCATTTTTCCCTACTTGATCAACTGAATTTAAGTACCTCACCTTGTTTAAATGTCACCTTCACTTGCCTGAATGTTACTCAATGTGGTGTCAGAGGAAAAAATGGCGTTAGGCAAAGAGATCCATTATCTCCTTACTTTTTTTTCAAATAAAAGATGTTTAATTCTAATTAAACATAACTCAAACGACATCTTACAAACCCAACGATGGCATAAGACTCTAAGGCATAATAGAACATAAAACTAACTACAAAAATGCTACTCTTTACCTATTTTTTGTTTGTATTGACATTTGGTCTCATTACCTCGTCTATCTCAAGCACGACATAGCCTACAGTTTTCATCCCAAATGCCATTGTTTGAGGTTGACTCATCTAGCTTTTGCTCATGATTTTCTATTGTTTGCAAGAGGGGACATTCCTCCCTTCAATTAGAGCTCTTTGGCAAGTTGTGACTCAATTTGCAGTGGTTTCTGGTTTAAATCCCAATCCTTCCAAGACTAAAATTTGGTAATCAGTCATATTCCAATCTCTCTCTGCTACACATTCCTTTTTCTTTCACTAGGGATAGCTAATCTGCTGATGAAAGCTTTGTTATATGAAAATATAATGATTTAAACGAATGGAAGTTATCCCACATGCAACAAAATATATATTCATAAGTATATCCAGGCATTATCGTTTTCCCCTTTCCTTTTTTTTCAGTTTTTTTTATATTCAAAATCAAACACTTTTCTTTTCTGAGTATGGCTTAGATGAACTAGGCTTATATCATAAACCACCTTTCTACTATAGAAATATACCTATTTTGCATCCTAAACTATAAAGTGTCAAAGACGTCATCATGTAGCAATTTTCTGCAATTTGCAGAAATTACCTCTATCAACTTGTCTTTCAATGAAACAAGTAACATCCAGCAACATGAAGAAGTAGCAAACTATTGCTAAATCAATCTTCCAAACACAGTTCTATGAATTTCCAGGTCAAATCTCCACAGAGAGGTTCTCCAACGAAAACGATGAGGCCTGGTGACAACAAAAGACTCATAGATAAACTGTAAGATCAAACTGTTCTTCACAACAATTCATCTGCTCATAGAAGAAGTACTTTATTTGAAACAAAAATGGCACTCTGGAGCGACAATGAAACCCTCATAGATAAACTATAAGATCAAATAGTTCTTCACACCAATTCCTTTGTTTTGATTTTAATTTTTCTCATCAAACCCTATAAATCCATTATTTCTCAAATTATTTGTGATTTTGCTTCAGGATGCAAATGCTGAAAATCGAAATGAAACAAGATGCTGAAACACAATGAGAAACAGTCCCAAAAAGATTTAAAAATGAATAAATCAACAAGCCAGCATGAAAGGATTTAGATCCATAGTAAGCAAAAGACAAAAGCTAAAAAATAATAATAAACAACTCTAATAAACAATTCCAAGCCTGAGCTATTTTTTTAATAGTAGCTATTTGTTCTTTTATTACTAGATATGTGTTCTTTTATTAGTTTGTGATTGTTCTTTTATTGATATATATTTATTCTTTTAATAGTTTCTTCTTGTTATTTTAGATAAACTAGTTTTTGGTATTTTATTAGTAATTGTTTATTCTTTTATCAATATTTCCTTCTTCTTTTTTCTATTCCTCCTTATTCTTTTAGATGAATCAACTGTTTATTCTTTACTTCTTTTAGTAGCAGCTCTTTGTTCTTTTTTTGTACACTATTTATTCTTTTATGAGTTATTGCTTGTTCTTTTCTAGTATATTTGATTGTTCTTTTACCAATGGTTGTTTATTCTTCTATGCATCCCTTCTTTTTTATTTACATAAATTAGTTGTTTGTTCTTTTAGCATTAACTCTTTGTTCTTTTATTGTGAATTATTTATTCTTTTACAGGTTTTTACTTTTTTTTTTAGATAAATTAGCTGCTTATTCTTTTATTAAATAGTTGTTTTTTTATGAGCGGTTGCTTATATTTTTTTTTATCAATTTCTGTTTGTTTTTTATATAAACTAGTTTATATACCTAGCATTGCCATGGGGATCCAAATGGTATAGATTCCTAAAAAAGCATAAATATTTAAAATATTATCAAAATATTCCTATAAAATATATTACAATAAGACCAGCAATGCAAGAATATTAAAATAAAATATGTCAACATAACAATAACAAATTGTTGTTACGTGCATGTAAGGCCTTCAGTTTTCAATTACAAAGATTTTAGCTAACCATATCATCGTTGTGCTAATCTTTGTCTCCAATTAGATCATGTAATAATGCACTGCAATAATTATTTAAATAGATAAATCTATGAAGGGCATATAACCAACTCTGAAAAAGTGGGCATTGACTTTTTTTTTTTTTGGAAAATTAAACCTGTGGAATGACTCAATCAAGTCGGCATTGGACGATGAAGCCTTTGTGAAAGAAGCCATTGGATGATTACATAGATCCTCACAACTAAATCACAAGGAATATTGGGTTTTTTTTAAGGAAAATAGTATCATATAAATTTCTATTTCATTTGGCAACCACAAGTATACACAAATAAGTAATGGGGTAATAGGATACAGTACAAGAAAACTAAGCCAGTTGGGATGGGACAAATTAAAATTTTGCAAACAAATTAAAGTAATGGGAAATTTATATGAAAAGTTTACAAACAAATAAGTAATGGGGTAATAGGATACAGTACGAGAAAACTAAGCCAGTTAGGATGGGAAAAATTGTATATGGACCCATTTTAATGATACAAATAAAGTAATATAGGGGATATGAGGAAAAATTTTGAAACCTGGGCAAATCGAAACATTCCACATTTGAGTGTTCAATGTGTAGGAAAGTTTTGAACTTGGGGGATATTAAAATTTAAAAACTTGTGGTGGTTAAATGGCAAATAGCTTTAATATAAGGGAATGTGGGCAATATTAAAAAATTTTCTGGGCTTAATGTGGAGAAAATTAAAAACAGCGAGGCCTTAGTTGTATGTCATTGAAGGCAGGTAAGTAATTTCAACTTCCACTGTATATTACATGTTACTTGCCGTACTTCTCATTTAATATAAATCACACTCTTTCTCTTCTATAAAAATCTACCGTTTCTCTTTACATACCGAGGTGGCCAAACCATCGATGGTGGTCCAATTTGTTTGGCAACTGTGAAATAAAGAATCTGACTGCCTTCCTTTGAAATTTCTCTCCTCTATTTTGCTGGTTTCTATCTTTTTGTTTCGAGGGATGGTTTTTTTGTACGATTGGGGCATAAAAATGAATACCAATGAAGGATTTGAACAAAAATGCATTGGGTTTGTTCAAATCCACCATGCGTTCACTAGTTCTTGAAGAAACACAGTGATGGCCAGGGGCCTCATCGTTCAGAGTCATGATGACTGGAGGAGAGACTTTTGGGAGGAAGAACGCCTGGTCGATTGGATCGCCCAAAGGAGAGCGCCTGAAAGCTCAGAAACAAAGGGTAAGGAGGCCCCCGGAGTGTTTTTCCGGGGGGGGAGCCTCCGACGCCCAAGTCAGTGGTGGCTGAGAGAAAGGCAGAGAAAATAGCACAAAGGGCTGAGGAGTCTCGCCTGGTAATTTTCTCAGAGTGTGGGAGCCATATTTTTGCCAACCAGCCTCCTGCCAAGTATTTATTCCTGGTATTTATAGGAGTGCCTAGCCCGTTCAGATCGCGACACGTGTTCGGTCGGATGTTTCCTGAATTTCTGGGCGTAGGGGACAGATAGCTGGTAGCAGGTTGCCTTGAGCCTTGTGCTGAGATGGGCCATGATGTGATTCTGATGGCGTCAGTGTGTCAGAGCGCCTTTTGAGGCGGCTTGTGACGTCTGTGAAATGGACGTGTCAGAGGCTTCCTTAAATGCTTCCATAAATGCTCCTACCGTACTCCCGAGGTCCCTAGGTGAGGTCGTCCTTTGGTACGGACAGAGCCTCTTCGGGAAACAAGCCCTCAGTTCGGGGGTTCCAAGTTTCAGGGAGTTCCGCCTTCGGGGATATCATGTTCGGCTCGCTATGTCTGGTGCCGCTTTTCCGAAGGCGATCTGGTCACAACCTTGGGTTGGGCAAGTAGTGTCCTCGGGTTTTCCTGGCGTGCCGGGCTCGGAGCTCTTCGGCTATCTCCCGAGGTGCATGATCACACCTTTTCTCGGGTAGCGCCAGCTTCTTCTGGCCATTCTTGTGGCAGGGAGTTCGGCCAGATAGAGGCGATAGCGTTTGGCTATCACATGCCCCCCTTTGGAAAGCCGAAGTGAAGACTTCGGTTTTGCATCTCTTTCCGAGGTTGTTTATGGGAGTCTCTTTGGAAGCTTAACCTGTTCCGAGGATGCGCCTTTTGCCCGAAGATCATGGGCTCTTCGGCCTTGGCCTGTTCTTTGGTGTCTTCGAGGCGGAGCCTGTGCCGAAGATACACCTCTTGCCCGAAGGTCATGGGCTGTTCGGCCATAGCCTGTCTCTTGGCGTCCTCGAGTTGGCCTGCTCTTTGTTTCTGCAGGTCTGTTTGGCCAAGCGTGTCAGTCTGAGCGGCGCGTCCCAGTTTTCCAGGGATGTCAGAAGACGTGTCCCAGTTTTCAAGGGACGTTTGGAGGACGTGTCCCCCATTTTTGCGCAGCGGTTGACACGTGGCGCTTTGCCATTGGAGGAGAGTCACGTCGGTTACAGAGGGCGCGCCTTTTCAGGTGCAGAGAGCAGTTACGGCGACGGTTCGCCTCCAAAGGGTACTTATGACGATGTTTCGGTTACCCACCTCTGGCTTTATAAATAGCCCATTCCATCATAAGTTCCCTTTTGCTTTTTCTTCTGCTCTTTTCTCTGCTTTGCCCCTGTTCTTGCACTTTCTTGCTTTCTGTGGCGGAGCTACCTTAATCAGAGCTTTTTTCCAGCCAACTTTCACGACGGCGTCCTCAGATTTTGGCAAATCTTTCGGTGGGTTTTTGTTTTCCAGAGCGTTTTGATCCCTCTGTTCTTTTGAGTTTTTCTCTGGAAACTGTTTTCTTCCGTTTTCAAACTCGTTTTCATGTCGAAAATGCCCATTCCTGAGAGCTGGCAGCCTCTTTTAGCCCATCCTTGTTGCACCACCCCTGCAAAGTTAGAGAGGTGGAAGAAAAAATTCTTTCTTCCCTCTTACGCCATTACTAGGCTGCCTCGTTCTAGCCATTATGCTTTTTCAAACCATAGTAAGGAGGTTACCGTTTTTCGAGCCCAGCTGAAGGCCGGTCTTCGGTATCCTCCCCCGAAGATGGTGTGCGAGTTCTGCAAATTTCATGGCATTGCTGTGAACCAGCTTCCCCCGAACTCGTTCTGCTATTTTAACGCCTACCTCTGCATGTGTGGCGTCTTCGGGATAGAACCCCATTTCATAATCTTTATGCAGTACTACAAGCTCTCTGTGGTCCCGAAGGGTGGCTTCTATTTCATGCTACCTCGGGGATCCGGGAGCAAGAAATTCATGTTCACCTTCGCCACTAAGGATAGCTGGCGGGGGTGGCAACTGGCGGGGGTGGCAACAGAAGTTCTTCTTCCTGAAGATGGACGAGGCCTGGTCGTACGTTCCGACCAAATGGGCTCAGGGAACACTGGATGTGGACGTTGTTGATCCGAGGATGCTGCTGACCCCAGAGTTGGCTCCCGTGTTCGCGGATTTCGACGCCCGCATTCGGGCTGTCTCTGACTGGGATCCCGAGGTCGCTCCGCGCGCCCTTTACCCTTTTCCAATCAACTGGAAGTTGATGACCGAAGAGGTCCTTCGGGAATTAAAGGTGGTAAAGGAGCACGAGACTGACCTCAAGATGCCAGCTCCTGCCATCGCCGGGAAGGATTCCTGGTTGGTCAAGCTTCTTAAGGAGGAAATTTCTTTCGAAACGCTTGTCGAAAGTGAGTTGTCTTCTACTCCTTTGCTGTTTTTTTTCCTCGGACTTACGCTGATGTTTCTCTCCTTTTTCAGAGATGGGCGACGGTACTGCCGCCTATTACAAGTCCCTTTTCACCGGCCAAGTGGAGAAGGGCGATCAGACGAAGAAGGCGGCTTCCCGAAGGCGGAAGTCTACTGGCGCGGGGCCTTCGAGGAAACGGGCAAAGAGAGCTGCTCAGGTTCCTCTAGAAGAAATTCCCGAGGAGACTGCCGAGGAGCCTGGGACAGCCGAGATTCCGGCGCCTGAGACTGCTGCTTCCGAGGTCCCTTCAACCGACGTCCCTCCTCAAAGTCCTACTGCGTCGCAGGCCCTCCTTGATGTAGTGGTAGAAGTACCTTCTGCCGAGGAGCGGCGCAGGCGGAAGGGCAAGGGCATTTCGACCGAGGAGGCCGAGGACTCCGAGGACGTCGTTGTCGAGGTTCCACCAGGTTTGTTTCCAGACAAAGTGTACTTCCTTTGTTTTTTCTGGATTGCCTTCTTTGTCTTTAATCTCCTTCTCATTCTTGCCACGCAGGGGAGTTGACTACCCCTGACTGGGCGGCCGAACATGCTCGGAAGCGAGCTCTTCGGGACGCCAAAATCCCGCAAGGGAAGATACCAAAGGAGCCTTTCTGGACGTTCACGGAGGACATGAATTTGTACTCCGAGGACTGTCCTCAAATGGCGAAGGAAATTTCGAAGGGGGTGCTTACTGAGGCCTCCTTCAAGGCTATAGCGGCGGCCCATCCGGGGGATAACACTCTCGCCGCAAAGATCACCGAGCATGCTGCTCAGGTATATCCTTCACAGCTCTTTCCCTTCAATTTTTTCCTAAGTGTTTGGCTCTTACTGACCTTGCGTTTTATCTTTTTGCAGCTGCTGGGGTACGCCGGCTTTCTCCGAGTTCGGGTGGCCAGGGAGGTTGCCTTCCGAACTTCGGCCACTCAGACCATGAATGAGGCGAGGATCGCACTCGCGGAGTCGGCCGCCAAAAACCAGCAGCTGAAAGAGGCTGCTGAGAAAGAAGTGACTGCCCTTCGGGAGGAGTTCCGGAAGGAAAAAGAAGAACTTCAAAAGGATTCCTCCCAGAAGATTGCTGACCTCGGTGATCAAATAAAGGGGATGCTCACCGCCAACGAAGATCTTCTCAAGCACAAGGCTGGTTCTGACAGCCTTATAGTGTCGTTGACGAGTGAGAATAACACTCTTCGGGCTGAGGTCGAGTCTTTGAAGAAGGGGTCCAAGGGGACGTTGGAGATAAAGGCGCTGAAGGAGGAGATTGCTGAACTGAAGGACGACCTTGACGACCTCGAGCTTGATAAGAACGAGTCTGATCAAATGGCCAAGGTTGCCTTTCAGGACGGCTTCTGCCTTGCTCGTCACCAGGTCCTCCAGAGGTTCCCAGATCTGGACCTCTCTTTTCTAGAGGCTCTAAACATTCCTGGGGGACCTCGGTGGGAATGGTCCAAGGTCGAACATTTGAACCTTCCTCCTTCAATTTCAGCGCCAAAGGTGGTGGAAAAGGGCGGGCCAGCGAGTGGCTCTCGGGACGCCGCGAACCCTTAGGCTATTTTTTAGGGCCCCTTTTCCTTCCCTTCTATTTTGTATTCCTTCTTCGGGCACTTCTTTACTGTAAAGCAGCTTTGCTCTTAATGAAGATTTTTTTGGCTAAGTCTTTTCTTGCAAGTTTCTTCATTTCCATTGTCCCGAACACGTTCGCTCAAGAGACTTCGGAAAACCTGCGATCAAAGAAACTTTTTTACCTTCCTTTGTCCCGAGTGCGTTTGCTCGAGAGACTTTCTGGAAAGTCTGAAAAATTTGACTAAGTCTTTTTGCAGGTTTTTGCATTTCCATTTTGTCTCGAACATGTTTGGAAATTCATTTTCCTTCTTTTCCTTTTGTCCCGAACATGTTCGCTCAAGGGACTTCGGAAATCTTTCGAGAGTTGTTTTCCTTCTTTTCCTTTTGTCCCGAGCATGTTTGCTCAAGAGACTTAGGAAAACTGTCTTTTCGCTTATTTCGGCGAGTACTTCTGTGACGTTCTTTTCCCGAGCATGATTTTCCATTTTTCCCGAGCGTGATGGCTCAAGGGACTTCGGAAAACTGTCTCTGCGCTTATTTCGGCGAGTACTTCTGCGACGTTCTTGTTTCCCATCTTTCCCGAGCATGATGGCTCAAGGGACTTCGGAAAACTGCCTCTGCGAGATTTCTCCATCTTTTCCAGAGCATGATGGCTCAAGGGACTCTGGGAGGTTAATCTGCGCTTTATTACGGCGAGCATCTTCACGGAATTCTACTTTGCACAATTTTGGATACTTAAGAACTTTCCTTAAGAGCATTCTGTACTTACAATTCCTCCGCTTCATCTTAGGCGTAGAATTTTTTCAAGGCGTCTGAGTGCCAAGTATTTTTCAATTCTACGCCTTCGGCGTCGCCAAGTTTGTACACGCCTTTTCGTACTTCGGCGAGAACCAGATAAGGTCATTCCCAGTTTGCATGAAGTACTCCATGGGACGGCCTTCGGGGTGCAAAGTCAGCCTTTCGAAGAACGAGGTCTCCCTTCTTGATTTCTTTTGGCCTGGCCCGTAAGTTTACGGCCGCGGCCACTCTTTGCTGAAAAGCTTTTCTTCTCAGGTCGGCTATTTCTCTGTGTTCGCCGACGAGGTCGAGCTTGGTTCTGAGGCCGAGGTCGTTTCCACCTTCATCAAATATTTGCACCCGTACTGATGGTCTGACTATCTCGACTGGGATAATGGCCTCTGTCCCGAAGACTAGTGAAAAGGGAGTTTCCCCTGTGGCCCTTCGGGGCGTCGTTCGGTAGCTCCACAATACGCTTTGGAGTTCTCCTGGCCATTTCCCTTTTGCTTCTCCCAGTCTCTTTTTCAGGCCATCTTTTATGGTCCTGTTCGATACTTCCACCTGCCTGTTACTTTGGGGGTGAGCTACTGGGGCGAAGTGCATCTTTATTCCGAGGTCGCTGATAAATTCTTGGAATCCTTTGTCTATGAATTGGGATCCATTATCAGCTACTAGTACCCTCGGTATGCCAAGTCTGCATACAATGTTCTTCCATACGAACTTCTGCACTTCTTTTGCCGAGATAGTTGCCAGCGGTTCTGCCTCGACCCATTTAGAGAAATAGTCCACTGCTACAACGCAGAATTTCACGCCTCCGGGTGCTGTGGGGAGTGGCCCAATAAGGTCTATACCCCAGACTGCGAACGGCCAAGGATAGTCAGTCGAACGAACTTACCATCTCCGAGGGTGCCCTCTGGATGTTCGCGTGTCTCTGGCAGCTACCACATTTTCGGACGAACTGTCTTGCGTCCTTTCTCAGGGTAGGCCAGAAGTATCCTTGGCGAAGTATCACCGCTGCAAGGGCATCAGTTCCGATATGTGAGCCACACATGCCTTCGTGGACCTCTTCAAGGATCATTTCAGTATCCTCTTCAGCCACGCATCTCTGCAGCGGGTTTGCATATCCCTGCCGGTATAACTCTTCACCAATCAGGAAGAATCAGCCGGAGCGTCTTCGCAGTCTCGCAGCGTCGCCGGGGTCTTCGGGGAGCATATTTTCTGTGAGGTATCTCTTTATGGGATCTTTCCATCCTTTTCCCGAGGTCGCTATGCTCAGCACTGAGATGCTCGGATGGTCTAGCACCTCGGTGTATGTTTTCGACTTCGCCAAGCAATCTGCCTCAGTGTTATTCCGCCGAGGTACATTTTCGATCCGTACGGCGTCAAACTCTTGGATGAGCTTTGCTACCAGCTCGTGGTATTTTGCCAAGATTGGGTCCTTCGCCCCATAATCTCCTGCCGTCTGCCGAACTACCAGCTGGGAATCGCTGTGAGCCTTTAAGTTTCTCACGCCAATCTTTCTGGCCAAGCGTAATCCCGCTATGAGGGCTTCATACTCAGCTACATTGTTGGTGACGTTGAAGCTGAACTTGATAGCCTTCGTTACCTCCAGGCCTTCGGGGCCCCTGATAATTACTCCAGCTCCCTGGTGTTCGGACCCCGAGGCTCCGTCTACGTGCAAGGTCCATTCTGGCTCACCCTCTTTTGGATCTGAATGGCTCTCCTCAGTGGTGGGTATTTCGGCGATAAAATCTGCCAGTGCTTGAGCTTTTATGGCCTTCCGAGGCTCATACGTGATTTCGTGTTCGCCCAGCTCTATGCACCACTTGGAGAGCCTTCCCGAATGATCAACTCTCTTCATGACATCCCGTAGCGGCAGACTACTTCGGACGATGATGGGGTGAGCCTGAAAGTATGGTCGCAGCCTTCTCCTTGCAAGCACCAAGGCATATATAGCATTTTGAAGCAAAGGGTACCTGATTTCGGCGCCATGCAGGGACTTGCTGACATAGTAGACCGGCCATTGCTTTGGCCCTTCTTCTTTCACAAGGACCGAGCTCACAGCTTTTTCTGTGACGGCGAGGTACAGCGCGAGGGGCTCTCCCTCCCGAGGTTGTTGCAGAGTCGGCAGGCTGGCCAAGTAGACTTTGAGTTCTTCCCAGGCTTTTTGGCAATCTTCATCCCAAGGATGATCATTTCTTCCGAGGTTGCCTTCCATTTTTGCTGCCTTTGTGAGGACTTTGAAGAAAGGTCGACACCTATCTCCGTACCTGGAAATAAATCTGCTCAGAGAGGTTATTCTTCCGGTGAGTCTCTGCACGTCTTTGACTGTGGCAGGAGTTCGGAACTCAAGCAGAGCCTTAATCTTCTCGGGGCTAGCATCGATGCCTCTTTTGGATACCATGTACCCAAGGAATTTTCCCGAGGTCACCCCGAAGATGCACTTCTTAGGATTAAGGCGGATCCCGAAGGCTCTAAGCTTTTGGAAGGTTTCCTCTAAATCTGCAACGTGGTAGCCAGGCAGCTTGCTCTTGACTATCATATCATCAACATACACCTCCATGTTTCTCCCCATTTGGTCTTTGAAGACCTTGTTCATCAGCCTCTGGTAGATGGCTCCTGCATTTTGGAGCCCGAAGGGCATCCTGATATAGCAATATGTTCCTCCCTCGGTGATGAAGGCAGTCTTCTCTTCATCTTCGGGGTCCATCCTTATTTGATGGTAGCCACTGAAGGCGTTTAGGAAACTAAGGAGCCCATATTCAGCAGTTGAATCTACCAGTTGATCTATTGGCGGCAGAGGGTATGAGTCTTTCGGGCAAGCATCGTTCAAGTTTCTGAAGTCGATGCACATCCGGAGTTTGCTGCTACCTTCTTTTGTGGCAATGACCACGTTGCTTAACCATTCGGGGTACTTGACCTCCCTGATAACTTCAGCATCTAGGAGACGCTGGACTTCGGTTTTGACAAAGTTGCTTTTGTGGGCTGAGATGCTCCGTTTCTTTTGCCGGACAGGTTTTGCTTCCGGGCTTACTTTGAGGCTATGCTGTATTATGCCAGGGTTTACTCCTGGCATATCTTTCGGCGAGTAGGCAAACAGATCTTTACTTCTCAGCAGAAAGGATACAAGATTTTCCTTGTCACCTTCGGCCAAGCTCTTCCCTATTCGGGTAGATTGACCTGGGACAAGCTCTATTGCTTCCGTTTCTGCTTTGGCGAGATCTTCTTCTTTGCCTTTTTCTGGCGCCTTTGCCTCCATCGTTTGCGCGAGGTTGCTTGCCGGAGCTTTTCGTGCTTTCACAAACACCTTTCTTACCTCGGCTTGGTCTATGAAGACCTCTGCATCTCCATCCTTGGTGGCGAATGTGACAGTCAAGTACTTCACATCAGGGCGAATGTGCAGGTTTCCCTGTGTCTGCCTTCCAAGGATGGCGTTGTACGAGGACGGGACGTCCATGACGATGAATCTTGCCATTGTGGAGGCGTACAACTCAGCTGCTCCGTCTACCGAAGTCCCTTTCATCATCAGCGGGAGATCGATCCATCCGAGGACGGGGAGTTCGGATGGTCCAACCCCAAAAGTGGGCGAGATGACAGGCTTCAGTTCGCTGCTGGAGATGCCCAAGCTCGGCAGCAGGTGCGAGAATAGGACGTCAGCATTTGAGCCATCATCAAGCAACACTCTTTTGACGTCCCAGTTCCCTATTCTCGCCATAATCAGCAGCGGATCGTCGTGGGGGAAGACGACGGTGGAGCCATCTTTGCGAGCCAGCTTCTTTGATGGACTTTGATACTCCATGACTGCAATTTCTCTGGCTTTCCGCTTTCTTTCCGAGGATGGGAGCCCCGTGGTGATGGTTTGGATAACCCCTGCTGGAGGTGGAGGTCGCCTTTTTGGACTTCTATTTCTCCACCTGTCGGAGTCGTAATCCTCGTCTTCGGCCCTTTCTTCCTCCTCTTTTCTTCCCTTTGGGGAAGGCATCCGCAGGTACTTCCGAAGTTGGCCTTGTTTTATCAGCGACTCTATGTACTTCTTCAGCTGGAAGCAGTCTTCGGTGTCATGACCGTGGTCGCGATGAAACTGGCAGAACTTCTTGGCATTCTTTTTGTTATCGGCGGTCATGGCCCTTGGCCGCCGAATCTGCGTCCCTTGCCTTTCCAGCGCCATAAGGATGTTGGTCCGTGTGGTGCTCAGGGGCGTGAAACTTTGAGGCTTCCTTCCCCGCATCCTCCGAGATCGTCCTGCCTGTTCGGTACGATTACGGGCTTGCTGATTGGACCCTTCGGCGCGGTGGTTGTCTGATTTTGGCCCAGCCATTCTCAGCTCCTCGGCTGTCACGTGCTGTTCGGCCCTTCGGTAAAATTCTCCGAGGTTGTCTGGGGGGTCCTTTGAGAACTCGTAGAACAGCTGTGAGTCCCGCCGAAGGCCCTGTGTCATGGCAAGAATGCGGATTTCGGGCCGGAAGTCTGGGACGCTCAGGGCTTCCCTATTGAATCTTTCGACATAGTCTCGGATGGTTTCTCCGTTCCTCTGCTCTATGTCGAACATCTGCACAGGCATCTTCGCCGTTGGCCTGCTCCCAATGAACTGCTGGGTGAAGGCTGTGGACAACTCCTGGAACTCAGTGATGGTCCCCGGAGGCAATGAATTGTACCACGCAGTTGCTGGCCCTGTGAGGGTGACTTCAAAGCATTTGCACATGGAAGCGTCATCAGCACCGTGCATTATCATGTTGCGTCTGTATTTCGTCAGATGGGCCTGTGGATCAGTGCGGCCATCATATATCTCCAGTCGAGGCACTCTGAAGTCACCTGGCATGGCTGCTTCAGCGACGGCACGAGTGAAAGGGGAGTCATCTTCGCAGAAGGTCCCCGAGAGTCTGGCCCAGACAGGTTTTCTGGCCATTTGCTTCTCCACTCTATCCAGCCGTGCTAGTATCCTCTCCATTAGCACTGTGGCGCTATGGCCTTCTTCAGGGAACGGAGATCACCGGCGCCTCTTCGGGAGGCGAGTTCGGCGCTAAGGGGACAAGGACTTCGCCTCAGGCGACGAACTGCTTCGCTGTGAGACTCTCGATCGCTTGGACCCGGTTTGTCCCACAGGCCGTTTCCCGAGGGCTATATCTTCTGTGGATGATTTCCTCGCGAGGGTCTCCACTCCCCGAACTGCGATGTGTAGACTTGGGGCTTCTCTCCCGAGGGCGTGTCGGTGAGGGGGGTCTCTGGGCCCGTGCTTGCTGTGGCCATCTTCGGTCGATCTGCTGTGTCATTTCAGACACGACCGAACGCTGAAAGTCTTTCAGGAAGCTCATAGTGATTACTAGAGGGCGGTCTTCCTCGGGCACAGAAGTCTCTGGGAGTGTTTGCTCAGCAGCCGGTTGTGTCTCAGGCGCGGACGGGGACTTTGGGAGCCCCTTGTCCTTAGAACGCCGAGTTTCAACGACGGCGATCTCAGAGCGGGTTCCCACAGACGGCGCCAAATGATGGCCAGGGGCCTCATCGTTCAGAGTCATGATGACTGGAGGAGAGACTTCTGGGAGGAAGAACGCCTGGTGGATTGGATCGCCCAAAGGAGAGTGCCTGAAAGCTCAGAAACAAAGGGTTAGGAGGCCCCCGGAGTGTTTTTCCGGGGGGGGAGCCTCCGACGCCCAAGTCAGTGGTGGCTGAGAGAAAGGCAGAGAAAATAGCACAAAGGGCTGAGGAGTCTTGCCTGGTAATTTTCTCAGAGTGTGGGAGCGTATTTTTGCCAACCAACCTCCTGTCCAAGTATTAATTCCTGGTATTTATAGGAGTGCCTAGCCCGTTCAGATCGCGACACGTGTTCGGTCGGATGTTCCTGAATTTCTGGGCGTAGGAGACAGATAGCTGGTAGCAGGTTGCCTTGAGCCATGTGCTGAGACGGGCCATGATGTGATTTTGATGGCGTCAGCGTGGCAGAGCGCCTTTTGAGGCGGATTGTGGCGTCTGTGAATTGGATGTGTCAGAGGCTTCCTTAAATGCTTCCATAAATGCTCCTGCCGTACTCCCGAGGTCCCTGGGTGAGGTCGTCCTTTGGTACGGACAGAGCCTCTTCGGGAAACAAGCCCTCAGTTCGGGGGTTCCCAGTTTCAGGGAGTTCCGCCTTCGGGGATATCATGTTCGGCTCGCTATGTCTGGTGCCGCTTTTCCGAAGGCGATCTGTTCACAACCTTGGGGGGGCAAGTAGTGTCCTCGGGTTTTCCTGGCGTGCCGGGCTCGGAGCTCTTCGGCTATCTCCCGAGGTGCATGATCACACCTTTTCTCGGGTAGGGCCAGCTTCTTCTGGCCATTCTTGTGGCAGGGAGTTCGGCCAGAACGAGGCGATAGCGTTTGGCTATCACACAGTACATTTTCTTAGATTTCTTCATTATTTTTCTTGTTTTTCTTATTTGAGTCTTTTATAATCCCAAATTCAGGCATACCAACATGGATCCAAAGACAATCCGCACAAAACTTGCTCCTATTTGTGCGGCTCATCCAAGTTTTTAGTCTGTTTCAGCCAATATGTCTATCATACAAACATTCTGTTCTAGATCTACTATGTCTCATATTTTCTAACATATTATTCTAATTTTTAATTATAGATAGTGACCCTTTCACTTCTTATGTGCACAGATTTATAGCAAAATAAATCATTACAACATGTTTCTAAGATTCCCTGATCTGACTAGGCGTAAGTAGAAGTACCATTTCTATTTGGATATCCAAGTTGTTTACCGGGTATGTAAACTCAAGATTTCCAATACCATCTTTGTTTTCATAACAATTTTTTCTATTATTACAAATTGGGACCAATTGTGGCCAAAATAAGATTGTCTATCCTAACCAACCCACCTTAGATTATTTGGGTCAATGTTTGGTTTACATTATAACTTGTGACACATTTACACAATTAGTACTAATTATTTAATTGGGTCAATTTGGACTGATTATACAACTCTAAAAGTTACATCAATAAAATCTTTCATCTTATAATTATTCCATGATCCGCAATCTTATGTTTTTACTAAAGCAATTACTTTTAACAGTTGATACAATAATTTTCTAGTAAAATAATTGCCTAAACATTTTCCATGTATTGTAGACTTACTACACTGTTGATTTAGAATGTATTAAGAGTTTCCCATCCTTGCATACAAATAAGCAACCCACCTTTTCCCCCCACTAAGCATTCTTATTAATTTGTAATTGCTAGAATTTGAAGTTAATGGTAAATCTAAAGCATGTTATATTTATTCACTCCCAAAATGTAACATGAATTGAATCTTTAAAAAGTCATGGACTGAAATTGAAAATACTATAAAATAATAATAATTGTAGTACACCATTACCTATCTTAACTCATCAATAGCATCTTAATAGCCTAAACCACAGAATTTTTTGCTATCTAAAATGGTAAACAAAGTGACTTAATGAAAAACATCATATCTAAGGTCTAACATTTTACAGCAGTTTGGTGTTTCCATCTCCTCTTGGTATTGTGGATCGAAGCTTTTTAAACTCCATTTTGTACCTCTTCAATTTTTGTTTCAGACTTTTTTTTTAGTCTCTCTAGCCTATCAAGTTCAAAGCTACTTCCTAAGTGTTTTTTTAAATTCATTCTTGCCCTTCTTCGAATGTTCTTCCTCTACTAAGTTTTTTGCATCAATGATTTCTAGTTTGTAAGTATGTTGTAAGTTCTATACAGCCACATAGGATTTATGCTCATTTCCTTCTTTTTTTGATATGTGTCAACCAACTGCATAGAACTTCATTCGGTGTGTCTTGGTAGGCTAAATTTCAACACAACTAACATACATACCATCGTGGTCCCTTTTAGGTTTGTATATAGGAGCTGGAAAGTCTAGATGTTTCATTATAGTCTGCAATACTAAGAATAAATATGTTAGGCATAGTGCATGTAATAGCTTTTTCTTTCTATTTAATGAGTTTGTTTTTTTATGTTTTTTATTAGTTGGACATCATATTTTTTACATATTAGATAGTAATTAAATTTTTATGTTGTTTAGCAGGAGCATTTACGTGTAGGACATGAGATTCTAAGAACCAATGGTGCTACTTTAACGTCATCTAGTAAGCAATAAATGTTCTCTAAATTTGTTGTTTTTAGTTTCTTTCCTGTTATTAAGTTGACACATTAATAATGAAGGCTAGTCTAGATCTAAAAAAAAGGTATATAACTATGATCTAGGCATCCAAATAAAGCATAAAATAGTGTTGCACATATTTTGTATGTAAATTTGAGAATGAACACATTAACCTCACGATGGAATTTTCAGTTGTCTTGTCTGGAATCAATCTGAACTTGTAATAGAAACGGATTTTATACTTGTTTTAGACATCATGGTTTCAATAAGTGAGTCTGATTAAAAATCTAGTAATGAATGGACTAGCCTTTATGAGTGCAATGGTATAACTGGACCTGAAATCAAATCAATAGTTGCGGTGGGTTACTATACATACAAAAAATAATGAAGTAGATGTTCTTTTGGGTTACCAATTCTGCTTCTAATCAGATAATATTTTCGCTTCAGAGCTTTGTTTTCCCCTATAAGCAGTTGCAACGTTTTATTCTCATTTTCCAGTCACTGAAGGTGGGCAATCAAAGTGGTGTTGGCATGTAAGATTGATGAATAGCATTCTGCTACAAGCTCCATTTCTAGATTATGCACCGTATGAATTTGTTTTCATGTATTAGGCTATAGAAGTTGCTGCCTTTTAAAGGATGAACAACAAAGTAAAAAAGGAAGTTATAATACAATTTGAATGTTTGACCTTCCTAATCTACTGTAATTGACAATGAAACGTATGGAATGATTACATTGATTGTTATACACATTTATTATATACAATTCATTTCAGTAGACAATTGGCTCCTCTATGTGTTCAGGCGCAATTCAGTCAAGAAAGGCAAAGCATGTATGAAAAACTTGCTCAAAATATTCTTTCTGTCCACGTGGCTATCTGCTAAGAAGTTTGTTAAATGAGAAGTTAGTTGTACCTTTATGTGTATCTTGCTTTTATATTATATATTAGATTAGTCATTTGTTATTTTATTAATGGTCATTTGTTTTTTTTTATGAATAGTTTATCTAAAAAGGACAAGCATGAACTAGTAAATTATTAACAAATATCTACTAATAAAAAAAATAATTAATTATTAACAATTCAGCTCAAAAGATGGAATAGGTAACAAGCAAAAAAATAATTTGTCCTTAAGTTACTTGGACTAATCTGATTGATTAGTCAACATGAAGCTAGAGAAAAGAGAAACAAAAATTGTTGGGTAAAGTTAAAAAACAAATAATGAAAAAAAAATACGAAGAAAAGAAGAAAAAGTTTGCAATTGATATATACCACCCATTAAGGTGGGAATGGGTGGGAAGAACCAACCCCAACCAAGACTCTTTTCAAAGCCAAAGATGTCCAACAATAGCTGGCTATACATCAATGGAAGATGGGACCTTCAGTACTTGGGGTCATGGGACGATATGAATATAATGACTAAATCATTTTTCATGCCTTCACTTGCCCATTAGTACACTAAAGGGAACCAAGGAAATGACTTGGTGAATCTATAAATAAGCCTTTGGAGAAAACTTTTCTACACGTGGGATATTTGCTCAATGTACGACAAACAAGTCGGGAACAATTTAAATTGGAAAATTCTATTATATGACATCGAGAGCACGTTAAAATGGGTAATTAACTGTTGTGTATTTGAGTTTTACCCATTGTCAAATATTCTGATTTTTGAATCTCATATATACACAATCTGATTCTAACGGCTGGCAGCCGAAATGGGACACAACCTAAGATACGCAATGCAATCGAGGCCTTTTGCACCGGAAAGTACCAAAAAACTCACTTTAGTCATGGATTTGGATTAATTTTATCATTATAATTTTAAGTGGTTCCAATTACATCATTAAAGTTATAGTTTGGGCTCAAATTGGCTACTAATGTTACAGTTGGTATCAAATATGCTACCAGCAGTTAAAAACCTAACGGTAAACGTGAAAAGTTGTTGGTTTTAAAATCTCGGGATACTTATGTAACTTTTAACAAATTTCAAGATCTATGTATAATTTACTATTTTCATTTTTTTTATGTGATAATCACCTTTATCTTTCACCGGATCTCCCATTGATCCCTCTTGAAATGATATTCAAATTAGTCACTGCATTCTAATACTACAGAAAACACGAATCTTTATCAAATAAAATTTACTCATCTAATATCGATGTTTTTTTTATCATCAACTTAATGATATGATAGTTTTCTTGTTTGAAAATAGTGATATTCAGTAATACCTCATTTGACATCACTTCTATCACCAATGGTAGATCTAGGAGTGACTGATACAGTGGTCAGCACACAAAATAAATAAAAAATAGTAAACTACATAAAATATCTGAATTTTTTTAAAAGTTACATTAATACCCCATGATTTTAAAACCAACATTTTCCCGCATTTACTATTAGACTTTTAAAGTCTGGTGGCATATATGATATCAAACTAATATTAGTGATCAATTTGAGCGCAAACCATGACAATAATGATGTAATTGAAAATACTAAAAACTTTAATGACCAAATTAGTCCATGCCCAAAACTATAGTGATTTTTTTGTACTTTTTCCTGTGAAAATAATCTAAAAATTTCAATATTATTATTTCGTAACTAGAAACGTGAGTTTCCTTCGCTTACGATCAAAAAATTACATAGCAATCATGCAGCTTTGAGAAATACACATAATTTTGTTGATGCCATTCTTAATTGCTACTGTTCATATATAACATTTGCCAAAGGAAAAGGGGGAAAAAACATGACTGTTAAAAGAAACACACAGTTTCAACCACCTTCTCTTTCCTCGGCAATGAAGATACAGTGGCTTTAATATTTCCAAATTAACCAAACGACTTGTATTGTATTACCATAGTAAATTTGGAGATCTGAGCAAACGTACAATATATATATATAAACTGGACACATTACAAAATTGCAATGAATTTATGTTAATTCTTATATACGTTAATAAATAGGCGCGTTCCATAGTTATCTCAAAACAACCAGAACAGTACTCCCATAGAAAGAGATTGTTGAATTTCCTAATTTTTGCACATAATCAAATTTTCTTTGATTTTTTTAGTTCTATATCAATAAGGCGTGCCATGTTCTGTAAAATTAGCAAATAACCACACGAGGAGGAAGATGTTCCAGCAGTTAGAATGCTTAATTAACATCAAAACTAAAATAACCTGTAACTCTTATTTATAAAGTCACCAATTCAAATCGTTCCCAACCTGTTTCTTCGATTTGCCGTTTAAACAGTGCTCTCAATGTCAAATAATAGAATTTTCCAATTCAAATTGTTCCCGACTTATTTCTTGTATGTTGAGCCAATATCCCACATGTGGAAAAGTTTTCTCGAAAGGCTTATTTATAAATTCACAAGGTCATTTCCTTGATTGCCTTCAATGTACTAATGGTCAGGTGAAGGCATGAAGAATGATTTAGTCATTCTATTCATATTGTCGCATAGCCCCAAGCACAGAAGGTTCCATCTTCCATTGATGGATAAGCCAGCTATTATTGGACATCTTTGGCTCAGAAAAGAGTCATGGTTGGGGTTGGTTCTTCCCACCCATATAGCTAAAATTTTTTTCAAGTTATTTTCTTTCAAGCGAAGGTTGAAGTGCACTTTTAAAACACTTCTCTTTTAAATATTAATATGCTTTTATTAATTTTTTAGGTGGGTATGAATAAAACTTACAAAAAATTTTAATTTCTAAAAATTTTTATGTGATTATTTTGTTAGTAGACTCTTGGATTCTAAACAGCAATTGGCTCTAGAAAAATTAAGATGATAATAGTTTTTTCTAACTAATGAGAAAAGAAGATCCTAATTGCTTAGAAATATTCGGACAAAAAAAGAAGATCCTAATTGCTTAGAAATATTCTAGGTCCAAATTGTCTGAACTTTGCATTTCATTTATCTACCTTCCTATAAAATTCAGTTTTATTTTAACAGCAAACAGAAAAATTTTATTGAATCACAAACTTAGTTCAAAGTCAAATGACCGGCAAGCAGCTGGAAATCAATTACAGAGTAATGACGCCAATTAAACCAACCCCCTCAAGAATTTGTGTTTACGGCCAACAAAAGATTCATACACCAATCTATCCATGAACACCCAATTTTTGGACACCTATTTCTCAACCAAAGAAAATAAACCATTTGAATTTCAGAGAACAAACCTGTGGCTACGATGTTTTTCATATTAAAAACTGCCTCATTTCTCCATTTCCATAAAAGCCAAGCTGAGACCTGTATGATTACCTGCCACACTTTAACCTGAAGCTGAGTCCTGCATTCCCTTGGCCGGCTCCTTAAAAAATCCAGCAGATCAATACCAATTTGGATACTAAGGTTGCATCATCTCGGTTCCAATTGCCACACCAACCACTGTTTGTGTGTATGGGAGAAATTAGGATGAACCTAATAGGGCCAAAGTACACAAGAGACCCTTGAACTTTTCTAACTAGCATAAGTTAGTCCTCGAACTAAAGCTTTAATTAGGAACTCTTTGTTTCCAACTAACTAGTCTCATAAGGAGGGGTTACTGTTTCGAAAGATAATTCTTTTATATCCTGTGAAAAAGAACAAGGGCTTTACATTCAAAACATAATATGTGTTTGATAATGTTTATAAATTCACTTTCACTAAACAAATAGACACGTAGTTTTGAAATGAAGGAACAATGAAATGAAAGCTTATCTAGTCACTTTATTTATGGAACCCGGTATCAAAGTCACAAGCTTCAAGAACCACAAGCCTTGAGAAAAAAAAAATACAAGTGACTTAAATATGTAACATTTAAGTGGTGATGCAAGATGAAATTGTAAAATATGGCTATGGGATAAAGTTAAAGAAAAGTCAAAAGAAGGGGCAAAGACAAGTCAGGGCCGCTTAAATTTGGTAGTGCACTCAAAACGGGAATGTTGAGCATGAAATTCCGTGGGCCATTATGAATTGCCCCCCTAATATTTACCTATGTGTTAGTACATTTTAGTAAAACCATTATTCATTATAATTTTTTTTTGTATAAAAAAATGAAAAATTATAATAAAAAACTATACAGAATTCTAATAATTATCAATCGGAATATAAAACATTAATCTATTTCATAGGAACGCCCAAAACAAGAAAAAAAGAAAAAAAGGCAGGAAAGAGGAAAAAATGGCTTAAGTTGTCCAATTTATTATTAATAACATGTTACGATATAATACGGAAAAGTTCAAAAATGAAAAATAAATGAATAGAAGTAAAAAATAACAACCTATATTTAGCTTACTTTAAAATTGAAGACCCATATATGTGGCCCAAAAAACATAGAGAAATAGAAGCCCAACAAAGTCCACGACTTCACTGAGCCTGTTATTTTGAAGACGTTATAAAAGCTGGCCTTTAAGCATTTCTAGTAAAAACAGAAGATGGAAGCATTCCCACTAAGGCAATAAAAACTCAAGCACAAAATCAATTTCAATCTGGCCAATAAATCTTTAAAACGTAAAATATGAGTAATGTAAAAGTAAGGGAAATGGGTTAGTATAAAACGCTAATGTTTTTCTTGTTGGACACGGTTATTGCATATGCTAGATTTCTTTCATCCTATTCTTTCTCATGCTTAGTCTGTCCAAATCAAGGTGTGTATGAGCAAACCTCCCACTTGATGGTTCAATTATAACAAACTGACCAGCATTTCCAAGGAAGCTCCTTAGGTCTTGAATAGTGCACACCATGGGGCGGGTACTTAAGTTAGGTCCCACCCGAGCACTAGTGTAGGCTTATCAGGTTTGGATGGCACGACCAAGATCCATTCCTTATGAGGGAGACCATTCCTCAGGAGAATGATGCTAAGGGGAGACCCAAGCTTGTTCTTGCTCATTCGTACATATGTGCGTAGTTTGGGACGGCCTGCCAAACCGCATGCCGGGCTAGCATGTCAGAGTGCTTACCACGATGGGAGACACCTGGCTAAACAAACAAAAGCTTATGATCCCACTGAAAGGCATTATATGGAGGGGATTCCATCCTCCTCCCCAATTATGCTAACTTCCATATTTGCAACCTACACTACAAACACCTAAACGAGACACTTACCTGTGCATTGGAGAATCCCTCATGGGGAACATCCCAAGGCTCCTTCATTCGCTCTCTCCCTTTTGTGCCATCATTTTGCAGGCCCACCATTATAAGGTTACCATTCTATAAGCCTAGAACACCAAACTACACCAATTTCACACAATTTATGGGAATGGTAGAAGACAGTATGGCGTAAACTCACAAACATGGTAGAAAAGGTGTTCAGAGCACCAAAAATGATGAAACCATCCCTTTCACAAGAACTAGACTAAAAGACCTCTAGTAAAAGCATTATGGTGGAAATATCAAAAAGCTAAAGGATAGGCTAGCTAGGGAAAATCTTCTACGAGACCCCCAGGCAACTCAGCCATGGGGCAAACCCTTTAGAGGACAACTGCACACTTCCACACGGCCAGAGGGCCCATCTAACTTGTAGCTGAATGTTTGGCCAGATGACATCCCCAAGAGGCTGCCAAGGATGGAGTCCCAAATAGCCTTAAAGTTAGTATGACCTTGCTTGATTGCCCTATCGGAAAGAAACCAATAACCATTCACCAAGCATATTATGGATACACCTCTACCACTAGGTTTCAAAATCCCTTACATACAATCATGGTGATCCGAATGCAAACATTCGAAAATATCACCACATCATGACATGTTAAAGGTTTGAATTATGTAACTTTATATAAGATTGCTTTAACTAACCCTAGCTAGACTAGCTTCCATCTCGTTTGAGAATCTTCCAAAAGGAAGATTGTCTTATTTTCTAGATCTTAAATAGGCATTTTCCCAATACTTCATTGGAAGCCAACAGTGGCTACAAGGTCTATCATGCCCCAAACCAACCCTAGCCAATGCATTTCCACCACTTTTGTAAGAACATAGGCATTATTGTAACCTAGGACACTATCAGGTGGCCCTGCTAATATCAATGGTGCCACCTAGGGCATTATTGGCTGGCTTTAGGCATGTGTCCCAAGACACATGTTCAATGCACTAGCTCAAGTCTTGGTTTAGCAATGTTACTTGAGCTAAATAGTTCTAATTGTTTAGAGCCAAGAGTATGAAATTAAGCTAATTTAGGATCATACTTTAAGTTCAAAATATCATAAACACAACAAACTCATAGGTTCATGCATATACTTTATATGTCCAAGTACACATGAGAGGTTTCCATTGGCCACGCTTGGGTAGGCCTACCTTTGCCTACCCTTGGTTACACTTACAAACACCCATATAATTACCAGGTACATCACTTTAGATCACACTTGTGCACATACGTTAACACTTAAACATATGACACTTGGGTAATAAAACCAACAAACTTCTAGCTAGTTCCTATACATAGCAAAGCAGTGCTTGCAAGCCAAGTAATATACTAAGCTTGACTACCATTTTCACTAAGCACTAGTATAACTATAAAGGAAAGAAATTATAACTATTTGTACCTGAAATCCAATAACACAAACACACAAGCTCTTAGTTAGTCCAGCAAACCCTACCTTGTAAGAAAGAAGAATAGGGCATAGTAAGGATCAAACCGCTCAAAGCCTACATATACATAATGTTACCCACTTTGGGGTAGTCCAATTATGGTGCCAACATTGTGCATTTAAAACTCTCATGATTGGTATGTTCTGTAGGCCATTAGAACAATATCCTTAGTGTGCATACCCAACTGGCCCTCTTGGGCATTATGTAAATGTATGCATATTGATCCAACCATTACACACATATTCACATTTTATGCACACCATGGCACCAAGGAAGGAAAACGCTAGCACAGGTCTTAATCTTGGTTACCACACATTAGGCAATCTTATTAAGTGTAAGTGACTAGCCACTGCACCTGAAACTTCTTCCAAAAAACTATATTAATCTAGCCATGTAACCCCCTACTTTATTTCCTTCATTATCAAGTAGAGTCTTTAAGAAAACCAAGGAATTTGGTTTTACATCAATAGCCCACCTATGGACCAAGTTATGGATTTTTTAAGTTTGTTACAAAATTCTGACCAAATGAACAGTAACTTAGCCAACTTTGTAATGTCATATCTTTGGCTACAGGTCTCCAAATTCCAAATCCCAGTTCAACCTATAGATATGCTATAGATGTGGTGAAAATTTCATACCAAGATTCATTTTACATAGAGATATATTAAACTTTAGGTGCAGAGTAAAAAATTTGGCCACTTTTGGACCATTTTGCCCATACAAATTTTCCAAACCATGCAAACACTTCATTCACAAGGGGTAAGTCCTCCAAGGAAATTCCATATATGTCCAATACATGTAGGAAATATATGCTCTTGAATTTAACAACAATATGTGGCCAAAACAGAATTTACTAGTACACAGCCTATCATTCACACTTGGGCAGCTTTGCACCACATCACATACATAGCCAAAACATTACTCAAATGATCACATGTTTGTCTCATTTTACATACATTACATGTACATGCATACATGCATACATGCACTACATAATGGTCTTAACTCAGCTAAATACACATCCTAAGTTACAAGAGTGCTTAAGACACAATGGACTCTAGAAACAGGATGCTGAACAGCTGTTGCATAACAAAATAAGCACCATCACTAAAAATACCAGATGTGCTCCTAAAATCACCAAACATTTTAGGTCATAACTAGACATATGGAAGTTTAACTACCTGAAATGTTAGATCAAAACTCAAACCACAAAGGTCAATTTGAATGTGATCTTTATACTAGACCTGAAATGGGAAAATTTGAGGGGAGTAAGTTTCATTGTAAAACTTGGCAAGGGTAACACTTGTATTCTTAAGGAAATATGACCCTAATTATAACCTGCATCCAAAGACACTAAAACACAAAACCAGAATGCATATGTATAAGATATAGCAATCAAATGCAGCAGCCATTCACAACCAACAAACACATAAAATGCGGCAGCAACATAAACCATAGGTTAGTCCATAAAACATGCAATAAACTTAAGCAAATCACTATGGTGACCCTCCTCAAGCTTAAGCTCGGTCTTAGGAAAGTTTTAACACTAGTTAGTACTAACTTCGGGCTCTAAAATCCCTTCAATTCACTGCCATCACTGTGCACTACACACTAAGTCACAAAACCTTCACTAAGTGCACTTCCTTCACTAAGTGCATTCCCCTCACTATGCTTGGTTCATCAAGCACTTGGCTCTCTTCCAAACTTAGCCCTAGATCCATGGATGTTTGAATGATACAGTAAATAGTCCATGAGTGCAAGAGAACTCCTTTCCAAGATGGGTAGGCCGAATTTTAAGCTTGATCTTTGGAGCACCCAATCAGTAGCTTTAGTTTGCTTCCAATTACTTGCTTTTGCCTTCAATTTCAAATAGCTTTAAGTTTGAATGTATGGTGGCTATGGACAAAGTGTGGATGAGAGGGCTGGCTTTCTTTTTACTGGTGAAGCCTGAAATTATGGAAAGATAAGAACCAAGATGGACTTTAAATGGTCTTATGTGCACAAACACACTTAACTAGTCTTAACCATGCCTTATGTCCTTTTCCTTGCTACAAGACCATGGTTTATTAACCTTAATTTCTTGGCCCACATTTGACTTCCTTATTTCATGCCTTAGCTGCCCTCCCCAGTGTGGGATAACTCCACAATTTCACCGTTTGACTTAAGTTAAAGACATACACATCTAAAGGCCTACATTAGAACACCTAGGTCCTTTATGCCTTTTTGTGTTTTCTTTGTTTTTAGTTGTCTTCCATAAGTAATTTGGTTCTCCGATAGCACTTTCATACAATTCATATCCAGCTCATAGTTATCCAAATATGTTTTGTGAAAGTTTTTACAATTAAGTACCTGAATTTCCAAAACCTTACAAAAAGTCCATAGGTTGCTTGACAAACAAGCAATCCTTAAGGCTTTTCTTGGGGGGCCAAGTTACCAACTTGGAACACTTTTAAAGAGGTGTTGATCATACATTTTACCCCTTACACTTCAATCACTATGGTGAGAATTACACAATATAATGGTTTTTTACCATTATACCACACTTTGTAATTCTCCCATTTTTATGAGGTGGTAACTCATAAACATAACAATCATACTCCTTCCATAATGCCCCTGTAAGGAAAACACCAAAACACAGAAAACACACGACACATAACTAAGGTATACGACAAAGTATAATGTTAGAACATTAGCACACACAACCAAAGCAACAAAGCATGTAAAACACACACATACACCATAACACCAGCCACACTAAGCAACCTCGAGGCCTAGGAAGCATATCTTAGTATACATTCACTCTAACTAATCAACTTAACCAAACTAAACCTATGTCATAGAGCTCTAAATTCTAAATTTAGGTTGGCCAAACCCAAAGATAGAACCCTAATGCTTACCCTAACCATATCTAGCTATCACTTACATAGAAACCTAAAGGTAACCCTAGCCCCTACAAGTACTTAGGCTCCCCTGACAAGAAGTCATCACCTATGGCCAAACAATCTCATTAGAATCACAAGTCCAGCTTATGATCCTAGTTGAAATTCAACCATATTTGATCCTTACCCAAAATCCAAGCCTTGAAAACAGCTTTTTATGCCTTTGCACTTTAACTCCTTATGCCTTTAGGTCGGAGTAACCTCATTAACAGCTTGTTAGCCTCAAAATCACTCTTGCAACCTTCTTCCACTTGAATTTTGGCTAGAAACCATCAAGAACTCTGGTTCTAACCAAAATGTTGGCCAAAAACCCAAATCAAAAGGTTGTTGTGAGTGGAAGCATGCCTTCTTTCGGTATAGGAAAAATGGCACCAAAATGGCTCAAAAGCTAGCCAAGTAGGCTTACTTCCTTATATGGCACAATGCACTTCTAGCCTTTTTCAAATGTTCAATTTTCTCACTTGATAAACCATTTCAACTATGTTAATTGAGTCTTCTAATTACAATTGAAACTAAAGCTTGAAAACAACATAAACACCTATAGTTTTCGTAGACCTAGTTACATGATTACTTCATAATCTTTTCTTTGGAGCTCCAAATTCCCCTTCTAAGGTTTTGTCACTTTGATTCCTTCTTTCCTAAGCCAATTTCCTACCTTATTGCTCCCGACCTATGGCCTATGCAATTAAGGGTTATGACAATCTCCTGTTAGTGTTGTGCCCAAAAGCCAGTCATGAGATGATTGTATTTTTGCACATTGAGTCATGATATTTTATTAAGGCATTAATCCAGCAATTATGTTTGTTGTTTTGTTCCTACGTAACTTAACAAACATAATTGTAACCCTAGAATAATGATATTCTTAAAAGTCCCTGGTCTAGTATTATTGTGGAGCGGGTTGCAATAATACATAATGACTAGCATATGTGGAGACTAATATGAGATATGTAGTCTACATATGGGTACAAGTTGGAGAACTTGTGTACTGGACCGACCCACCATGAGAACACTACATGGATCGTTATATGAGTGTCATAAGTGATTCTCATAGTGATCATGGTATATGTAGTCCTTTGACCTAAGATCATCAAGGTTCCCTACATGTGAGTCATATACTTTGATACTTTCCTTTGTTGCTCGTAACTGAGTGAACTTGAAGGAGGTCATTGGGTATGTCACATATCATGCGGAGGGATTTGTATGATCAAGATGGGATTTGTCCCTCCTATGTAACGGGAGTGATATCTTCGGGCCCCTTGATAGAGTGAGACTTAGAAAATGCATGGCCATGCTCGGATGAGTTGATATACGATATCAATGTCATCAGTTTAAGTTAGTCTACTCGGTAATCAAGAAACCAAAGATTGGGCTATACGAGAGTGACACATTCCATGTCTCGTGCTTAGTCTTGATATCTTGGACAAAGGGACAATGGCATATATCGGTGATGATCATAAAGGTTTAGTCGAATCATCGACAATCTTGTCACTTGGGTAGCAATGATGTGTTGCTAGACACCGCTCATTGCTTATGATCATAAATGTGATTTATGATCATTGCCAACGTGGTAAGAGCCTATTGGGTCACACACATAGAGCTATTTGGATCATTAGAGTGCATGGGCTAATTATTTGGGTTATGGTTTCACTTTAATTTCGTATTAATAATGGGCCCAAAAGTTGAGCCATTATTAAGCCCGAAATTAAATCCTAATTGGATTAGGGCTTTGAAACCCATTAGGCCTGGAAGTTGAGTCTCACTATAAATACAACTTTTAAGTGAGAAATTCATAGGTCTCCTTGCCCTAGCCTCCAAAAAGGACAGCCGCACTCTTCTCTTGCAATTCCTTGGAGGACACAAGTTAGCACTGCGAGCGTAAGAGAAACGCATCTACCAGGACGTGGTGGAAGCGTGGTGATCCCGAGAGGCTCGTGTGGATACCATAGAGAGCCTGAACACGTCAACTGTTCAGGTTTTGTGATTCGACTCTACAGTTGAGTGAGAGATCTTAATCGAAAATTAGGTATGAAAAATTTCGAACACCCGGTTTACCCCGTTTCACTTGGATCCTGGAGGGTTTCGGTTAAATTCCGCTGCGCTGTTTGGCTCCCGAAACCCAACATCTCCCCTTTAAGAAATTTGGTCCTCCAAATTTCTTAACAAACTTGGGAAAGTTTCTCGATAATTCATGAACATTTCAGCTTTTGTCTCCCAGGTAGCTTCTTCCTCAGTATGGTTTGTCCATTGGACTTTTACCATTGGAATCCATTTACTCCTTAACTTTCCGGTGTCCTTAGCTAACACTTTGATTGGTGTTTCTTCATATATGAGGGTTAGAGCTATAAGAACACTAGTAGTTGGCACTAGTTGCCTAAGGTCAGAGATATATCTTCTAAGCATACTTACATGAAAAGCGTCATGTATATGCCTTAGTTTAGGGGGCAAATCCAATTTGTGTGTGACATTTCCCACTGTAGGCAGTATTTGATATGATCCTTACAAATCTCACTACCCCTTTCATAGGTCATACCTTTAGCCATACAAAGTCCCTAACTTGGAACCCCTGATCTTTTCTTCCCCTTAAATTTGGATAAGCCTTCTCCTTATTGTTGGCTGCCTTGATTCTTTCCTAAATCAACTTAATCTTTTCTGTGGTTTCCCTTATAAGGTCTAGGACAAACTCTAACTTATCACTAGGATCATGCAAACAATAAGGATTAATACAGTTTTTACCATACAGTGCTTCATAGGGTGCCTTTTTCATTATTGAATGATAGCTATTATTGTAGGAAAACACTTCCAGGGCCGCATTCTCCTTGAAAATCAATAACATAACACCTTAACATATTTTCCAACACTTGTATTATTTTTTCAATTTGCCCATCTATTTGGGTAATTGGTTGAACTAAGTTTTAGTTGTGTGCCTAACACATAATGCAAAGACTTCTAGAATTTAGAGACAAATCTTAGGTCTCTATCTAACAATGTCTTATCAAGAACACCATGCAACCTCACAATTTCTTTTCTCTACAGCTTTGCAAGCCTTTCCAAAGGATTAGTGAGGTTTATTCGTAGGAAATATGCTGACTTATTTACCCTATCACTAATTACCCATATTGCATCATGTTTCTTTTTGCTCATTGGCATTCGAACCACAAAATCCAAGGCTATAGAGTCCCATTTTCTTTCTAGAATAGGTAAACATTGTAGTTTACCCCCTGGCCTTTGGTGTTCTAATTTAACTTGTTGACAAGTTATGCTTCTGGATACAAAGATACTGTCTTGTTTCATATAAAGCCACCGGAAGTGCAACCTCAAATCCTTGTACATCTTTTGACTTCTTGAATGTAGACTCACTATACTATAATGGGCTTCTTCTAGAATTTGTTTCCTAATGTCACCTCTATTGGGTACATAGATCCTATTCTAAAAGTACAACAACATTTACCTAAAGGAAAATCCTTGAAACAAATTTCCTTGTGTTTGCCCATAAGTCCTAACATGCTTAGTATCATGATGTTTAGCTCTTTTGATCAATTCTTTCCATTTAGGTCAGATAGTAATAACATTCATTTAGTTAAGTTCCCATTGTTTCCATTTCTTTGCCAACCAAGTTAAACTATAGCTTTCTTCCTTTCTTCTTTCATCTCCAGCCTTTAGTACCCCTGTCTACTTCCTAATTAAGGCATCAGCTACTATATTAGCTTTGCTTGAAGTGTACTCAGCGGTACACTCAAAGTCCTTAAGACATTCAAACCATCTTCTTTGCTTTATATTCAAGTCTTTTGGTGTAGAAAGAGACTTAAGCTCTTATGGTCAGTAAAGACTTGAAATATTTTGCCTAACAAGTAATGTCTCTATTATTTAAAGGCAAAGACTACAATTGCCAATTCTAAGTCATGTACTAGGTAGTTTTCTCATGTAGCCTTAATTTCCTTGATCCATAAACAATTACTTGGTCCTTGCATAAGTACACAACCTAACCATACCATAGAGGCATCTGTACATACCTTAAATGCTTTTGTAGGGTTTGGCAACACAAAAACAATAATTGTTTCCAACCTGTTCTTAAGCTCCTGGAAGCTTTGTTTACATTCTTTTCCCTACTCAAACTTCTGACCTTCCTATTTAATTGAGTAAGTGGGGCAACTATCAAAGAAAACTTGTGAACAAATCTTCTATAATAGCTAGCTAGTCCTAAGAAACTTTTAACCTCTTTTATATTATGGCGTTACTTCTACTCTAAGATTACCTAAATCTTTTCTTGATCTACTGCCAGCCCTTGTGCAGTGATAACATGGCCTAACAATCCTACTTTAGTAGTCCAGAATTGGCACTCACTTAACTTGCCATACAACTTATGCTTCTTAAGCAACTTAAGTACTAATCTTAAATGCTCTTCATGAGCCTTCTCATTCTTTGAGTACACTAGAAAATCATCAATGAATGCCCTTAAAAATTAGTCCAAATATGGCTTAAACACTCTTTGCATCAAATTCATGAAAAATGCTAGTGCATTACTGAGGCCAAATGGCATTACTATGTTCTCAAAATGACCATAAGTTGTTTTCATTGCAGTCCTAGATATATCCTCTTCCTTAACTCTCAATTGGAAGTGTTCAGATCTGAGGTCAATCTTAGAAAACACTTTAGCTCTTTGCAATTGATCAAACAAGTCTTCAATTCTAGGAAAAGGATACTTATTTTTTATTGTTAGTGCATTGAGTTTCCTATAATCAATGCATAACCTAAGGGTTACATCATTTTTCTTAACCAACAGCACCAATGTTCCTCATGGAGACACACTTGGCCTAATGAACCCCTTTTTAAGCAACCCATCCAGTTACTTTTCATGCTCATTCATTTCTAGAATGATCATCCTATATAGGGCAATAGACACAGGAATAGCTCATAGAACCAAATTAATTCCAAATTCAATTTCTCTCAATGGAGGATGTCTTGGTAAATTAAAAGGAAACACTTTTGGGAATTCTTTAACTAAGGGAATTCTATTCAACTCATCCTCTACTTGATCCCCATTCAACCCCATAAAATCTTCTTCAGAAATTATAAGTATTTGCTTAAATACTTTTAGTTGTCAATTCTTAACCAATTCTGGTGAATTATTTAGATCATAAGGTTCTAAACCTAGAAAGATTAGCTTCCTAGCATGGCAATCTATCACAATATTGTTTTTAGCCAACCAATTCATGCCTAAAATGATATCATAACCACTGGTCTCTAAGATAATCAAATTTTCCTTAGGCTCCAGCTTTCCTAGCCTAATTATACAATCTTTAACTATGTGATGTGTAAACATTATTTCTTGACTAGTAGTTGTAACCAAATACATTTCAAACAATGTACTCATTTTCAAATTCATTTCCTTAACAATATTGGTTAAAATTATGTAAATGGAGGCACCAAGGTAAAGGTTACCTTTCAAAGCTTCCTTGCTTAGCCTTTTTTGGCCTATCTCCTTTTCTTTTGGTTCTACCTCTAGGTTCCCTTTAGGTGCTTCAAGTCGAAACACTCTCCCTTATGGCTGATTTTATCCATACACTCGCCTCTGTGGTAGATTATATTCTTTCTTCTCTTGTGGGTGGCTTGGTCCTCCTAGAACCCCTTTCAATGGCGGCAAAGTGGTTTTCATCCTTGAACGGTGCACCATTGGCCTTTGTGCTCCAAATCTTCCTAGCAGCCTTCTTTCTTCCTTTTTCACTAGGCAATCTCTAACCTAGTGCCCCTGAGACCCATATTTCAAACATCCATTTGTCACCTTATAGCCTGGTTTAAAACCGTGATACTTACCGCAATTTTGACATTGTGGTCCATAGTGTTGGGGTCCCTTTTTTTTTTTTTCAATTTTCACATCATTTCTAGAACTACTTGTTATTGTCTGCTCCTCTTCTTAAACCCTTTCTGGCTACTACCAACACTTTCTTGAATCTTCTTTTCTTGATCTTTGAACTCTTTCTCCAAATCTATAGCTTTCTGTACCATCTCACAGTGGTCCTTAGCTTTTACTACCCTTAAGATTAACCTTATTTAGGCCTTAACCCCTTCATGAATCTTTTTGCTTTCAACTACTCTCATGCATCATACTAGGGAGTATACCTTCTAAAACTACTAAATTTCTGCTTATAATCCAACACAACAAGGTTTGCTTACTCAAGTTGATCAAATTAAACTTGTTTTTTTTATCCTTGAGGGCTTCACTTACATAGTGCTACTAGAATACTTGGAGAAACTCAGCCCACATCATTTGTCTTTTTTTTTTTTCCAATGGCCTTATTTCATTTTTACTTTGGTGAGACCTCTAGACAGCTCTCCACCATAACTTAGCACTGCCTTCAACCCTAAGGGTGGCCAACAATACTTTCTAAGCTGAAGCAACCTTCAATCTCTCAAAAATCTTTTCTATTTGATAGATCCAGAGCTTAGCTATTTATGGATCACCACTACCTTGAAATACTGGAAGTTTCAAAGCTAGAAACCTCTTTAGTTCACCCTCTCTTAAGCCTTCTCCCCTTGGCCTTCTAACTTTTTCTTGATTATTGCTAGACCTTAGTCTTACTGGCCTTAATATACTAATGAATTTAGTCAATTGATCTTGTCTTCCAGCCTCATGGCCTACTTCAATTTACTCTACATCCTAACTTACGTCAATGTCATATCTTGTCTCTTGTCTGACTTTAGATCTCATTCTCCTGCCTATGGGTTGCCTTCTCTCCTCATTTTACTCCTCTTCAGGCTCCTCAATTATTTTACTAGCTTGACCATCATGCATAGGCTATTTCCCAGAAGTTTTTCCTCTCCTCTCATCATCAACTTCATTAGGCACTTCTCTAATAGCTTCAACAATCTTTAGTGCTTGAGCATAACCTTTGGTCAATGCTTGAATACCAACCACCAATTGAGCAATAGCTGCCTACATAACTTTCATCATATGCTCCATCCTTTGTTGAGGATTGACTTACCATAGCCTCTTCTTGCTCAGCAACTTTACTTCCCATACTTCTAATTTTCACCCTGAAAAACACAAGTCAAATAACCAATGCTCAATATTTACAAGTCTTAATGACTCTAAGTGGGAACTTGCCTACTCAAACTCTTAAGCCCTATAGACCATGCTCTAATACCAACTTATGTAAAGCCTCAAACCAACCTTAGCCATGCCATTTTTTCCACTTTTGTAATAACATAGGCATTATCGCAGCATAAGACATTATTGGGTGGCCCTGGTAGTATCAATGGTGCTACCTAGGGAACTATTTAGTGGCTCTCAGCATGTGTCCCAGCACACATGTGCAATGCACTAGCTCAAGTCCTAGTTTGTCAATGTTACTTGTGCTAAATAGTTCTAATTATTTAGTGTCAAGAGTATAAAATTAAGCTAATTTAAGAACAACCTTCAAGTTCAAAATATCATAAACACAACAAACTCATAGGTTCATGCATATACTTTATATGTCCAATTACACATGAGAGGTTTACATTGGGCACGCTCAAGTAGGCCTACCTATGCCCACCTTTGGTTACACTTACAAAGACCCACAAAAATACTAGTTACGTGACTTTACTTCACACTTGTGCACATACATTAACACATAACCATATGACACTTGGGCACTAAAACCAACATACTTATAGCTAGTTCCTACACTTATAGCAACATAGTACCTGTAAGCCAAGTAACATACCAAGCTTGACTATTACTTTCATTCAACTCTAGTATAACTATTAAAAAACACATTATAACTATTTGCACACAAAATCCAATAACACAAACACACAAGCTCTTAGTTAGTCCAGCAAACGTTTCCCTGTAAGAAAGAAGAAAAAGTCATGAGTTTTATAACTCAGTAAGGATCAAACAAGCTTAATGCCTACATATACATAAACATAACAATCACACTTATTCCATGATGCCCTTGCAAGGAAAACACCAAAACACGAAAGATACAAGATACAGAACCAGGATATATAACAAAATATAAGGTCAGCACACACAACCAAAGCAACAAAGCATGTAAAACTGATAAACCACAACACTAGGTACACAAAGTAACCTCAAGGCCTAGCAAGCATATCTTATTCTATATTCATTTTAATTAATCAACTTAACCAGACTAAACATACATCATAGAGCTATAGATTCTGCATTTAGGTTGGCATAACCTAAAGGTAAAACCCTAATGCTTGCCCTAAGGATATCTAGCTAGCACATACATAGAAACCCAAAGGTAACCCTAGCCCTTACAAGCACTTAGATTCTCTTGACAAACAGTCATCACCTAAGGACAAACAATCTCACTAGAATCACAAGTCTAGCTTATGATCCTAGTTGAAATACAATAATATTTGATCCTTATCCAAAATGCAAGCCTTGGCAACAACTTGTTAGCCTCAAAAACACTTTTGCAACCTTATTCCACTTGAATTTTGGCTAGAAATGATCAACAAAGGGTTAAAAACTTTGGTTTTAACCAAAATGTTGGCCAACAAATTGAATCAACGGGTTTTTATGAGTGGAAGCATGCATTCTTTCAATGGAAGACAAATGGCACCAAAATGGCTTAAAAGTTAGCCCGAGTAAGCCCACTTCCTTGCATGGCATAATGCACTCTTAGCTATTTTTAAATGTTCAATTTTCTCACTTGATAAAACTTTTCAATGGTGTCAATTGAGTACTCTAACCACAATTGACTCCAAAGCTTTCTAACAACACAAATAGCTATACTTTTCTTAGAACCGGTTATAAGATAACCTCACAATCTTTACTTTGGACCTCAAAATTGCCATTCTAAGGTTCTTCCACTTTGATTCCTTTCTTCCCAAGCCAATTTCCTACCTTATTCCTCCCAACTTACGGCCTATGTAATAGAGGGCTATGATAGGGTACCTTCAACTATTTGGTTTACACCAGGGCAAGAATGAGTCAATTTCAGTGTACATCTAGAAACTCAATTAGGTAGCCCTTGACATGCAGATACATACCCAAATGTTAGGATTGCTGCCATGACAAAGGGGCTGAAGAAAGATTCCCCTCTTGCCTTTGAGGTCAACAAGTAAGCGCTCACCATGTTGGCCAAGTTATTTGAAAAAACTGCCCAGTACATGGGCACTAAAGAAATGGCAATGACAAGTAGAGTTGCTAAAAAAAAATATCCTCTACCAATTTAGTTGCCAAATATGGTGACAGAATAGAAAAAAGAAGGACACCTTAGGAGGCCATGATCTCCACACATCTTGAGCTAACGTACTAATGTCCCTAGAGTGACAAGGAGGTGTCCAAAGGCCTTAAACTATAGGCCCCACAAATAAAATAAATCTAAATAAATAATAACAATTCCATAAAAAGAGCCCAATCATGATATAGATAAATGCCACCAACTCAGAACTTAAGTTAGGAAATCTACAACAATTCTTTAAGCAACAACTTACCTTCATAGAAGCGGAGTAATGTGTCTAAAAAGAGAACAAAGTCTATGACTCTAATCAGAGAAGGGACAAGTGTAGGGTCTTAGTGTAAAAGGGAATTTGAACGTCACATTTAGTGTGACTTCCATGTCCAAGGTTCCCTTTAATAAGACTACGGCTTCCTGGTGATTTTGGCTAGAGGCTCTATCGACGTACATTTCTTAGTAGGGTTCTTCAATTTTACATTCTTTTACATGATCACTTTCTGTTAGACTCATTCCTACAATAAAATTAGCCAAGGCTTATGCCTTGATGGCCTTCAAGGGTTCATAGTGTATATCATATTCTCCTAACTCGATACACCTTTTTGCCTGTCTGCCAAAATGATTTGGCTTTTGAAGCATATTCTTCAAAGGCAGCTCCATTCTGACAATGAACTTATGGGTTTAAAAATAGGGCCAAAGCTTTTAGGGGGCCACAACAAGGGTAAATATGGCCTTCTATAGGATAGGATATCTTGACTCCACCCTTGAAGGGTTTTGCTGATGTAGTAAATAAGCCATTATTTGGAGTATTACTCTCTAACTAGGATTGCATTGATTGAGCCATTGGTAACAGTAAGCTACAGGACCAACAAATCAATAGGTCGAGTGTTTAAGTGTCAAGAGCTGGCACAGGTACTTATTAATCTACTCAAAGGCTATTCTGCATCCCTCAATCTATTCAAACTCTGCACCCTTATTAAGGATCTGAATGAAAGGTCAATACTAGTCCGCAACCTAAAGGCAAAGTGCTTGAGGGTTGTTAATCTTCTAGCCAGCCAATGGATATCCTTATTTTCTTTGGGTCAGGCGTCATCCATATGGCATCTGTTTTATCAGGATTAGCATTTATCCTTATTTTTGAGAGAATATAGCTAATGAAGTTCCCAGCCCTGATCCTAAAGGTACACTATTAGACTTTAGGCACATATTAAACTACCTCACTCTTTGGAATATTCCATTGAGATTGTTAATGTGACATTTCAGGGCTTTACTCTTGATGATCATGTCATCCATGTACACTTCCATGTTTCACTTCAGTTGTTCCATGAAGACTTTCTTCATCAACTGCTGGTAAGTAGCTCATACGTTTTTAAAGTCAAAGAGCATTCATTTGTAGTAATAGATGGCCTTTTCCATGATAAAGGCCATCTTTTTCTCATCCTCAGGGTCCATTTTGATATGATGATAACCATTGAAGGCTTCCATGAGGAAAAAACTTTGAATTTGATAGTGGCATCGACTAGTTGATCCATTACTGGCAATGGATCTAGATCTTTAGGGCAAGCCTTATTTAGGCTTGTATAATCTACACATATGTGCCATCTCCATTCTTCTTTTTGGCCAAAAGCATATTGGTTAGCCACTTGCGGTATTAAACCTCTATAATGATTCCAGCCTCAAAAGAGTCTTTTTCCTTCTCCTATTATGAAATCTTGTCTTAACAGAGACATGTTTTGCTTCTTTCGTTGGACTAGCTGAGTAGAGGGGTCAACTTGTAATTTTTGTGTGATAACTTTTGGGTCTACCCACGGCATATCACTTGGGGTCCATGCAAATATATCTATATTAGTGTATAAAAATTCAACAAATGAATCGTTTACCTTCTGAGGGAGACCTTTGCAATTCTTCACCACTTTCCCTGGTGCTATCTACACCTTCTATGAGCCTTTTGGACAAAAAAACACCAGATTCTTTGTCAAAAGACTCAACCTTTTTTCTTTTCAGGTCAACTTTCTCTGATGGTTGACCTTCTCAAAGACCTTATAAGCTAACCACATAACTTCGGTACACTAAGGCTTGGCTAATGTAAATAGTGGCTTCCCCTATCGAGCTGTCAAAAACCATCATTAGCAATTTAACATCAGTTCGGATATGAAAAGTACCTAGGTTGGTCTCCCAATAATGGCATTGTACAACAAGGGCATGTCCAAGACTAGGAACTGATTGGTGTGGAAGTTACAGATGACCTTTTTGTTTATCACGACACTTATCAACATGAGTGTCAGTTTTATTGCTCCTTTGGTGGGCACCTTTTCTTGCTCAACTTGTAGGCAAATCTAAAGATGGGTTTCAGTGAGGACCTACGAGCCCTAATCTTGTCTAGCAAGCTTGCAAAGAGGATGTTGGAGTTGGCCCTCGTGTCTAGGTAAACATGCTCAACATCAAAATTATTGATCTGAACCGTTATAATCAAAGGGTCTATGTGCAGGATGACCAAAATCCATGATTTGTTAGGCTTCGTCAGTATATTGCTTGAATCAGCTACTTTTAGAAGGGCAACCTCAGGCTCCTGCCACTTCCTAATTAAGGAGGATTCTGCCTTGGTGATCATGTACACAATGTTGGCATGCGGTCCTAGGTTCTTGTGGAGATCCTTTATTGAGGTGCGTTCTATCTCCTGGTGGCGGCCCCTCTCCCTTTCTATTTCATCGTCCTTCTTGTAGTATCTCTTCTTCTACCGTCGACAAGGGGAATCTGCCCTTGCTACGTGCACCTATAGCTTACCTGCCTGAACCATCAACCTTTTCAAGCGCTTCAACTGGCAGCAATCTTCTACGTCATGTCCTTTGTCCTAATGGTATCGGTAGCACTTTTTCAAGTCCTTCTTGTTCCTTGAGCTCTTTGGAGGAGGCCACTTCAGCACCATATTATTCCTTTCTAGGGCATAGAGTATGTTTGCCCTGGTCTCCCATAGTGGTGTAAAGACAAAATCTAGCCCCCACTTCTTTTCCTAGACGAGGATCCTCCATTCTTGACCTTGGACTACTCTTTATGCCAACTTGTTGAACTCCTCAATGTGCATGTATCTGGTTTCCCAGTCAAGGAACTCCTCGTCATTTCACACAAGATTCTCATGCATATCCTATGTTAACCTAAAATCCTTCAACAAACCTTGGTGATGGCAATCAAGTGTAACTCAAGGGCTAAGTCTTGTATTTGAATGGCCTCAGCATTGTACATCCTAATGATGTTAAGGCTTTCCTAGACCAAGGTCAAGAAATACAAGGTAAGCTTGAGTTTTAAGCTTAGGAATTTTATTTGCACACTAAATAATTAAATTAGTGAATTAATGTAGTGTATAATTAATGATATAGTCATCTGAGCGAAGTTGACACATAAAGGGCAAAATGGTATGTTTATTAAGAAAACTCAAAGTCAGACCTACGTCTGAAAATAATCTAAAAATTTCCATATTATTTAATTACTAAAAACGTGAGTTTCCTAACAATTACATGGCAATCTTGCACCTTTGAGAAATACACATAATTTTATTGATGCCATTCTTAATTGGTAGTGTTCATATATAGCATTTGTCAAAGGAAAAGGGGGAAAAAAACTAAACCGTAAAAGCGGACACAAGTTTTCAACCACAATCTACTTGCCCGGATACGAAGATACGGTGGCTTTATATTTCCAAATTAACAAAACGACATGCTTTGTATTATCCTAGTAAATTTGGAAACCTGAGCAAATGTTTATATATATATATATATATATATATAGTAGTCCGTTTACAAATACAAAAAATAATAGTATTGATATACAATTGACCCGTACAATGTGCAAATCAACTTGACATTACATTAAAAAAATTGCAATGAATTTACGTTAATGCTTATATACGTTAATAAAACGGCGCATTACATAGTTATTTCAAAACAACTAGAGCAGTACTCCCATAGAAAGTTATTGTTGAATTTCCTAATTTTTGCTCATGGTGTAAATTTCTTTGATTTTTTCAGTTCTACATCGCGCGATAAGGTGTGCCATGTTATCTAAAATTAGTAAATAACCACACGAGGAGGGTGTTGTTCCAGCAGTCAGAATGCTTAATTAACATCAGAACTAAAATAACCTGTAACTCTTATTTAAAAAGTCACCAATTCAAATCGTTCCCAACCTGTTTCTTCGATTGGCCGTTTAAACAGTGCTCTCAATGTCAAATAATAGACTTTTCCAATTCAAATTGTTCCCGACTTATTTCTTGTATGTTGAGCCAATATCCCGCATGTAGAAAAGTTTTCTCGAAAGGCTTATTTATAAATTCACCAAGTCATTTCCTTCATTGCCTTCAATGTACTAATGGTCAGGTGAAGGCATGAAGAATGATTTAGTCATTCTATTCATATTGTCGCATGGCCCCAAGCACATAAGGTTCCATCTTCCATTGATGGATAGCCAGCTATTCTTGGACATCTTTGGCTCAGAAAAGAGTCATGCTTGGGGTTGGTTCTTCTCACCCTAGATGGGTGGGTAGCCAAAATTTTTTTGGTTGAAGTGCACCTTTAAAACATTCTTCTTTTAAAGTACGCTTAGGCTGTGAAAAGAGTCTTGGTTGGGGTTGGTTCTTCCCATCCTAGATGGTTGGGTAGACAAAATTAATTTTTTTCACGTTATTTTCTTTTAAGGGTTTATTCTTGTATATTGTGAGCATTTATCTAAATTATATATCAATTGAAAGTCTGTACTTTGAGAAGGTTAAAGTGCATTTTTAAAACATTTTTCTTTAAATATTAAATATGGTTTTAATAATTTTTTTGGTGGGTATGAAAAAAACTTACAAAAAAGGGTAAACAACACCTTTCGTCCCTAAACTAAGACTTATGTTTTGGATTTATCCTAGAACTACAAAATGTTACATTAGTTATCTAAATTATATATCAATTGAAAGTCTGCACTTTGAGAAGGTTGAAGTGCACTTTTAAAACATTTTTGTTTTAAAGTACGCTTTGGCTGTGAAAATAGTCTTGGATGGGGTTGGTTCTTCCCATCCTAGATGGTTGGGTAGACAAAATTAAGTTTTTTCACGTTATTTTCTTTTAAGGGTTTATTCTTGTATATTGTGAGCATTTATCTAAATTATATACCAATTGCAAGTCTGTACTTTGAGAAGGTTAAAGTGCACTTTTAAAACATTTTTCTTTAAATATTAAATATTGTTTTAATAATTTTTTAGGTGGGTATGAAAAAAACTTACAAAAAAGGGTAAACAAAACCTTTCGTCCCTAAACTAAGACTCATGTTTTGGATTCATCTTGGAACTACAAAACATTACACTGGTTATCTAAATGATATATCAATTGAAAGTCTGCACTTTGAGAAGGTTGAAGTGCACTTTTAAAACATTTTTCTTTTAAAGTACGCTTTGGCTGTGAAAAGAGTCTTGGTTGGGGTTGGTTCTTCCCACCCTAGATGGTTGGGTAGACAAAATTAATTTTTTTTCACGTTATTTTCTTTTAAGGGTTTATTCTTGTATATTGTGAGTATTTATCTAAATTATATATCAATTGAAAGTTTGTACTTTGAGAAGGTTAAAGTGCATTTTTAAAACATTTTTCTTTAAATATTAAATATTGTTTTAATAATTTTTTAGGCGGGTATGAAAAAAACTTACAAAAAAGGGTAAACAACACCGTTTGTCCCTAAACTAAGACTCATGTTTTGGATTCATCCTAGAACTACAAAACGTTACACCATTTATCATTTAACTATGCAAAATGTTATACCAATCGTCTTGCCGTTAACTTGCAACAGTTAAAATGTACGGGAAAAAAATGTAAAAATCAAGTTTTAACCCCTGAAAACCTTTAAAAAAATTTATATATTACAATAAAACCACCTTCTCCCGCCTTCCTTCGCTCCTCTATGACCGCTGCCATCCTTTGTTTCGCCCATTCAATTCTCGCGTCTTCTGTCACTGATTCCAAGCCAACCTCCCCATTTATGAGCCCACCTCCCTTTTTTTCCTGCCAGATTATCGATGGTCATCTTCCTCTGGAAATGCACAATCATCTTCGTCCAACAAATCGCAATTGTCAATTATTGTCTTTCTTCGTCAGTGCACAATCAAAGAGAAACGATGATGTTGGAGTACGATTGAAGGGAGACATAGATGCGGGATTGAAGGGAAATGACGATAGAGGATGGTGATGGGCAAGATTAGAGAGTAATCGGAGAGCACTCTGGAAGATAACGCTTAATCGACGGGAGAGTATGACAAGCAAAGTGTTAAATATCTTTACCACTAGGTATACTGCACCTCATATTTTTAAGGTATATCACACTGCATATCATTATCATTTTTTTAAAACAAATAAATTGTAGGATATTATTTTAAGATGAAATAAATTAAATAATTTTTTTTTCACATCTTTATATGTATTCAAATTTTTCTCATCATAATTTTTCAAATATAAATGAAATATATATGGTAGAAGATATTTGTTATACAAAAAAAAATAAAAAAATATTATATATAGAGCAAAATAAATATTACTCAGGAAAAAAAACTAATTTATTGATGCAAGGGAAAAAAAAGAAACATTACTTTAAAAATAATAATACATTTTCTAATACCCAAAAAATAAATCAAAATTAAAAGAAAAAGGAAAAAAAAAATAAAAGTATTTATGTTAAAATATGTGTATTAATTATATTTTACTATTTTATATATTTATGTATTATATTTTGATTTAAAATGACCAAAAAAATATCTCACACATGTTCATGAAAAATAAAATACCGTGGTACGTACCTCATGGTATTTATGGTATACTGCGGTTTTTAGATAAAATGTACATAAAAAATTACCGGTATGTAAAATACCGTGAAATACAGTGATATACCATGTATTTCATGCAAAAAAAAATTGACAAAATGTGAAAATATGCACATCGCGTACTGCTTACTTGTGGTAAGTGATAGCTGCGATATTTATTTCCATAGCGAGGAGACAATGACCAAAAATGGCAATCGAAAACGATGACGAAGGATGACAATCGACAAGAGAAAAGGCCGTGTTATGGCCTCAAGGGTCTCAATATTTTTTTCCCCTTTGTCCACTAATTAATCATTAGTGGTGGCTATGATGCGGGATGTCAGCAACGGGATTGGAATGTGATAGTGGCAGATCAACGCCAGCCATAGTAGAGGTGAAGGTCACAAGGGGAGGACGAGTAGAGGTGAAGGCTATGACAGGACAGTGGTTTTATTGTAAGATGTAAAAGTTTTGATATTTTTATGACAAATGGATAATTTTTAGGGGTTAAACTAGATTTTTACATTTTTTTGGGTCTATTTTAACTATTGCGATTAGCGGCTGGACAATTGGTGTAACATTTTAATAACTAAAAGATAAATGGTGTAACATTTTGTAGTTCAATGATGAATCCAAAACATGGGTCTTAGTTCAAGGATGACCAGTGCTGTTTACCCTACAAAAAACTATTTAATTTCTAAAAAATTTTGAAGTGATTTTTATGTTAGTAGACCCTTGGATTCTAAATGCAATTGGCTCTAAAAAACTTAAGATGAAAATAATTTATTTTAACTAATAAGGAAAGAAGAGCCTAACTGTTCAGATTCGAATTGTTTGAGCTTTGCGTTTTCATTTCTCTATCTTACTATAAAATTTAATAGTTTTTTTTTTAGCAGCGAACAAAAATTTTTGTTGAATCACAAACTTAGTAGAAAGACGAAGGACCAGCAAGCAGCTGGAAATAAATTACAGAGTAATGCCGCCTATTAAGCTAACCCCCCTTAACAATTTGTGTTTACAGCCAACAAAGGATTCATACACCAATCTATCCATGAACACCCAATTTTTGGACACCTATTTCTCAACCAAAGAAAATAAACCATTTAAATTTCAGAGAACACACCAGCTACGAAGATTTTCATATTGAAAACTACCTCATTTCTCCATTTCCATAAAAGCCAAGCTGAGACCTATATGATTGCCTGCTACACTTTAAACTGAAGCTGAGTCCTGCATTAGGATGAACTTACTAGGGACAAAGCATGCTCGAGGCCCTTCAACTTTTCTAACGCGTATAATTTAGCCATCGAACTAAAGCTTGGTCAGTAGAAGCTCTGAGTTTCCAATTAACTAGTCTCATAAGGACGGGTTACTGTTTCCAAAGATAATTATTTTGTATCGTGTAAAAGGACAAGTGTTTTACGTTGAAAACATAATATGTGTTTGATAATGTTTACACATTCATGTTCACAAAACAAATACACACCTACTGTTTTGAAATGATGCAAAAATGAAATGAAAGCTTATCTAATCATTTTGCTATGAAACACAGTATTGAAGTCACAAGCTTCGAGAACCTCAAGCCTTGAGAAGATAGAATATAAGTGGCTTAAATATGTAACATTTAAGCGGTGACGCAAGATGAAATTGTAAAATATGGCTACGGGCTAAAATTAAAGAAAAGTGAAATGGAGGGGCAAATACAAGTCATCGGCCGCTTGAATTTTGATAGCAAACTCAAAACGGGAATGTTGGGCATGAAATTCCATGGGGTATTATGAATTGTGGCCTAATATTTAGCTAAGTGTAATATTTTAGCAAAACCATTATTAATTATCAATAATTATCAGAACTTTTATTTCTATATAAAATGAAAAATTGTAATAAAAAGTTAGACAGAATTCTAATAATTATCAATAGGAAAATAAAACATTCATGCATTTCATAGGAACACCTAAAAAAAGGGAAAATATGGGATAGGGAAAAAATGTCTTAAATCATCCAATTAATTATTAATAGCGTGTTAGGATAAAATAAAAAAAAATTGAAAAATAGAAAAATAAATCGACGTAAAAAATAACAATCTATATTTAGCTTACCTTAAAATTAAAGGCCTATATATGTGGCTAGAAAACATAGAGAAATGCAAGGCAAACAAAGTCCACCATTTCATTTTGGCCTGTTTTTTTGAAGATGTGATAAAGGTTGGCCTTTAAACATTTCTAGTAAAAACAGAAGGTGGAAGTATTCACCAAGAGAACAAAAACCCAAGCACATAATCAATTTTAGTCTAGCCCATAAATCTTTAAAATGTAAAATATAAGTAATTTCAGAGCAAAGGAAATGGGTCAGTCCAAAATGCAAATGGTTTTCTTGTTGGACAGGGTTATTACATATGCTCGATTTTTATCATCATTTTCTCTCTCACGCTTACTCTGTCTAAATAAAGGTGTGTCTAAGCAAACCTTTCACCTGATGGTTCATCTTTGATGGACTTATTAGCACTTCCAAGGAAGCTCCTCGGGATCTTGAATATATCACACCTTGGGGGTACCTAAGTCCAGCACCACTCAGGCACTAGTGTAGGCCTGTTAGGTCTAGCTAGCATGGCCAAGATCCATTCCTCATTAAGGTGACCCTTCCTCAAAAATAGGGATGGCAATGGAGCGGGCGAGAACTGCGAACCGCGGATATCCACCCATGATGGACGGGTAAACGGGTGAAAATACCCGTGATGGGGCGGGCATGGGTAGAAAATTTCACCCGTTTGGCAGGTGTGGGTGGGTGATGGGTAGGGGGTATCCATCATGGATAAATCCACGCCCGCCTACCCGTGAAACCTACCTAGTATATGACATTGAAACTTCAATTTTACCCTTAAAGAAGGTGTTACTTCTTTTAATTTTAAATGGCTAATTCAGTATTTACACCTTTACATTTCACACGCTTCATGTTCAGCTTCAGCCTTTAGCAGGAGCCGATTCTGCCTTCACCATTTCATTTGGAATTGGCCAATTGGGCGCTAGGTTTCATAAATTGGGAGGTCTCGCCTCGCCGTCTTATGACTTTAGTCGTCTCGTCTTGCTGGTCACGACTGCACACAGCTGCTCACATCCGACGCCAATGGCACCATCGTTTTGTTCGACGGATCCTTCGAGTGTTCGACTGAGATGGAGAAATCAAGCTCAAACTATCAGGTACGGAGGCACCGCATCGCTGGCTAGCCCTGCCCGACGCTCGACAGTGACATTTCCTTGCGATTTGCGAATCTGATAGGAGAACAAGCCAAGTAGCCAACGAGGGAAAGGGAAACTATTTTTGACATCCTACGGTAAATTTGTTAACTTTCTCCCCTGTTTACTGTGAACTTGATCGTTTTGTTGATTGAATTGAATAGATATGATGTGTTTGTTTGTTGCTTTCTCATTCGATGCTCTGAGTTTGTCAACATCCGCTTTTCTGGATTCTGACATTAGTAATTGTTAGACATTTCTGTTTAATTCTTCCTACTTAGTAGTAGTGGAGAAGGCTGTTACATACCCTTTTTGCTCTTGACCGGAGCTAATGGTGGGGCCAGATGAGATAGTGGCGTGGCTGGTGGTACAGGGTTTGGGACCCTGGGTGGTGCAGGGGCGTTGACGGGTGGAGTGGAGGTTGGGGGAGCGGGAGTAAGGGTCTTGGCTAGCGGTGCAGATGGTTTGGTGGACGGAGCAGGGACTGAGATTGGTGGGGCAGGTGTTGGGGTGTTGGGCTGTGCAAGAGCTGGGGCCGCTGCAAAAGCAACCTGTTCACCACAAATTTCCATTAGTGTCACTAGTTTCCATGGAAAATTATATTTGTTCTCTGTGTTACTAGAGGAATCTCTGTGTTACTAGAGGTGAAACCAAGTTTCCTGGAATGTTACATGAACTATGGCAGTACTAGCAGTGAACATGAACAAAATAGACTCAAGTTTATCAGTTGAAATATCTATTAAGTGTACCTGTTATCCCTGCCTTTTAAGCTTGTCTGTCTTACTGCTACTAGTCCCACTTAACAAATATGCTAACTTGTTATGCATAACATTGGACAATGCTTCCAACCATTTAAATGATTCATTGTAAAACAATTGTTTGGTGTTGAAGGTTACATTGAATTCTTGGTCTAAATGTATCCTACATAATTTTGTTATTGTATATGTTTATTGTTTGTTCACAGGAAAAAATTTTCTTAATTCTTCTTGAATATTTTCTTAATTTATTTACAGGAAAACATGTACCCACCACCAAACGGTGAGGATGAAAGTGGTGAAGATTGAAGAAGAGCAAGAAGATAATTAATGTCAAATGTGGGGAGATTTTCACTTGCTTGTTTATGAATGATGGACTTTTATTGGATCATGAATATTGTTTGTGTCAAGGAATGTTTCTTGTTTTATTGGATGTGATGTGGATTAGTGGATATGTGTAATTTATGACTTGATGATGAATATTTCTGTTTCTTTAATGAAATGTACAAAACTAGCCTAAACTGCGGATTACCCGCAGACATGGATTATCCGCGGGTTGCGGGGCGAGGGTGTTGTTTTCTACCCATTAACGGATATCCGCGGGCTGGCGGATATGAAAAAATCCGCGGGCGCGGATGGTGGATATGGGTATCCATGCCCGATCCACCCCGTAGCCATCCCTACTCAAGAAAATGATGATCGAGGGAGACCCAAGCTTTTTCTTGCTCATTCGTACATCCGTATAGGTAGTTGTGGACAGTTTGCCAAACTACATGTTAGGCCGGCAAGTCAGAGCACTTATCACAATGAAGGACTTGTGGCTAGACAAATAGATGATTATGATTTGACTGAAAGGCACTATACATAGAGGATTCCATCCTCCTACTTAGGTACACTGGCTTCCATATTTGCAACCTGTGAACACCTTAACAAGATACTTAATTGAGTGTTGGAAACTCCCTCATAGTAAATATCCCAGGGCACCCTCATCCACTCTCTCCCTTATGTTTCATTGTTTTACAGGTCCACCACTCTAGGCTTCCCATTCTAGAACCCCAGGACACAAACTACACCAATTTGGCACTATTAGTGGGAATAGTGGCAGACATTATGGTGTACACTCACAACCATGATAGAAAAGGTGTTCAGAGCACCACAAACGATGAACCCATCACTTTCATAAGAGCTAGCATGAAAGACCTGCAGCAAAAGTATCTGTGGTGGAAACATCACAGAGGCTGTTGGAAAGGTTATTAGGGGGAAATATTCCAAGAAAACCTTAGGTGACTCAACCATAGGGCAAACCTTCTATAGCACGGTTGCACACTTCTACAAGGTAGGAGAGGCCATCTAACTTATAGCTGAAAGTTTAGCCAGATGGAATCCTCTAAGTAGCTAGCAAGGATGGAGTCCCAAATAGCCTGGAAGTCAATATGGTCTCATCTGACCGGCCTACTGAAAAGTGACCCCCAACGATTCACCCATCATATTATGGATATGCCCCTGGCACAAGGTTTCAAAATCCCCGAGATGGACACCTACAATTGTTGTGGTGACCTGAACGAAGACATCCAGAAATATAACCACATGATGACATGTTAGAGGTGCGAATGATGCAACTTTACGTAAGACTTTTTTAACTAACCCCAACTGGACTAACTTCCAACTAGTTCAAGAATCTTCCTAAAAGAAGATTGTCTTTGTCTCTGGATCTTAAACATGCATTCTTCTAACTCTTTATGGAGAGCCAACCCGTTGCCAAGGGGTACCTTCTGTTGTTTGGTGTATACTAGGGCAAGAATGAGTCAGTATGGATGTGCATCTAGAGATTTGACTAAAGAGCCCTTGACATGCAGATATACACCAAAATGTTAGGATTGTTACCATGACCAAGGGGCTGAAGAAAGATTCCTCTTTGCCTTTGAGTTTAGCAAGTTTGCGTACACCACATTAACCGAGTTCTTTGAAAGGGCCACCTAGTGCATGAACACAAAAGAGATGATGATAACAAGTTGAGTTTCCAGAAGGAAGGAGTCTCTACCAATTAGGTGGCCAAAAAATGTGACTGAATAGGGAAATGGGGGGCAACTTGCATGGTCATGGTTTCAACACGTCTCAAGCTAATGTATTGATGGCCCTAAAGTGATAAAGAGGTGTCTAGAGGCCTTAACCTATAGATTGCACAAACAAAAAAAATGAATAAATATTGCTAGTTCTACAAAAAGATCCCAGTCATGATAGAAAGGAGTTCCACTAGATGAGAAAGTGCTTAGAAAGCCTACATAAGTAGGAAAAGTTACAACAATTCCTAAAGTAACAACCTCCTTCCACGGGAGTGGAGAAACATGTCTAAAATGAGGATAAAGATTATGACTTTGATTGAAAGAAGAACACACATATGAGGCCATAGTGTAATAGGTAGGATGTCTTGACTTTGCCCCCTGGAGGGTTTAATTGATGTAGTAAATAGGCTCTTGTTTGGGGCCTTACTCTCTAACCAGTATCACACTGATCAAGCCATTAGTGATGACGAGGTACAAGAACAACATATCACCAAGACGAATGTTTTACTGTCAAAGTTGGCACAGGTCCTCTTTAATATGCTCAAAGGCTACTCTGCATTCCTTCATTTATTGAAACTCTGCACCTTTCTTAAGGATATGAAAGAAAGGTCAGTAGTAGTCTGCAACCTTAAAGACGAAGTGCCCAAAGGCTGTCAATCTTCTAGCTAGCCTACGGATGTTTTTCTTGTCCTTGGGTCAGGAATCATCAAGATGACATCAATTTTATCAAGATTAGCTTTTATCCATTTTTTTGAGGCCATATAGCCCATGAATTTCCCAGCCCTGACCCCAAAGATACACTTATTGGGCTTTAAATGCATGTTGAACTACCTCACTCTTTGGAATGCTTCATGGAGATTTTCAATGTGATGTTCTGTGGCTCTTCTCTTGACAATCATGGCATCCACAACACTTCCATCTTTCACCTTAATTGTTCCATGAAAACTTTGTTCATAAACCACTAGTAAGTAGCTCCAATTTTTTAAGGCCAAAAGGCATACATTGGTAGTAATATACTACCTTTCCCATTACAAAGGCCATTTATTACTCATCCTTAAGGTCAATTTAGATTTGGTGATAACCATTGAATGCTTCCATGAAGGAAAGGACCTTGAATTTGGTAGTGGCATTGACTAGTTGTTCTATGGCTGACAATGGATGTGGGTCTTCTAGGCAGGCATCATTAAGGTTCATATAGCCTCTACACAAACATTAATCTTTATACTCCTCTTTGGCCAAAACCACATTAGCTAGCCACTCGGCGTATCGAACCTCCCTGATGATGGTAGCCTCCAACAGTCTCTTTGCTTACTTTCTTACAAAATCTTGTCTTTCTAGGGACATGTTCCATTTATTTTATTGGACTAGCTGTCATAACCCCTATTTTCATAAAGGACTTGAGTACCTCAGAGTGAAAGAAAATAGCCCAAGCATAAAAATGGGTAAGGTACTTGGTGGGCCTTGGAGACACATGAAGGGCTATCAAAGGTAGGCGAGACCCTACTTGTGCACGTTTAAAGGCTTAAAGGTTTAGTGAAAAAAAATAAAGTGTGAGGTCAATTATATGCGTATTCGGGTGACTAATATGAAGAAATCTTTTAATGGGGGATTTCATGGCACCATGCAAAAAAGTGACATTGCTGAGAAGGGCATTTTGCCTATTTTTATGCCATGTGGCACTTAACTGGATTTGCATGCTTCCACTTAGTTAAATTACTTTGTTTTTGGGTCAAAGCTCCTAGTTTGAGCTTAGTTGTGTTCTTGGCTTGGGAGGCTCGGGTTTTGCCGGATTGGTGATGAATTAAAGATGAAATTGAATATTCAAGGTTAAGCAAAGTACAATTCAACCTTAAGAGATCTTGGAGTTGCATTGCTAAGCTTGAAATCTTGCATTTGAAAGCAAGACCGAAGGTTCAAGGGCACGGTATGGTAAGGGATACACTATACTCTTCTTGAATTGGTTAAATTCCATGTTATAGAAGAGTATTAAGCATCTAAGGGATAGTCATGGAACTATATGAACTTGGTTTACTGTAAGGGCTATGGATTGCTTTCAGGCGTATGTGTTAGTATGCTAGCTAACTGGCAAGCACTAAAGTTTAACTCATGAGTCGGCCAAATCATGTGTGAACTTGGAGCTCTATGTGTTGATTTTTAATTAATGGAACTAAGAAATGAGTCAATGTATGGTGTACTTGTTAGTGGTAATGTTGACCGAGACCAATGGGAATGTGGAGTGTGTGTGAGTTGTGTGCTTTCGTGATTGTTTATGCTTATTGACCCGTATTAGCTAGATGGTTATCATATTATCTTGCATAGTTCTGTTTTCTTTGTCTTTGTGTTTGTTTTCCAGGTTAGAGCATTGCTTAAGGAGGTTAAGCTTTTAGGCTTAACTAAATAAGCTTGTAAAGCTGTATATGTTCCCTTACTGAGTTTTACATATAACTCATGCCTTGTGTTTACATGTTTCAAGAAAGGATATTAAGGTTTAAGTTGCTTGAGGGCCAAGACTTGTGTATTCGGATATGAGGGAGGTATGAATACTAGCTTGGTATAATGGCTCAATAAGTAGTAGTACAAGTCCATATGAATGTGTAAGCTCAAATGGTTATGTTGCCTGCAAGTTGTATATAGTTGTAGGACAAGTCTAGTGTGTGATATGGATATGTGCTCGTTGGCTTATGGAATGTGGTTTGCCCTTATGCCCACACACACAGTGCACTAAACCTAGTGTCCAGGCAGGTGCTAGTGCTAGCGATAGACACCTGATGGGGCACATTGAGGACACATGCATGTAACGTCCTGGTAGGCGCCCAATGAGGGCTCCATGCGCCAGCGATAGGCACCCAGGCATACCCTATTAGTGCACTTAGTGCACACGCCACTCAGTGCTTAGAATAGCACCAGTACTACTCCTAGGGCTAGTGATAGGTGTGCATAGGGAGGGGCCAGTGAGGGCGTGACACTAGCTAAGCAGATTTGGGTCTATCCCTGGCATATCACTTGGGGACCATACAAATATACATTTATCAGGGCATACAAATTCAACAAATGAATCTTTTACCTAGTGAAGAAGACCTTTTCCAATCTTTACTACGCTTCCTAGTGCTATCTCCACCTCCTCCAAGTATTTTGACAATGAGGCACTAGATTCATTGTTAAGAGACTCGACATTCTTCCTTTTCTGGTCAACTTCTTCTCACTAAACTTATAGGCAAGTATGAAGATAAGGCTCAGCAAGAATATACAAACCCTAATCTTGTCTAGTAAGCTTGGAAAAAAGACATTAAAGTTGGTCTTCATGTCAAGGTAAATGCCCTCAGCATCAAAATTATTGATTCAAGCCATTATCACCAGTGGGTCTGCATGTGGGAACAAAATCTGCGATCTGTTAGGAGTCATCAATATGTTGCTCGAAAGAATTACTTCTAGCTGGGCAACCTCACACTTTTACCACTTACATATTGAGGAAGATTCCACCATGCTGATAATGTATACTACCCCGGTGGGTGGTCCCAGGTTCGTATGGATATCCCTTATCAAGGCATGTGATCTCTACTAGTAAAGGCTCTTTCCTTATCTTCATCATCATCTCTCCTGTGGGGCCTCTCTTCCTGCCATAAGGGAATTTGCCGTTGTTATGGACTCGTGTAGCTTACCTACCTGAACCATATCCTTTATCAAGCGCTTCAATTTCTAAGAATCTTCTACATTGCGCCCCTTGTCCCAGTGGTATCAGCCGTACTTCTTCAAGTCCTTCTTCTTCCTTAAGCTTATTGGAAGAGGTCACTTCAACAATGTATTTTTCCTTTCTAGGGGATAAAGTATGTTTGCCTTGGTCTCTTATAGTGGTGTAAGGATTGAATATGTCCATCTACTCATTTTTCTGGAAGAGGACACGCTATCCTTGACCTTGGTTACTCATTGTTCGCCCAACTTGTTGAGCTCCTCAACACTTATGTATCTAATTGCCCGATCATGGAACTCCTTGATGTTTCACATAGGATTCTCATGCAGGTACCATGCTAACCTAAACTTGTTATGGCTCCCCTAGTGGAAAGCTATTTTGGAACCTTATTTCAAGTTCACATAGCAAGAATAGGTATGTTGGGCAAAGTTTACTAAGTTCCGAGAAATTTAAGGCACAAAATGAGGTTTGAGGGTAAAATGGTAATTTTACATCATAAAGATGTTGGGTTTCGGGAGCCAAACAGCGCAGCGGAATTTAACCGAAACCCTCCAGGATCCAAGTGAAACGGGGTAAACCAGGTGTTCGAAAATTTGATACCTAATTTTCGGTTGAGATCTCTCACTCAACTGTAGAGTCGAATCACAAAACCTGAACAGTTGACGTGTTCAGGCTCTCTATGGTATCCACACGAGCCTCTCGGGATCACCACGCTTCCACCACGTCCCGGCAGATGCGTTTCTCTTGCGCTCGCAGTGCTAGCTTGCGTCCTCCAAGGAATTGCAAGAGAAGAGTGCGGCTGTCCTTTTGGGAGGCTAGGGCAAGGAGACCTGCGAATTTCTCACTTAAAAGTTGTATTTATAGTGAGACTCAACTTCCAGGCCTAATGGGTTTCAAAGCCCTAATCCAATTAGGCTTTAATTTCGGGCTTAATAATGGCTCAACTCTTGGGCCCATTATTAATATGAAATTAAAGTGAAACCATAACCCAAATAATTAGCCCATGCACTCTAATGATCCAAATAGCTCTATGTGTGCGACCCAATAGGCTCTTACCATGTTGGCAATGATCATAAATCACATTTATGATCATAAGCAATGAGCGGTGTCTAGCAACACATCATTGCTACCCAAGTGACAAGATTGTCGATGATTCGACTAAACCTTTATGATCATCACCGATATATGCCATTGTCCCTTTGTCCAAGATATCAAGACTAAGCACGAGACATGGAATGTGTCACTCTCGTATAGCCCAATCTTTGGTTTCTTGATTACCGAGTAGACCAACTTAAACTGATGACATTGATATCATATATCAACTCATCCGAGCATGGCCATGCATTTTCTAAGTCTCACTCTATCAAGGGGCCCGAAGATATCACTCCCGTTACATAGGAGGGACAAATCCCATCTTGATCATACAAATCCCTCCGCATGATATGTGACATACCCAATGACCTCCTTCAAGTTCACTCAGTTACGAGCAACAAAGGAAAGTATCAAAGTATGTGACTCACATGTAGGGAACCTTGATGATCTTAGGTCGAAGGACTACATATACCATGATCACTATGAGAATCACTTATGACACTCATATAACGATCCATGTAGTGTTCTCATGGTGGGTCGGTCCAGTACACAAGTTCTCCAACTTGTACCCATATGTAGACTACATATCTCATATTAGTCTCCACATATGCTAGTCATTATGTATTATTGCAACCCGCTCCACAATAATACTAGACTAGGGACGTTTAAGAATATCATTATTCTAGGGTTACAATTATGTTTATTACGTTACGCAGAAACAAAACAACAAACATAATTGCTGGATTAATGCCTTAATAAAATATCATGACTCAATGTGCAAAAAATACAATCATCTCATGATTGGCTTTTTGGGCACAACACTAACAATCTCCCACTTGCACTAAAAGCCAATCATCCATGTATCTAATACCGATGGACCTAGAATGGCTATCATGCTTCTGCTGCGTAAGGGGCTTTGTCAATGGATCAGCAATGTTGCTGTCTGTCGAAGTCCTGCATATCCTTACATCACCCCTCTCGATGATCTCCCTGATGAGATGATAGCGTCGGAGTATGTGTTTGGATCGCTGGTGAGATCGAGGTTCCTTAGCCTGTGCGATTGCTCCATTGTTGTCACAATAGAGCTCTATCGGGTCGGCAATGCTTGGAACCACTCCAAGTTCAGTGATGAACTTCTTGATCCAAACTGCCTCCTTCGCAGCATCAGAGGCGGCAATGTACTCAGATTCTGTTGTAGAGTCAGCTACTGTCTCTTGCTTTGAACTCTTCCAGCTCACAGCACCACCACCAATACAAAACACATAACCAGATTGCGATCTAAAATCATCCTTATCGGATTGGAAGCTTGCATCGGTGTAACCCCTTACAACGAGCTCATCTTCACCTCCAAAGACCAAGAATGCATCCTTAGTCCTTCGTAAGTACTTAAGGATGTTCTTAACAGCTGTCCAGTGACTCTCACCGGGGTTCGATTGGTACCTACTCGTCATGCTCAAAGCATATGAGACATCGGGATGAGTACATATCATGGCATACATGATAGATCCAATTGCTGAGGCATATGGAATCTTACTCATGCGCTCTCTCTCCTCGGGTGTACTCGGACACTGAGATCTAGAAAGAGTGATACCATGTGACATGGGCAAGAATCCTTTCTTGGAATCTTGCATGCTAAACCTCTTTAGCACCTTGTCAATATATGTACTTTGACTTAGGCCAAGAAGCTTTCTAGATCTATCTCTATAGATCCTGATGCCTAACACATAGGCTGCTTCACCCAAGTCCTTCATAGAGAAACATTTCCCTAGCCAAGTCTTCACAGACTGTAGCTCAGGAATGTCATTCCCGATGAGTAGTATGTCATCTACATACAACACCAAGAAGACAATAGCGCTCCCACTAACCTTCTTGTAGACACAAGGTTCATCTTCATTTTTGATAAAACCAAACTCTTTGATTGCATCATCAAAATGAAGATTCCAACTTCGAGAAGCTTGCTTCAGTCCATAAATGGACCTTTGCAACTTGCACACTTTATTGGCATTCTCAGGAGTGACAAAACCCTCAGGTTGTGTCATGTACACATCCTCAAGTAGCTTTCCATTTAGGAATGCAGTTTTGACATCCATTTGCCATATCTCATAATCATAGTGTGCAGCAATAGCAAACAAAATTCGGATGGATTTAAGCATAGCAACTGGTGAAAAAGTTTCATCATAGTCAATACCATGAATTTGCTTGAAACCTTTTGCAACCAATCGTCCCTTAAAGGTAATCACATTACCATCCATGTCAGTTTTCTTCTTGAAAACCCATTTGCACCCTATGGGTTTTACCCCTTCAGGTGGGTCAACCAAAGTCCATACTTGGTTTTCATACATGGATTCCATCTCGGATTTCATGGCCACTAGCCACTTCTCAGAGTCAGGCCCCGACATAGCTTGTTGGTAGGTTGTGGGCTCATCCTGATCCATGAGCATCACATCACCAGTGTGAGTCACAAGAAATCCATATCTCTCGGGCTCACGCCGAATCCTACCAGACCTACGTGGGCTCTGTGCTACAGGAACAGACTCTTGAACCACAACATCTTGTGGTGTCTGTTCAGGTTCCATTTCAGGTTCGATGTCTCCTTGTTGTTCTTGAATTTCTTCAAGTTCTACTTTCCTCCCACTAGTTCCTTTAGAGATAAACTCTTTCTCTAAAAAGACACCAGTTCGAGCAACAAACACTTTTTGCTCAGAAGGATTGTAGAAATAGTAACCCTTTGTTTCTTTGGGATACCCAACAAAAAGGCATTTTTGAGATTTGGGCCCTAGTTTGTCAGAGGATTGACATTTCACATAAGCATCACAGCCCCAAATCTTCATAAAAGACAAATTGGGACGCCTCCCACTCCATATCTCATATGGTGTCTTTTGAACCGATTTAGATGGAACTCGGTTTAGTGTAAAAGCGGCTGTCTCTAGAGCATGTCCCCAAAAGGAGTTTGGAAGGTCAGCTTGACTCATCATAGAGCGAACCATGTCTAACAGAGTTCGATTTCTCCTTTCAGATACACCATTCCATTGAGGTGTACCTGGTGGAGTGAGTTGTGATACTATACCACACTCCTTCAGATAGTCAAAGAATTCTCGATCCAAGTACTCTCCACCTTGATCTGATCGAAGCACTTTGATACTCTTCCCGAGTTGATTCTCTACTTCATTCTTGAATTCTTTGAACTTTTCAAAGGATTCTGACTTGTGTCTCATAAGATACACATAGCCATATCTGCTGAAGTCATCAGTGAAAGTAATGAAGTATTGGAAACCTCCTCTAGCTTGTGTAGACATAGGGCCACATACATCACTATGTATGAGTCCTAGTAAGTCATTAGCCCTTTCACTTTGCCCTGTGAATGGGGCTTTGGTCATCTTGCCCAACAAACATGACTCACATGTCTCATATGATTCAAAATCAAATGAGTCCAAGAGTCCATCCTTATGGAGCTTGGATATGCGGGTCTCATTTATATTGCCCAAGCGACAGTGCCAGAGATAGGTCAGGTTTGAATCATTTAATCTGACCTTCTTGGTATTCACATTATAGATTGGATCTTCGAGGTCTAGAACATACAACCCATTGCTAAGTTGAGCACTACCATAAAAGATTTCATTCAAATAAATAGAACAACATTTGTCCTTTATTATAAATGAAAAACCTTTCTTGTCCAAACAAGAAACAGAAATCAAATTTCTACTAATAGTAGGCACAAAGTAGCAGTTGTCTAATTCTAAAACTAATCCACTAGGTAAAGTGAGAACATAAGTCCCTACGGCTAAGGCAGCAACCCTTGCTCCATTTCCAACACGTAGGTCCACTTCACCTCGGGCCAATCTTCTACTTCTACTTAGATCCTGCACATTTGCACAAATGTGAGATCCACATCCAGTATCCAATACCCAAGATGAGGAAGTAGAAAAGTTAGCCTCTATAACAAAAATACCTGAAGTGGAAGTCTTACTTCCCTTTTCCTTAGCAAGTTCTTCAAGATAGAGCTTGCAATTGCGCTTCCAGTGTCCAGGTTGCTTACAATGGAAGCACTCCCCTTCCTTTGCCACACCACCCTTTGGTTTCAGTGCAGCTGAAGAAGAATTAGCATTGGACTTTCCATTAGCTTTATCCTTCTTCTTGTTGGCTTTTCCCTTTCCCTTGCCCTTTTGAACCATCAAAATGGGCTTAGCCTTCTTAAGGTTTTGCTCAGCAGTTCTCAACATGTTGAGTAATTCAGGGAGGGACTTGTCAAGGTCGTTCATGTTATAGTTCATGATGAACTGACTGTAGCTTTCAGGCAACGATTGCAAGACTACATCAATAGCCAACTCTTTCTGAAGAGCAAATCCCAAATTCTCAAGATTCTCAATGTACCCAATCATCTTGAGCACATGAGGACCCACGGGACTTCCCTCAGACATCTTGCACTGAAACAATGCCTTAGAGGTCTCAAACCTCTCATGCCTAGCTTGCTCTTGGAAAAGCATTTTGAGATGTTCGATCATATCGAACGCCCCCATGTTCTCATGTTGCTTCTGAAGCTCAGATTCCATGGTAATAAGCATGAGGCATGCAACATCCAAAGCATCATCAGAATGCCTCTTGTGAGCATCCCTTTCAGCTCTTGGAGCAGTGGCAGCAGGCTCATTCGGAATGGGCTGCTCTAGGACATAAGCCTTTCTCTCTTGTTTGAGGACTATCCTCAAGTTTCGGTACCATTTGAGAAAGTTGGTCCCATTCAGTTTTTCCTTCTCAAGGATCGATCGCAACGAAAGTGTCGATGTGTTTTGTGCCATGGTTATCTACAACAGTAAATATGCAGTGTAAGAGTCATGTATTTTAATTCATTTAATAAGGACTTTTATTAAACGATACTCCCACTATTTTCCTCAAAATAATAACCCTCGATATTATTTTGGAACACCTCGGCGCTAAGGTATTCTAGTGGGCCAAGATCCATATTTGACCACAACCTGAGTCAGCTTTGGCTTTTCTCTCAAGTTACAGCTATTTAGGTAGGCAACTCCTTGCCAATTGCATCTTATGCAACTCTTGGATAGTTGGGTGAACAACACTTGTCCAAGCTCATCTCATGAACTTAAGCCCAACTCTATGCCTCTAAGTCCCTAATCCTATTAGGATGACTTAGTTAAGTCGGACCCAAAGTTAGCAATTTGGATATCACTATTATCCCATCGCGCCTTACCAAGATGAACATAGGTGCTTTGCTTTGGCAAACCCACCTAATGTTGATCAAAGTCTTGACGAGTGCCAACATTTGGAAGGCATCACATTTAATGACTTAATATTTGTTTGAGGGATTTTTCTTTTGATCTCACCAATTTGTTATCTCCGGTTGTTTTATACATGCATCACATACAAATATAAAACATGCATCTCATGCTTACAAGAAAATAAACGTGACATGGTTATAGCCCAAACTATGCGATATTCTCAAGCCAATGAGAATATCATAAAAGCCTAAGAAAAGAAAAGAGTCTTCACAAGCTCCTTCTCTTCCTTTCTTGGTTGCCCTTTTTGTTGTCACCTCCTTGGACATACCACCTTGGATGATCCCATAATTGGATGATCCCATAATGCACATTACATCAATAATAGAAACCTCGAGTTACATTCGAGGGGAGTAAGGTGAGAAGAGAATGTACAATGAGAGTGATAAGAAAAGGCACGACTTGCAGGCCGTATTTACAAGTACAACCAATCAAGGGCTATAACCATGCACCATGCTTCAAACACCAATCAGCATATCATGTCAAATCTCATTCAACAAAGATGCATGCCAATTTTCGCGTGTTGATTAACCAGTTTTTATTTATGTGGCGCTTCGCATACGGCGGTCCCGCTGGCCGGTCAGCGGGCGGTGGTTCCGCTGACCGGTCAGCGGACGAGGTCAAGGGGAGCCGCCCTTGCGGGGGGCGTGGGGGGCAGCGCCCCCCTGCGCAAAAAATTTTCTTACAATTGCTTAGCCCGAAATCTTGTATTTTGAGAAAGTAGGCACCCGAGACTCCTCTATTCGAGCCACCAAAAATACCTTACTTTCGGTGCCCGAACAGGCCGAATCCGAACAAAGCTAGGGTTTTTGCAACTATTGCAAGAATCCTAATCCATATAGGTATCTCATACCATTCAATTTGAGATTAATCTCATTAACCAATTTGTGTCGTTTCTTCATATATCTCATATGTTCATTACGAATTCCAGTTTCATGCATCTTGAATCAATCTAATTAATCATGGCCGAAAAGCAACCGAACACATAGCATCATGCGATTCAACACTCAATCCCGATTTAGGGTTTCACCAGTAGCTCTGATACCACTGTTGGGTTTCGGGAGCCAAACAGCGCAGCAGAATTTAACCGAAACCCTCCAGGATCCAAGTGAAACGGGGTAAACCGGGTGTTCAAAAATTTTCATACCTAATTTTCGGTTGAGATCTCTCACTCAACTGTAGAGTTGAATCACAAAACCTGAACAGTTGACGTGTTCAGGCTCTCTATGGTATCCACACGAGCCTCTCGGGATCACCACGCTTCCACCACGTCCCGGCAGATGCGTTTCTCTTGCGCTCGCAGTGCTAGCTTGCGTCCTCCAAGGAATTGCAAGAGAAGAGTGTGGCTGTCCTTTTTGGAGGCTAGGGCAAGGAGACCTGCGAATTTCTCACTTAAAAGTTGTATTTATAGTGAAACTCAACTTCCAGGCCTAATGGGTTTCAAAGCCCTAATCCAATTAGGCTTTAATTTCGGGCTTAATAATGGCTCAACTCTTGGGCCCATTATTAATACGAAATTAAAGTGAAACCATAACCCAAATAATTAGCCCATGCACTCTAATGATCCAAATAGCTCTATGTGTGCGACCCAATAGGCTCTTGCCATGTTGGCAATGATCATAAATCACATTTATGATCATAAGCAATGAGCGGTGTCTAGCAACACATCATTGCTACCCAAGTGACAAGATTGTCGGTGAATCGACTAAACCTTTATGATCATCACCGATATATGCCATTGTCCCTTTGTCCAAGATATCAAGACTAAGCACGAGACATGGAATGTGTCACTCTCGTATAGCCCAATCTTTGGTTTCTTGATTACCGAGTAGACCAACTTAAACTGATGACATTGATATCATATATCAACTCATCCGAGCATGGCCATGCATTCTCTAAGTCTCACTCTATCAAGGGGCCCGAAGATATCACTCCCGTTACATAGGAGGGACAAATCCCATCTTGATCATACAAATCCCTCCGCATGATATGTGACATACCCAATGACCTCCTTCAAGTTCACTCAGTTACGAGCAACAAAGGAAAGTATCAAAGTATGTGACTCACATGTAGGGAACCTTGATGATCTTAGGTCGAAGGACTACATATACCATGATCACTATGAGAATCACTTATGACACTCATATAACGATCCATGAAGTGTTCTCATGGTGGGTCGGTCCAGTACACAAGTTCTCCAACTTGTACCCATATGTAGACTACATATCTCATATTAGTCTCCACATATGCTAGTCATTATGTATTATTGCAACCCGCTCCACAATAATACTAGACTAGGGACGTTTCAGAATATCATTATTCTAGGGCTACAGTTATGCTTATTACGTTACGCAGAAACAAAACAACAAACATAATTGCTGGATTAATGCCTCAATAAAATATCATGACTCAATGTGCAAAAATACAATCATCTCATGATTGGCTTTTTGGGCACAATACTAACAAAAGAGTCGGGCTGAGTCCTAAGAGTTAAAATTGAGTTTTTAAATCCGAACTTCCACTTTTAACTCAAGTTTAGTTCAAACAAACAATATTTGACCAAGTTTGATTAAAGTTACCTAAATGAGGGGACTTATTTGTAAGTTTTTAAATAGTTTGATGGGTTGGGGTTTAAAAGAGCATATAAGTTGGTAAAGGATAAAGATGGCTGCCATTTTCTTCCTAAACTGGAGCTCATCCTTCTCTACCAATTCTCCATCAATTCAAGCTCAAAACCAAGATATTTTTGTGAAAATTGAAGCCACCAAGGATATACAAGTTATGGAAGGCTTGTTTCAAGCATGATTTCAAGTTTTTGGAGCTTGGAACCAAGTTTTCTACCATCTCCTATTTTTTTATGCGAGGTAACACTCAATTTCTTGGTGAATTCTTGTTTATTAGATGTTTGGAAGCTTGGGTTTTGATTAGAAGTTAGTAATTTGGTGTTTTATGCCCATGTTTGCTTGGAACTTAGGTAGACTTTGAGGAACTCAATTTTTGGTGGAAGAGTGGATTGATTCTTGCTTGTGGATTGAAAATAAGGTAAGGGAGTTATGTTTTCAAGCTTGATTAATGCTATTGGATAGAGTTTGCTTGATGAAATCAGGTAGTTTTGGCAATAGCATTAGTTAGTGGTCTTGTTTGATCATGGTGGACTAGTGTGTTTAGCTTGATTGGTATGATGTTATAATACATCATAAGAAGGCTTGTGATGGTTCCTTGTGGTCTCTGCAACATGTACTACATGTATGTGAAGTTTGAAGGCTATCCATGCATGTTTGATATGTTTGGAAAGTGTCCAAAGTTCATAGCAGCAAAATTAGAAGTTTTCTGGGCGTTTCGCTGGATTGGCGACAAGCCAGTTCCCATGACACCTCGGTAATACCTCAAAAATAGGTAGCATGTCGACAACTATGGTGACACGTCGCCACAGTTGGCGACACATCGCCATGACAGCATTGACACCTGATTTTGTTTTCTTCATAACTTTTTTCTCGGATGTTCAATTGAGGTGATTATAGATTCCACGTGAAGCTAAGAAGGAGTACTATAATCCCCTTGACTTCACCACGCTTAAAATGGCCCATTTTTAAAGTTATTTCAACTTAAAAAGGCAAGTTTTAAGGGCAAATATGGTCACAATGAGCACCATTTGTTGGTTGCAAGGTTTAGTGCCATTGGAAGCTAGTTGAGACTTTGGATTTAAGGCTTTGATGTCAAAACCTTAGTGAACATAGTTGGGGTTCCAAAGAAACTAATAAATGAGTCCAACCATGATCATTTCCACCCCACTAGTGTGAACCAAGTAATGGTGGATAGGGGAGCACCATGGATGAAGGCTTAGTGCACTTGTTGCCTAGCCAAGCTATGCCTTGAGGCACAAGTGAAAGCCAAGTGCATCCTTGGTAGGTTAAATGGGTGGAGGCTTAGTACATAAATGACCTAGTCAAGTCTAAGGACTTGAGGTACTATGTGGAGGCCAAGTACACCTAGTGGATTTCTTATAGTGCAAGCAAGGAGCATCATCCATCATGTTCACCTACACAACAACTAAGGGAAGGCTACGTTACTATGTCAATAAATAAGCTAAGGCATACTAGGTGTGAGTTAGTGGCCAGAACTCGCTAGGCACGGAGTGACGGCTCGTGAGGAGGACTAGGATGAGGAGAGGTCCCAAGGGACCTAGGTATATACGCATATGTTAGACGCTCAGGCTGTAAGCGCGTACAACAGGTTTTATATCCTTGTATATGTTGAGTCCTTAGGATTTTTCTTGTAGGTTAAATACCCCTAACTGAGAATCTTTGATTCTCACCCCCTTACTTTTTGTTGTACAGTTTTGGGCGTCATTGAGCCAGCAACCATTGAGGGTTTTTGAGCTAGGCTTGTGAGCAAGTTTTTGGTTTATTTGAATCTTTATGATTATAGTTTATGGTTTGCTTGTTGGTTAAATTATGTTACTAACTACAGTCATATTTTTTGGCCTATAGAGGCTAGTGAAGCACAAAGGAGGGCTTACAAAGCTTGCCACTGAGAGGTTGCTCTAAGGTGGAAGCTTGGTTTTGGATCTCAGTACAGTCATTCAGTGTATAGTTCTCATACACTAGTTTGCCCCCAATAGTCATGTTGAGTAGTTTACTCTAGAGTCGCTCTTGGGTGGGAGCATAGTCTACTCTTGTTTGGATGCTTGCACACAATTGATTATGTGTAGTTAATTCCACTTAAATGCTTTAAATGGTTTGACAGTTTTGATAATTGTTTTTATTGAAATATGCCTTGGCAATGTTTTAATTATTGTTTCTTTATTTTATTGATTAGGTCAAAGCATGAACTCATGCATGATTACATAGTAGGATTAAATAACTAAAAGCATAAGGTTTTAACTAGTGCGCACATGATCAATTAGCCAATTGCAACTAGTGTGGGACAAGTTCCCATAGGCTTCCTAGGCAAGCCTACGAGGGGTCATGTCAAAACTCATTCAACAAACCTTGGTGATGGCAATCAAATGTAACTCAGCAGATAATTCTGCATTTGAATGACCTCAGTGTTGAACCTTCTAATAAAGTCCCTAAGGGAATTGTCTTTGGCCTATTGTATCTTCAGCAAGTGGTATGACATTTTTAAGGTTGGTTTACTCTCCAAAAAGTACCTTAGAAAGGCTTGGGATAAGTCCCTGAAGGACTCAAAATTGTGACCTATTAGTCTGAAACCATAAGCTAGCAGCTCCAATCAGGGTAAATTTGAAATCTTGATATATAACTGTATCTGACACTCTTTCTAACCTCAAAGAGATAATGTATCACTACAAGTGATTGACCAGGTCCATAAGTATATCATAAGGATTTATATTTAGCGTCCTGAAGCCATCAAGTGTTGGTGAATTGATAATTTCATCAATAAATGGTTGGATTAAAATGAAATCCATATCTAGTGTAGGACCAAGATTTCCTAGTTAGGGTTTAGGTGTTCATAGGCACTGCTTCATTTTGATTTAACTTGCAAAATGGCATTGATGTGATTGACTCTAGGTCCGTTGGATCTTGCCTATGATGCCTATGAAGGATCTTTGAATAAGGCCCTAGGCTGACCTCCCTATGGCGGTTTTCAAGGTAGAGCTTGCCCTTCATGCATCAGATGGCTCTTAGCTACCTACTTGGGTGTCTAATCTTCTACATGATGGTGGTTCTCAGCTGTTCGAAGAAGGCGTGTCTGAGGGCTTGGATATGGTTATCATTCAATGTAGGTGGTTCTTTGCCCTTTTTGGGGTTATGTAGATGATGCGAACCCCGATGGTATAAAGACCATGAAACGCGCCCAAGATGAGATTCAAGCTCCACAAGACATCAAAAAGACTGGGTTTAAAACCCCCACCCCTAATCAACCTGTGATTAGAAACGAGAAGTATAGAACTCCAAGAACACAAGCAAACTTGTGCACCAAGGCAGTCCGCCAAGAACCAAAGAGAAAACCTCTCCAAAGAGCAATATTATTTCAGCATAAATCTGTGTGTTTACATCCAGAATATGTGCCTTTATATAGGCCTAAACTAGGGTAAAAATCTGGGCAAAATTCGCAACCCAAGTCACCTAGGAAACCTAGTTACAAAGGACTCAAGAAAACCTAGTCAAACTAGGATTCCTACACCCTTTTAACACATGTTTAAGGTGTGCAGCGAATTCCATTTATCCTAAGGGACCTAAATCACTTCCATGGCCTAAATAACATCCTAAATAATGTAAATAAACAGGAAAATAAAATAAAAGACGTTAGAAAACAAGATTGGCCATAAAATCCCCAAAATAGTCTTCTTGGGTGGTTCTTGCTTGTGTCTTCAACTTCAAGCTGAAATTTGAGCTTGATTCACCCACTATTTCTCAAAATTCAAAGAATGAAAGTTGTAGCTATCTTTCTTAGCTTTGAAATGACACTTGAACCACACAAAACGGACATCTGAAACCAAAGATACGACCAAAATACGACAACTTCTTCTGAACCAGCGATTACTCGTAAATCGCGAATTTGAAGCTGAATTGGACCAGCTTAACGTGAAAACTGGGTTTCATGGTCTGCATATGATTTGTGGATCCAGATGTTAGCTTTCCAATGAATCAAGAATCACTAAATTCTGATCAGTTTAGCTCAGGATATGATTTTTCTACCAGAACATCGCCAATATATCAACATCCAAGCTTAACTATCATCTCCATATGATTCCTTCCATGTTCCAGCAGCTCCCATCCTTAGTTGTGCCTTCTTTGATCATATCAGTAGAGGTAAAGGGGCATTGATGCCAGCAATGCTTAATTCTAATCCTACCTTTTGGGGCTCTATGAGCCCTTCTAGAGGATTCTAAAGGTCCCTTCATTCATTACTATCTTGCTCATTATCATAGGGTTCTTGGTCCAATTATGATGTTCTTATAGTCACCATGGTGTTTACACAGACACACCAAATTGATAGCCAAAGTACTATGAATTGATTGGGTGATCTAGTCTTAAAGCTGGGATGATATGGACTAAGAAACCTGCACTCAAAGACATAGCCATAGGATATGTGCTTAAGAAAAACCTTACGATAGCCAAGTCAATATTTCTGTATGTAGAGTGGACTTGTAAAGTAAAGAAAGTAGTTAATATTGCATACCTTGGAATTGCTAGTGGGCTCCTTTTATAGTGGATGGTAGAAGATTGTAAGAGTATCATGTAGATAGGAAATCTTGTAACCTTTTTTACCATCATGTAGCTCCCTTTATGGACACAGTTCAAAACTCCTGGGCAGATCTAATGGTCCATATGGTATCACTTGGCTTGTATTAACTGCTATCATGTGACCTTATAAGCCTTATTTAGGTATTTTGAAAAGCATGCTAAATGAAAAGCAATGGTGGACCGTCTTTGAAGAGCCTCACTAATGGCTGTCACCAATGTAATTTGGTAGGAAAAGAATTAGATGTGATTCAAGGAGAACACAAGGCAATTAAAGATATCTTTCGCAAGATTAAATTTGACTTGTGCATTAGAATACTAAAGATGTATAGGCCAAATGATTTCTCTTATCTTGAGCTTAATAGTCTATTCATTTAGCTTTCCAAGTTATTTGCATCAGCACGTCTTTAGCACTTAGCATTCCATTTGGTTATCTTTAGTGCCATGTCATCGGTAGTGTTGTTTAACTTCTTCGGCCATCATTCATTGTCCGTTTGTTGTTCATCCTCCACTGTCTATGATGCCTTGTGTCATTTGTTTATTTTGTAGCAGCTTATGTAGGTTTTCATTTTTTTATATCTGAGATTCGAGAATGTATGTTAGATGATTTAGTGAGGGAATGGAGGAAGTTGTCTCTTATGGGTGAAGTGAAGAAGGAGCTGGATCTAGAAGATGATTTGGAGCAATAGAAAGGCGGGCAGAAGAATTTTTTTTTCTAGCCTTACCTTGGGTAGATCGTCTGTTCAACAATTGTACCTTTATGGGCACATTGAATTCCATTTAGGGGCCAATGAAAGGGATTGAGATGCATGTCTTGGAGGACAATCATTTTTTGTTTACCTATTTCTTTAAATTTTTCATTCGGCAAATGTTTGATGGCTGCCTATGGTTGTTCGACCAACACGTTTTACTATGGAAAGAACTCTCACCCCATAATCGACAAAGTAAGGTTATTCTAGACCAAGCTATATTTTGGGTAAGACACTGTGACCTTCCAATAAGGCTTATGACAGAAAAATGTGCTACAAAGTTGGGTGATAAGATTAGGGCCTTTTGATAGATGGGGATGAAGGAATCGTGGTTACTTGCGGGCCATTTCCTTTATTTTCAAGTGACGGCAGATGTTAATAAACTACTAATGAGAATCCTTGAACATTCTGAGTAAACCTTGGATTCAGTTTTCCTATATGTGTCTTCAAGCCTTATGTTACAAGTGTGAACACTTAGGTGCTATTAAAAAGATTGTGAAGTGGAGGTTGCACTAGTGGATGGCTGCTTTTAATACGGAGACTAGCTAAGGGCATCTCCAATGAATAGTCAGGCTAAACGAATGTTAAAGGAGGAAAAATCGTGGTGAAGAGTTGACAGCTCTGGAAGCAACTCTAGTTAGTAGACTGAAGAAGGAAGTAGCTCTAGTCAATCACTTAGAGGAACACAAAACATTTGTTGTAAGCTGTATACATACATTGAAAATCAACAAGAGTCTTGGAGGGAGGTCGAGGAGTCTTATATAGTGAAGCAAATGGGGCAGAAGTTAAGTATTTAGTTGGAAAACCATCCGTAGCATGTTATATAGCCTGGTGAAAGGTGGCATGACTATGAAGAGGGGACAAGAGGTCAATGTGGTAGGAGCAATAGAGGAAACGAAAATGTATATCATTTTTTAGTTGGGCATAAGAGATAGTGGTTCCTCTTAGAAGTAAAGTAAAAGATAGGAAGAATGATGAAGTCTTTGATGAATAAATGCAATGAGCTACCAAGAGGGGAGCGAGATATGGTTTTAACGATAGCTTATACATCAGTTCCTATGCCAGAATCAAAAGCCCACTTGTTACGCTATTGGAAACATCTCGCTAATAAGAAGAATACTTTAATCATCCCATCATCCTCAAGTACAGTGTTAGTAAGTAGGGACAAATTGTGGATGCAGTAGAGGTTGTGGTAGAGATGGAAATGGATCTTGTAGAGAAGAAATGCAAAACAGGAGAGCTGACTATTATAGAATCAGTGGTGGCTAGTCATCAACCTCACCGAGAATAATGAGTTGTTTATTTTTTGAATTGCTGTGGCTTGGGGGAGCCACAGATAGTTCAATTACTGAAATCCCTCCTCCAAAGGAGCATCTGTCCACTATGTTCTTTAGCAAAACCCATTTGTCAGCAACTAGAATGGAAGGCATTAAATGAGCTTGTGGTTTTAACCATATGTTTGCTATTAGTAGCGATGGGTGGTCAGGAGGACTGGCTTTCCTTTGGAGTCATCAAGTGGTGGCTAGTTTTTTTAGTTTTTTAAATTACCCCATACACATGAAGGTGCGTCTTTATTGGGCAGATAGCAGTTTCAGATTAACTAGTTTCTACAGGGACCTAAGGGTGGGCCAGTGTTGCCCTGCTTGGTCTATCATGAAATAAATTAAAGCATAGTTGAGCCTTCCCTAGGTGTGCGGTGGTGATTTAAATGAAATATTGCATCAAAGTGAGAAATAGGATGGTGAAGTAAGAAGTTTCAGGCTCATGGAAGAGTTCGCTCACACACTTGACTCTTACAATTTGCAAGATCTGGGATTCCAGGAACCTAGGTTTACGTGGTCTAGGATGCATGCTGGATGAGAGCTTATCTGGTGTTGGTTGGATCGAGTAGTGACAAATACTTCTTGGAAGATATAGCTCCCGCAAGCGTGGATTTCAATCCAAATGGTGAGCTTCTCTACTTATTGTATAGTATGCTTGAAATTTCATCCTTCCATGTCAGTGCCACATTATTATAAACCATTTTGATTCGAACCAATTTGGTTTTGTCATCTTGGTTTTGAAAAAGTGGTGAACGAAGCTTGGAAGGGAACAGGCATATGAGCTAATTTGAGGATTATGGAGAGGGTAAAACATCTACAGCTCTACCTGACTTTCTGGAATTGCTATGTTTTCGGTCATATTAACAAGAAGAGACAAGACTTGAAGCATTAAATCAAGATGAAGGGTCAAGGTAGTTCTAATTGAACTACTTATGAGAAAATCAAGAACGTTAAAATAGAATTAAATGAGCTACATGGTAGTGAGAAAGTTGTGTGGATGCAGAGAGCTAGCTTAGACTAGTTACATGAAGGGGATCATAATACTAAGTAATACCTTGCTTATGGATCCACAAAAAACAAATAACAATCAAACTATTCAGTTGTGTAATAGTATTGGTAAGTAGGTTGAGGGATGGAGGATGTGGCTCAAGTGGCAGTAAAGTATTTCTCCAACCTTTTTACTTTGTCTTGGCCCCCAGTTCAAGATGTAATCTCAGGCTTGAAAGAAAGGAGGATCACGATTGAGGATGGAGCTCTTATTGGAGTAGAATTTAGGTAGGAGAAGGTACGAGCAGGTCTAAAAAAAATGAACCCTACCTAGCTCCATAATCGAATAGTATCTCAACATAATTCTATCAGAAATTTTGGAGTAAGATTAGTACAGACATGTTGGTTTTCTATCTTAATGTGCTAAACTGTGAAGGTAGTGTGTAGGAAATAAACCAAACACTCACCCAACTGATTGCAAAAATGAAAAATGTAGTGGATATGAAGTAGTTTTGGCCGATAAATGCGTGCAACATGCTCTACAAATTGATCCCAAAGGTGGTAGCCAATCACTTGAAAAAGGCACTGCCTCAGATAATTTCATAAAAGTAGAGCACATTTATTCAGGGGTAGATGATATCAGATAATATTTTCATAGCCTAAGAGATGCTCCATGGCATAAAAAAAAAACGTTCCAAGGGAAATGGTTCCTGTGCAGTCAAATTAGACATCTTTATGGGCTATGACAGGATTGAATGGTACTTTGTGAAGAGGGTTATGAAAGGCCTAGGCTTTAGATAGAATTTTATTTCTCTAATTATGTGGTGCATCACTTCAGTCAAGTACTCAGTTCTTATTAATGGAATCCCTCATGGTGATATCATACCACAGAGAGGAGTGAGAACTTTGACATGGGGACCTACTCTCTTCTTACTTATTTATTTTATGCACTGAAGGCCAGTCAAGCATGTTGAATCAAGTTGTTCATGATCGTTGAGTAATAGGTATTTCAGCAAGTACAGGGGCCCTGCAGTTTTGTGATACGTCCTTACTAATTCAAACAAGAGTTAAAGATGGACCAAAGAGAAATGCAAGGAGAAAAGCATAGAAGGAGAGAGAAGAAGAAGAAGAGGAATGATGAAAATACTACCTGCTCAAACATTCATACATCATGCCTTAAATACAATTAGCTACAACGACAAACCATTAGCATCTAGAATCCGAATATCCCTTTTCCTAATGCACTTAATCATCTAATTTGGCTAGACACTAAGGTATCCTAGTACTTCTACGATAAATATTGGTAGGCCCAATATGTATCTTGGACTTCTTGGTTGGCAAGCTTGAAATATAATTTAGATCTGCAACATTTTTCCCATCTTCTAGATTAACCTTGCCTTCAAGGTTGAATGTAGGAAAGTCCTTGGTGAAAGTGTGTAGAGGTTCCCAGGTGGCCTATTAAGGATCCTGTGATTGCTATGGACCAAAATCTATGGTAGAAATTGATTCTACTGAAGTACCTTTCAAAACCCTAAAACTTGCTCTAGCTGCAAAATTGAATGAAAATCCAAAAAATCCAAAGGAAAGTTGTTTTGTTGCTGCACTAGATCCCCTCAAAATTTCTTCAGAAGAAACACGTGGAAGACATTGTGTATTTTCACATCCGATGGTAGCTCAATTCGGTAAGCCACCACTCCAATTCTTTCCAACACCTGAAATGGCCCATAAAAGCACTTTGCCAACTTGTGAGAAAAATCGCTTGCTAGCTAATGATTTACAGTAAGTCTGGAGTTTTACTAAGACATAATAGTCAACAGAAAACTACTTCTCGATGCAATGGGTGTCCACCTAATTTTTCATTTTCAACTATGCTCTACTCAGGCTCACACATAGGTGTGTTAGAATTTTAGATCATTCGGTCAACAGATTATCAATAGAACTGGTAAAGGTTGCACCCTGAACATAATCCAGAAATGATGGGGGCTTACGGCCATAGAGGGCCTGGAAGGGTGTCATAAGAATGGATGAATGCCATGATGTGTTATAGTTGTACTTTGCCCATGGCAGAAAATTTTTCCAGTTCTAGGTGTGTTCTACAACAAAGCATTCACAAGTAATCTTCATTACAACAATTTACCACCTCCGTTTGCCCATTTGTTTGCGGTGGTAAGCAGTGCTTGTAGCTAAGTAAGTACCCTGCAACTTAAAGAGCTCCTACCAAAAATTGCTCATAAAAAAGGGATCTCGATCTGAGATGATGTTTGAAGGGAAACTATGTAGACGGGAAATCTCTTCTACAAAGACTTTAGCTAGCTGGGCAGTAGTCACATTTGGACTCAAGGCACAAAAATGCTTGTGCTTTCATAATCGATCAACTACCGCAAAGGTTGTTGTTTTTCCCTTAGAAGATGGTAGTGGGTAATAAAGTGCATTGAAATTGAGTCCTAAACCTTACTTGTGATTGGAAGTGGTTGCAAAAGTCCTTAAGCTGCTTTATTGATAGGCTTGACTTGTTGACAAATGAGGCAGTGTTCCATGAATTCTTTTACATTCTGGCATAATTTTGGCCAATAGAAGACAAATGCAATTCTCGCCAAGGTTCTCTGGATTCCACCATGCCCTCCTGCCAAAGAGTTGTGGAACTCTTCCAATATTAAAGATTAAAGAGCTGACTCTTGTGGGACCAAAATTCTCCCCTTATATAGGATTAGCCTATCTTTGACCACATACTCAGGATGCTTAGCTAGTTGGTGCTGAATCAATTATGACAATGCATATGTTGGGGCATGGGGGTTTGTGAATGCCCTTAAAAATGTACTAAAGCTGAAATTGGCTTAGTCTCCAAGTGTAGCACATGGCAATTGTCATGCCTATGACTTGTATAGGTTATCAGCTATGATTAGAATGTACATAACTTGTGATTAAAATGTAGATATATGTGATATAAGTCATAGATATGGTTAAGAAAAGTACATAAAGTTAGGTGTCCAATGGGGCATCCAAATGTGCCTTAGTTGCACATAAGGAAGGCATGAGTGAGAGTGCTATGCCCTAAAATCAAAAGTAACTGAAATTGAGTTCCAAAGTGGGCTTTGAAGTTAGGGTGTAAAATGAGGAAAATTTTGGCTAAGAGACCCAAAGGAACCAAAGTGCACGATGGGAGAGGGCACTAAGTTGCTTATGGGCATATACTTGTATGCATCCGTGTAAATAAGAAAATTTTTAGGCAAAATACCTTTAATGAAAACTATGTAGGGTTGAAGCCTAACTTTAAAATAAGCCTTAGAGCTATAACATGGGTTAAAAAGAGGGAAGGAACACATGAGGAAGGCAATGTGCACCATCGGGTGCACTAGGAGGCACTCAAGTAGCCTTAAGAGGTTTGGATGTTTATATGAAAGTTAAGTGCCTTAGATGGCCGAATTAAAAACAGAGTAGGTGTTGAAAATGGCCTACAAACTAAGTTGAACAGGTTGACCAAATAACTTAAATTAAACAAAGGCCTTGTTAGGAGGTTATGGCCAAAATTGGTCAAAAACTTGGTCACCAAAGCACAACCGGCTTAGACTCATCCCAACCTCTTGGACTTGGACCAAATTAATGCATCTTCTTAGGTGTTTCTTATAGCTTCCATACTCAAAAATTTTGGGCACAAATCCTACAAAAGGTTTAGAGAAGCTCTAGGAGCAAAAGAAGCCAAAAACCGAGCATGGTGCCTTAAGGTAGGCTTACAGGGGTGCTTGGAAGGGCCAATTAGCTACAAACTCAAGAAAGTAAGGGTTTAAATATGCTCCTTCACTTGAATTTTATGGCAAGGAGGCTGCCCTAGGTAATGGCTAAGGCCAAGGGACCCTAGGAGTTAAGAAAATTGGCTAAGTGTGCTATGTGCGCTATGGTAAGCTAGCTAGCATACATAAGGCAAGCATTGGGATTTTGTTCAAGCCTGGATGAACTTGCTCAAAATCTGGAGCTCTATGTAAAAAAATTAATTAATTTGACTAAATCAAGTGATCATATGCTTAATTAAATGAAAAATGGTTGCTAGGGCCCTAAATGGAGAGCCGTGTGTGTGCAGTGTGTGTTTGCATGCTTCTTGGTTGGATGTGTGTGCTAACCCCAAATTATGTATATAGATATGTTTTTATTATATTTTTCTATGTTTCTTTTGTGCCTTCTTTTTTTTATTTGTAGGTGCTTGAAGAAATAGCCATATATTTAGGATTATGACAATGTTTTAAAAATTGTAGGCACTAGGTGTTGAATTGAACCCTTGTTGAGTACTAAAGTACTCATGCCCTGTTTCTTCACATTTCAGGAAAAGAAGTGGAGGAATAGTTGCTTGTGAACCTCATTTGAGGTGCACGAATAAACAAGTATAGCTCAATTACAGTGGATTATTGAAATTTCGTAAAAATTCATACTATGAACTATTGTGTTGTGGATGTAGGCTATTATGGCTGTTATGGGATTAGTTGCCTTTGGTTTTACCCTAGTTTTTGTAAAAACTAGGAAGTTCATAAGAAAATTGCTACCTAAGTGTCAAATAAGAATGGAGGTATATGTAAGTGTGGGCATTGAAACCGTGTAGCCCAAGTTTGTGTAGCATGTATCCCACATAGCTAGCTCAAATTTTGGTACATATATTTTGGCCATGTAATCCCTGAGATGCCCTTTTTTGGATATGTTAATAGGTGTATGTAACACTAGCATAAAGACTAAGAGTGCATAATGGCAGGTGTCTCAGTAATACTTGGTAGGCTTAGCGGTAAGCCCTCTGGGACACACGATGTGTTGACTAAAATGATGCATGAATGGTGGCTATGTTTTGTACTAAAAAGGCCTGATAACTTGTTTTGGGAATGCATGTTTGTATGAAGAATTTTGTGAGCACACTAGAAAGGCCTAAGGTAAGCCATCCTGGGCACACTAGAACACACACACACACATACAGAGGTGCACACAGGCCCGTTAGAGCATCTGATAAGCCTCTAGGGTGCCTCAATGTAGAGTGTACACGCATATCCTACCTACACTCTTGATACACTAAGGGTAAGCCCACTAGGCAGGAGTGCACACTCTCGTGCACACGCAATAAGCCCTAAGGTAAGCTTACTTAAGCGTACCCACATGCTTAATCCATTAAGTTTTAAACCTAATAAATTCTTGTACATTGGCATAATTGGTAAACTTCACTCATGAACTTGCCTTATTTGTGAGTAAAATCTAAAGCGACTATCTAAAACTTGTTTAATTCTGGCTAAGCATCTTGGTGGTCATCCTCTACTTCACCCAATGAAACTTAAAAGTTAGCTTAACCTCCTAGGTCTGGTGTGGGTCATTTAGGGCTTGACAACAGGACCCTTCTCGCAGTCGAGATAAAGCATCCACAAACCCAATCTCTTTCCTAAGATTATATTGAATTTTAAAATCATAGCCCAACAGCTTTGCCACCCACTATTGTTACTGGCACCACTTTCACACAGCTTTAACAATAGCATTCATCTCTTCTACATAGGCTGATGAAGCCTGTAGCTTGGGCCTTAATTGCTTACTGAAATAAGCAATTGGTTGCCTTAATTGTAATGAAATAGCTCCCATAAAAGTACCCGAGGCATCTATCTTTAGAACAAAGGGCTCTATAAAATTTTGTAATTGAAATATCGGTCTTAAACCTAGAGCCCTCTTCAATTCTTGAAAACCTGTCCTAGATTGTGGCGTCCATACAAAAGAATCCTTCCTAAAAAGTTGAGTGAGAGAAGCTACTATCATAGCAAAATTAGGTACAAACTTATGGTATTATATTGCCAACCGAGGAATCCTCACAATTGTCAAATGATGACTAGCTCATACCAATTTTGAATAGCAATTATTTTCTTAGGATCCACTTAAACTCTTGAGCTCGAAATGATATGTCCTAGGTATGAAATTGAAGGCTACCCAAACACACATTTAGACTTATTCACATCTAGTGAGTTCTGCTGCAATAGATTCAATGCATGGTCTAAGTGTTGGAGGTGCTCTGACCATATTTTGTTGTATACTAGAATATCATTGAAAAACACCAGCACATGCTTACAAAAAATTAGCCTAAAAATGAAGCTCATTAACGGTTAAAATGAGGAAGGGGCATTCAAGAGGCCAAAAGGCATAACTAAGAATTCATAATGCCCATCGTGTGTCCGAAATGCTATATTTTCTATGTCATTCAAATGTATCCGCAGTTGATGATAACTCACCCGTAGATCTAATTTTGAAAAGTAGTAAGCCCTCGTGTAATTCTTGCAACAATTCATCAACTGTGGGAATAGGAAATCGATCCTTAACTGTAAATATGTTGAGAGCACTATAATTGACACAGAAACACCAGGTGCCATCCTTTTCGCATACAAGCAACATAGGAGAGGAATACGGGCTAGTGCTCGGGCAAATGACGCCTTTAGAGAGCATTTGCTACATCGGTTTCTCAATTTCCCTGTTTTGGAAGTGCAGTTATCTATATGACTTCACATTCACAGGCTTAGCTCCAATTTCCAAAGTAATATGGTGATCAATAGGCCATGGTGGGGGTAATCCTATTGGTGCTGAAAAAACCTCCTCATATCACTAGAGCATAGACTGGAGGTCGTCATTGGTGATGGCTATGTCCTGGGATGCTGCTGCTAGAGCCTAAGTCAAGTTTAAGGAAAGGGTAAAGAGTCCTGCCACATTGTCTGTCCTCAGTCTATGTAGAAGTTGGGAATAAGAAATAGGAGTAGGCCCAATGGCTTTAAGCCAATTGAGGGTGACCTACTTATCCCCTTAAAGGAATCTCATGGAAAGATTCTGATAGTCAAATAGGACAGGGGCCAAACTAGCCAACCATTGAACACCCAATACAATCTCATCCCCATAAACAGGCAACAAATAAAAATCTATCATGAATTTGGACTGACACATTTTAAGTGGGACGCAACCACACTTACCTGTACACTCCAAGGATGCCCCATCCCCCATGGTGAAATTAAGCTGATTTGCAATCTAAATAGGTAGTCCTAGAAACCTAGCTAGGCATCGTTGCATGAACTTATGTGTGGGATCTGTTATCAATTAGGACCATTATTAGTTTCCCTTTAATGGACCCTTAGATCCATAATGTAGTCAAAGCAAACCTGCCATTCAGAGCATAAAGAAAAATGGATGGCTACTCTTCAGGGCTATTCATCTGCGGTGGACTCTCCATTGGCGTCTGGAATTCTAAATCCAGTGTAGATAGCGGCTCGCTATTCACATCATTAGCAATTAGGCAAAGGAATTGGGAAGTCTTGCAATGATGTCCGGGTACAAAGAGCTTGTTGCAATTGTAACAGAATCCTTTCTTTCCTCACTTTACCATTTTGGCTGAGGTCAGTCACTTGATGGGAAATTTGCCTTAGGCCAATGGTTTTGGTGGCAGATTATTTGGATTGAAGGGAACCGTGGCTAATCTATTCTAGGTTGGGCATGGCGTAGTCTTTTGGGACACTATAACTTAATCATCCACCAATTTTTCCATTCCCATGGCTTGTAACAACAAAGCTGGTCATAGTAGGAGCAGTTCTCTCTAGATCTCGTTGATAAGTCCCAAGATGAAATAATTAAGGAGGGTCTGGTTGGTGAGCCACGTGTCTAAGTTGAGATAAGCTGAAGTTCTGCCATATAAGCCACAACATAGCTGGTTTGCCTTAATTTATAGAGCACCACCTCATGATTGATGTAGCTTGAAGGGTCAAAGCATAAGTCCAGATCATGAGCAAATGGCTCCCAAGTAGTTAGCTGATATGTGGAGTACATCCACTAGTACCACATCAAGGCGGGTCCTACCATATAAAGGGCGGCAATCTCTAGTCGCTGTTCCAAAGGTGTGCGATGATATGAAAAAAACTTCACGATCTGAAATACCAAGCCAAGGACATTCTCTCCGGTGAACAAGGGTATTTCTAGCATGGGCAAGTAGGGCGAAGGAAGCGATGGCAGTTTAGGGGATGATGACATCCTTGATACATCGAGACTCATTGTGGGGGCATTGCAGGCCAACACTAGGGGTGACGATGGCATTGGTAAAAGAGGTGGTTGAACCGGTGACAATGGAAGCAGAGGTGTCGTTATCAAATGTTTCTCTAGTCAGGCCAACCTCAGGACGATGTCTGAGAGCACCGCCTACTGTGATGATAGCAATTTCTAGATGGATTCTATGTGAGTGAATTTTTTCTTGATGGTTAAAGCATGCTACTCTATTATGGCACAAATAGACTCTAGATGCTACAAAGTGGATAAGTGTTGCTGAATCTGTTCTGTAATCTTTGAAACATTTTTACCGAGTAACCATCCTTGCTCCCATCACGATCGAATCTCAAAGAAAGCACCAAATTGATACATCCTCACTACTTCAAATAAGATTTAGAGAATGTCCAGAGAAAAATATAGGAAAAGAGTAGAGAGGGAGAGAGAAGAACAATGAAAGGAATGACGAAAACACTGCTTGCTCAAACATTCATGCACCCTGCCTCAAATACACTCAGCTACAACGGCAAACCATTAGCATCTAGAATCCAAATATCCCATTGCCCATTATACATAATCACCTAATTTGGCTGGACACTGAGTTATCCTAATACCCCTTTGATACATATTTATAGGCCCAATATGTATCTTGGACTTTTTAGTTAGCAGGCTTGAAATATCATTTAGATCCGCAACATTTTGCATCTATTATTTGCTTATAATTCCCTATTGTTTAGCAAATCTGAACGACAGATGCTGAGGCATTGTTGGATATTCTTCATAAATATGAGAAGGCTTCAAGTTAATATATTAACCTGGAAAAATCAGGTCTATTCTTCTCCCCAAATACTTCTTCTGACAACAAGCACTTTCTCGTGCAAAAATTTGGGGCTTCAGCCTCTACAATTATGGAGCGGTATCTTAGTCAATTGGTGATCGTGGGGAGGAGCAGAAAGAGGACCTTTAGTTATCTAGTGGAGAAGTTTGACAAATTAACAGTTGGATGGAAGCAAAACTTCCTCTCAAAGGGTGGTAAAGTTCTTTTGAAAGCTGTTGCCCAAGCCGTTCCTATTTATGCCAAGACCATTTTTCTCATTCTTCTGAGTTCATGCAATGTAATGGACAAGAAAATGAATCACTGCTAGTGGAGCCACTATATAAGTAGCTTGGCTATTCATTAGTTAAAATAGGACAAGCGGCCAAAAGGGGAGGACGGTATGGGTTTCAAGAAGATGTCTGATTTGAACTTGGCCTTACTTACCAAACTAGGGTGGAGGTTACTGGTGAACCCTAACTCGCTATGTGCCTAGGTGATGAAGCATGAATATTATCGGCATACTACATTTCTGAATGTGCAGAAGTACTTCCTAACTAGAAGGACAGTTCTTTAGAAAAGGCTCCAGTGGTGGATAGGAGATATGAGGAATGTTGAAGAGATGATTCAAAGTTAAGCCGAGAAAGAGCTCCTAAGAATGCGTAAAGAACAAGTCAAATAGAAGGACGTTTTAATTGTTTATTTTGTTAGCAAGATGAATAAGTCAGTGACCTATTGCGTTAAGTTAGCTGAGTTAGTTTCGTATTTCCTATTTTGTTGCCTATTACCGTTGTAAGGGTAGTATTTATTAAGGTACTCATCTATTGTTCATTAAGTTGAATAATATAGTAAAGCTCCTGTAGATCATTTCATCTCCTTGTTTTGCTATTCTCCACAACATTGTGGTATCAGAGCTAGGCTGTAACCTAGGCTTCTTGTGAAACCAGTCAACAAAATGGCCAATATCAATTCTGCAGTAAATGTGGCTCAGCCGCAAATCCCCATCTTCAAAGAAGAATCATACAAATACTAGAGCATAAAGATGAAGACTCTTTTCAGATCACAGGATCTGTGGGATCTTGTAGAAACTTGATACGATAAAGGAGAGTCAGAAGAATGAGAAAATCATGAAATTCTAGAAAAAGATGCAAAATCTCTTTTCTTCATTCAACAAGCTGTAGATGAAACCATCTTCTCCAGAATTGTCGCCGCAAATACAGCAAAACAAGCTTGGAATACTCTCAAAGTTAAGTACCAAGGTTCATCCAAAGTGATGATAGTGAAGCTGCAATTCCTTAGAAAGGATTTTAAGACATCCAGTATGAGGAACAATGAATCAGTCTAGGAATTCCTTGCAAGGGTGTCAAAGATTGTGAGCTAGATGCGAACATATGGTGACAAGATAAGTGATGAGACAATTGTGGCTAAAATTCTTAGAAGCCTGTCCTCTAAATTTGATCATATTGTAGTTGTTATTGAAGAGTCCAGAGACCTATCCACCTTAATTATGGATGAACTCATGGGGTCACTTCAGACATATGAGGCCAGAATCAACAGATCAGTAGGCAAGGAGGAGGAAGAAGCCTTCCAGACCTAAGGAGAACAAGAAAGAAAGAGCTATAGAGGCATAGGCGTATTTAGAGGTAGAAGTTGAGGCAGCAGCATGCAGTGCACCTTTTGCAAGAAGTTTGTCTATAAGGAAGATGATTGCTGGAGTAAGAAGGGACAAGCAAAATTTACAGAGGAACCAACAGAGCAAGATGATTATTTGTTCATGACCCATGTAAACATATAAAGCTCCTCCAAAGACATCTAGTTCCTGGATAATGCATGTTCCAATCACCTAATAGGAGACAAAAGGAAGTTTAAAGAATTGGATGATTCAGTTAAAACTCAAGTGAGGCTTGGTAATGACAATCAAGTTCAGGTTGAAGGAAAAGGTACCATTGATATTTCTGTAAATGGTAAGGAAAAGCTTATTAGAAATGTTCAGTATGCTCCTGGTCTCACACATAACTTGATTACTATTGGCCAGTTGGTTAAAGGGGGACTAAGTGTCACATTTCACAAAGGGACTTGTACAGTAAAAATGAGTTCAGGAGAGCTTGTGTTATCAGCTCAGATGATTGAAAACAAAATTTTCCCCATTGACTTTACCAGTTATGAGAAGTGCATGATAACTAGTAAAATTGAGAGTACTTCAAAAAGTTCAAGGCCTTGGTTGAGAAACAAGGTTCACTAAAGTTAAAAACTCTGAGAACTGATCAAAGGGGAGAATTCTGTTCAAAGGAGTTTAAAGAATTCTGTGATAAAGAAGGCAAAAGGAGAGAGCTGACAACTCCATATACACCTGAGCAGAATGAAATTGTAGAAAGAAATAATCGCACCATTGTAGATATGGAAAGATCAATGTTGAAAAACAAGGATCTCTCTGATAAGTACTGGGTTGAAGCAGTGGCAACTGCTGTGTATCTCATAAATTTGTCACCAACAAGAGCTGTTTTGAATCAAACCCCCTATGAATCCTAGTATTATTCTATGGTTGTGTATGCCATGTACTCACTCCATTTGGTAGAACTAAATTGGATAAAAAGTCCAAGAGATGCATCTTTGTTGGTTTCAGCCTAGTGTCCAAAGCTTACAGGGTGTTTGATCCTAAGAATAAGAAAATTCTCATTAGTCGAGACGTCAAGTTCGATAAGTGTAGTAGCTGGAAGAATGTGGAAAAAGCTAGCTCATCAACATTTCAAATCAATAATGAAGAGCAAGAGGAAAAGAATGATGAAGAATCAAATGGAGATGATCAAGCCACTCCAATTTGTTCTCCCTCAAGTGATGGCACTCCAAATGGTGCTCACAGAAAGACCAGGTCACTTAGTGATATTTATTCTTTGACATTTTCTCTATTCACTGGTGATCCAATAAATGCTAAAGACGCCATGAAGACCAAAGTTTGGAGAGAAGCTATGGAAAAGGAAATAGCAGCAATAAAAAAAAACATGGGAGCTAGTAAGCCTACCAGAAGGAAAGAAGCCAGTAAGCTTAAAATGAATCTTTAAAATGAAGTTTTATTCAAATGGTGAAATTCAGAAACATAAAGCAAGGCTAGTGGCACGTGGGTTTACTCAAGAAGATGGAGTAGACTATACAGAAACCTTCTCTCTAGTTGGACATTTTGAGACAGTAAGATTAATACTTGCATTAGCAGCCCAACATCAATGAAGAATGCACCAAATTGATATTAAGACAGCATTTCTTAATGGAGAACTGGTGGAGGAAGTCTATGTTGATCAGCTAGTTGGTTTTGTGATTCTAGGAGAAGAGGCGTGATTCCAAGAGAAGAGGACAAAGTCTATAGGCTCAAAAAGGCTCTTTATGGATTAAAGGAGGCTCCTCGAGCATGGTATAGCAGAGTTGATGATTTTTTTTATCACAAAGGATTTCAAAGGAGTCCAAATGAACCAATACTTTACCTGAAAAAGTTCAGTTCTAAAGATATTGTGATAGTGAGCCTATATGTAGATGACATACCGTACACCGAATCTTCACAGCAACTCCTAATGGATTTCAAAAGGAATATAATGGAGGAATTCGAGATGACCGACCTTGGGGAAATGCATTACTTCCTAGGACTTGAAGTACAACAAACACAAGATGGTATTTTCCTATCTCAACAAAAATATGTTGTTGATCTACTAGAACAGTTTCATATGACTCAATGCAACACTGTTTCGACTCCCATGAATACTAGCGAGAAATTGAAGGATGAAGATGGATTTGGGGTAGTAGATCCAAAGAGATATAGAAGCCTGGTTGGGCGTCTGATCTATCTTACTCACATATGACCAGATATTGCAGTCTCTATTGGATTAATATCAAGATTCATGCATCCTCCTACAAAGCATCATCTTGGAGCAGCCAAAAGGATCTTAAAGTATGTTGCAACCACTAGAGATTTTGGTATCTGGTATGTTAAAGTACCTAAAGTTCTGTTACAAGGTTACACTGACAGTGATTGGGTTGGTAATCAAGATGACAGGAAAAGTACCACAGGAAACTACTTTAGTCTCGATTTAGGGCCTATATCTTGGATATCTAAGAAACAAAGTACAGTAGATTTGTTGTCAGCAGAGGCAGAATATGTAGTAGCATGTACAGTAACTTGTCAAGCTATATGGATCAAACGTTTACTAGGTGATCTCAGGCATAAGCAGATTAAAGCCACAAGCTTTCTATGTGACAGTGCGTCAGCTATAGCCATGGCAAAAAACCCAGTAATGCATGGAGGAACCAAACACTTAGAAATTAAGCATCATTTTATAATGGATTTATTTGCTCAAGGAGAAGTGGAACTAAAGTTTTGCAAAACAGAAGTCCAAGTTGCTGATATGTTCACTAAAGCCTTATTCCAATCAAAGTTTGAGCAGCTGTGAAGGAAACTTTGCAGCACCAGTTTTGAATCAAGGGGGAGTGTTGAAGAGATGATTCAAAGCTTAAGCCGAGAGAGAGATCTTGAGAATGCGTGAAGAACAAGTCAAACAGAAGGATGTTTTGGTTGTTTAGTTTGTTAGCAAGATGAATAAGTCAGTGACCTGTTGCATTAAGTTAGCTGAGTTAGTTTCATATTTCTTATTTTGTTGCCTGTTACCGTTGTAAGGGCAGTATTTATTAAGGTACTCATCTATTGTTCATTAAGTCGAATAATACAGTAAAGCTCCTGTAGAGCATTTCATCTCCTTGTTTTGCTATTCTCCATAACAAGGAGCGTTAACGTTTGGAAAGACCCTTGGTTGCCAGGGCATCCATCGCTAAAACCCTTATCTCCGATGCCTCGGGGCAGGGAAGAGTTACGAGTTTTCCGGTTAATGAGAGAGCATGGTGGCTGGAACTGAGTCTTACTTTGGTAGGTATTTAATGAAGCAGATGTGAAGTGAGTAATGACAATTCCATGGAACCTGGATGCGGGTGGAAACATGCTTGTTTGGCACTACAACAATGATGGCGAATTTTCAGTGAAGAGTGGGTACTATTTGCTGCAGAACTATGGAGGCGATGAAGTTGACATATTGGAGAAGAGGATGCGGTCAATGATTTGGGGGTTGCTAGTCCTTAAAAAGACAAAAATATTTATGTGGCGACTTTGTAAAGGTTGCTTGCCCACTTGAGCTGAGCTCTATCGCCAGCATAGTTCATTTTATGTAAGGATGCAAGTTGTCCATTTTGAAATGAGTTAGAAGAGTTGGTATTGCGTGTTATGAGGGAGTGTCGCGTAGTGAAGCCGATCTGGCAAGCATATAGTTCAAGTGGAATGAAGTTTTTTCCATCAACAAAAAAAAAAAGGCTTTCGAGGTTATCTCGATGGTTTTGTAAAGTCACATTTTTTAATGACTATTCTTTTTGCTTTTTTCAAAAATATTGTTTAGAAATATTACAGGTAAGTAAGAGTTGTTTGAACTTGCGCGTTATCCACATCTCTACATTGTTATAAAGTTAAGTTTGTGCGGATGGATGAAATTTGGGTAAATTTGGTGATCATTCATATCTCAATCTCTTTCGCCCACACTTTTTTTCACTGGGGAGAACTAATCAGTAGATGAAAGTTTTGTTATATGAAAATACAATGATTTAAATGAATGGAACTTATCCCACATGCAACAAAAAATATGTTGATAAGTATACCCAGGCGCTATCGTTTTTTACTTTCCTTTCCTTTTCATTTTCTTTTTGATATTCAAAATCAAACGCTTCCCTTTTTTTTTATTTGCATAGTCAGAGTTGGGGTTGGCACATCCCATCCTAGTTGGGTGTAGAGGTGGGACCGGAACCGGATCAAAAGTCAAGCCCGGTCCGCCCCTATCAAACCCCCCCCCCCCCAGCTCGCCCTGGCCAAAGCCCGCAAAGATGTGGGCCGAATATGGTCCCGAAAGGAGGAGTAGGTGCAAAACGGATTGCCCCGGACCAGGAAAAAACCAACAACCCGCCCCACCCCAGACCAGACCAGCCCTTGGTGCCCAACGGCTCCTAATGCGCAACAGAAACTTGCAAAAAAATTTAAAAAAATGGGTTAGTTACACAGCAGGCCCTCCAATGATTTTTTGCAACATTTTAGCCCCCAAAATTCCATTTTCACCCCTCCCAACAACTAAATTTCAAGGACTTTTTGGTCAAACTAATTTTTTGCCTTCCCCTATAAATACCAATGTCATTTTCACTCAATCCTCACACAATCACTCAATTTCTCTTCTTCCTCTACTATATTCTCTCAAGCATTATCATTATTTTCTTAATCTCTTTCAAATTTCTTACTAATGTCCCCCTAATATCTTCATAATCTCCTCTTAATTTTGCATTAATCACTATTATTAGTTCGTGAGACATGGCTTCAAAAGAAAAGGGCAAGTCAACAGAGAGTTCATCTTCCCATACCACCGCCCTTTGAGGCTTGTTCCGTCACTGTTCTCGGCCCACCGATAAAGGCATCTCAATTCAAGAGTTGCACGACAATGATGCCAGAATCGATATGATCAATTACGATTTGGGTCTCGATGATCAATTATCCGATGATGAATTGGAAGAGTTGGATGCGATGGCGTCCGGGAATCCGTCAACAGAACCGACGCCTACAAGTCATGGACCTACCGTGAAGGAAACCCAAGCATGAGGTAAATCCCCGAGACTAACTGCTTGGGTTTGGGAACATTATGAGCTCATACACGAAAGGGAGTTGAGGTACGGGAAATACAAACATTGCGGGAAAAAATTGGTGCATAAAAAGAATTCCGGCACTGGAACTCTGAAGCGGCATATTGAAAATCAACATCCTAACATCCTACCTAGTGCCGGGACTAGTTCTGGAGGACAAACTCAACTTGGGTCTACAACAAGTGCCAGCGGGCTAGATATATTTTGTTTTAACCAACAATCTTGTAGAGAAGGTATGGTAAATTGGACGATGTTGATCAAAAAACCTTTTTCACAAGATGTCCACTTAGAATCTTGGATAAAATCACAATAAAATCTTGCATTTAGAAAAGTATCTACAAAAACCGCTAGGAAAGAAAGCTTTAAACAATTTAAAGCCAGAAAATCAGATTTGCAAGCCTATTTTTCTGCTCTTGATCATTATGTGGCATTTACTTCTTATATGTGGATATCACCTATAGGTCAATCATTTTATTGTGTTACTTCTCATTGGATTGATTCTGATTGGATAATGCAAAAATGAATTTTGTCATTTAAGGTTATTGAAATAGATCATACGTGATTATTTTTGTACTGATAAAGTCCTGTGCATTTCATTTGATAATATTTCAAATAATGATGTTGCTGCTCGTCTTTTGAGTCAAAACTTAAAACCACCTCTCAACGGTGCATTCTTTCACGTTAGATGCATGTGTCATATTTTGAACATTTGTGTGCAAAAGGGTTTAGAAGTTCTCTAAAATGAGATTCTACCTATTCGAAACTCATTGAAATATTTGATGTCCAGACCTGCTGTTTTTTGTGAATTTAAAAGCTTTTGTATTGAAAATCAAAAATCATTTTCTTGGAAACGGTTTAAATTGGATTGCCCAACCCGCTGGAACTCTAAATATTTGATGTTGCAAGATGCATTCCCGTATGCAAATTTGTTGTCACATTTCATGAATTTAGAAATGGGTTGTGAATTTTTTACGACTGAAGTTTGGGACAAATGTTCCAAAACCGATGAATTGCTTAAGTTTTTTTATGAGGCAACTGAATTTTTCTCTGGTGTTTACTACCCAACCATTCATCAAGTTTTGTTTCATTTAGTGAACATTACATATGCTTTACATCAGTTTAAAGATGATGAGTTGTTAAAACCGACTGTCGAAGCCATGCAGGTTAAATGGCTTCAGTATTTCGAAAACATTCCACCTATCTTTTTAGTCGCTTATTTACTTGACCCATATGTCAAATTAACAGACAGAACAACATTGCTTGAAGGAATTTTTCATACTTATTTAGAAATGTCTCATATAAATGTTTTGGCTATGTCTGCTACTGCTTCCGAGTACTTGCATTCTTTATACAAGTTATATTGTGAGCGGCATTCTGATAAGGTAAGATCCGAAGCTCCTCAAACCGAGCCTCCAAGGAGATCAATCTCCTCAAGATTCAACCCGGCCCTCCAAATGCTCAAACGACCCCGACCGACGACATCAGGATTAGCTAAGATCGATGACTATCTCAACACATTGTCGAGGCAAGTGACCTCGACATCTTGGAGTGGTGGAAACAAAAGAGATCAAGGTTTCCGATCTTGTCGATAATCACACAGGAGATTCTTGCCGTTCCAGTATCAACCGTCTCATCCGAGGCAGTGTTTAGTGCCGGAAAACGGGTGATATTAGAAAAACGATCAAGATTGACACCCGACGCGATAGAAGTATGCATGTGCAACCAAAATTGGGGCCTCGTAGCACTCTGGTAGCAAGACCAAAAAAGTTCGGATGATGAGGTAATATTTGATACGAAGACTTGAATTTTTTTTTTCAATCATACATGTAGTTTGTATTTAATCTGATTATTTTGTTCAGCACAAATTATAGGTTTCTATTATTCATTATTTCCGGAATGTTTTTGCCATTTCAAAATGTAAGGCCCGTTCCGATTATTTGTAAGTGCCGTTTGGTTTTTTAACTTAATAAAACTTGTACCGGAGGTGGTCTTTTTTCTTAAAAATATTTACGACATATATAATTAATTATGGTTCTAAGTTTTTTTTAAAGCCAAACCAGCCCCGCCCCACCCTGGACTCAGCTCGGAACCGCCCTGCCTTCGACTTGGCCAAGCCCGATCCTCGTGACCTAAGACCAGGACCGGCCGAGCCCAGGCCGGTCCCGGGTTGGGCTGAACTAGTTCCCATGTCTAGTTGGATGTGTAGATTAGGATTTTTTTTTTACAAAACATAATTTGTTATGATCTCTACACTTTAAGAATTATTTTCTTTACAATACATATATTTCGGGTAAAAGAATTATTTTTCTTAAAATACAATGATAAAATATTTAAAAATCAAAATGAATCTCTACACTTTAAGAAGCTCAAATTGCACAACATTTTTTTTTAACTATTTAAAATTTATAAAAAAAAATATTTAATTCCCAAAAAAATAATGTAATTGATTATTATAATGTTATACTATTAGTTTCTAAATGAAACTGGGTCTAAAGAAAAGATTAAGATGAAATAATTTATTTTAACCAATAAGAAAAGAAGAGGCAGATGTTTAGAAATATTCTAGGTCCGGTTTCTTTGAACGTTGGCATTGTCGACTTTGTGTAAGTTTGTGTCTATGACTATGGATCAAATTTGGGTAAGTTTGCTAACCGTTCATGCCTCAATCCCTCTCTCTTTCATTTTTTATTCACTAGGACAAACACACTACTTTGTTATATATTATTTTAGGCATTTTTATTTATTTTTTTAGACACTTTTATATGTTCTGATACTTTCAAACTTTTAGATACTATTTTCTGAAGAAAATAAATTATTTGTGTATTATCTGAAGAGAATAAATTGTATACATATTATTTCAAACATTTTCATATATTGTTTCAAACACTACCAATTGTATTGGACAATTTTGCATCTTTTTCTTAATAAAATATACTTTATGTTTCATCCCACAACTCTATAATAGAGATGAGGGAGAAGTGGCCTAATAGTGGCATGGAATAGCAGGAACCAAGGCATATAGGAAGCAAAGACTGGCATGGCCTTAAGTCAATAGCTGATGTGAGTAGAATGAAATGATCAGCCGATTTGGATGGCATGATCAAGAGATGAGCAAAGATGGTGAAATTTGAAGTCGAGTGACAATCTACGAGATTTGGAGAGAGTGGCAAATCCGGAGGTGAGTGACGACAACTAGATCTAGATGCAAGGGACAATCGAGATGATCTAGAGGTGAGTGACAAGGTCTAGATGTGAGCTACGATTGTGAGACCAATGGTGAGTGGGGGTGGTGGGATCCAGAGATGCATGATGAGGGTGAGATCCGGTGTCGATGACCGACTAGAGAAGTCACCATCCGAAGTCAATGATTGGCTGGAAAAGCTTCAACCTAGAGGCAACGAAAGTTCATCGGCGACGCCAGCAAATAGCAAAGAGGTAGAGTTTCTAGAGTGAGAAATAAGAGTTTTGGTTCAATGCCAATTTGGTCAAATTTTGGGGATAAGTGATGGTTTATATATCAAGAATAAATAGTGGAATAGTATGTCTAATTAGACATATGTTTATAATATAATAACTATTATAAGTGTGGTGGATTTGTGTATGTGAGAGAGGCTAAATTACAATTTGAGCCCCGAACTATTTTTGAATTTCATGTTAAGGACTCAGAGTTTACATTGGTACAATTTTATCGGTCCATTCCTTCGTTCCTGGATTTTAACTTACACCCGTGCAGGCAAGGTCACAACTACATTCGAAAACAATCTAAAAATTTCCATATTATTTCATTACTAAAAACATGTGCTTCCTTCGTTTACGATCAAACAATTTTATACCAACGTCGCACCTTCGAGAAATACATATAATTTTGTTGATGCCATTCTTAATTGGTACTGTTCATATATAACATTTGTCAAAGGAAAAGAGGGAAAGAAAAAACACAAGGTTTCAAATCTCCTATAATTTTCTTTTTCTCTTTACCAAGGTTTCAACCACATTCAACTTTCCTCGGCTACGAAGATACCGTAGATTTTTTTTTTCCAAATTAACAAAAATGACGTATTGTAATTATCCTATTAAATTTGAACATCTGAGCAAACATGCATATATAGTTCGCATTTACAAATCGCCAAACAGCGCCGTCGGTGTAAAGGCCCTCCAATTAGTACTTCTATAACATGAATTCTAAGGTAAGTAAATTCTATGTTATTTTCTTTAAATAAGTTTTTATTAAGCAAGAAAAGTAAGCTAAGTAATTTTAGGTTAAGTTCCTAAGTATGAATTGGCACCTAAGGGCAAAAAGGGTAAAATAGTAATTTTAGCCCAATTCAATGCCATGACCATAATTTTGGTAGAAATAGGGTCATGTAAGTATTTTTTACTAAATGATTTAAGATCATAAGTTATTCTAGCCATGTGGACCAAAAGTGGAAATTAAAGGGGCTAAAAATGCACTAAGTGTTAAATTGAGTCATTTGTGACTTAAGTGATTAAGGGCTAAGTTTGGGGGCAAGAAAACCTTTTCCTAGGGACCAAGGGGGGACGGTTTTTAGGGGGTTTAAGTGGCCAAAGTTTAAGGGAAAAAAAATCTTGGGGCCAAATTGACAAGAGAAACAAAATTGGGTTAAGTGGAGTAGTTGAATTATTTTTATAAGGGAGGATGATACTATTCATCATCTCATTCATTTGGAAAATTCATGGCTCCCTCTCCTTCATCTATGTCCATCTCCAAACCTCCCAATTTAGCCAAAATTCCATGAAAATTAAATATCTCAAAGCCATCCCAACAAGCCCCTAGCTTTATTTTGGTGTTATTGGTGCATTTGAGTTGTTTCTTGCAAATTTTTGCTTCAAGCCCTAAGGTATGCATCCTTGACTCTTTGCCTTGGTTCTAAGCTTAATAAATGGTCTTCAATTCATGTCCTTGGTGTCCAAATTTATTGGATTTAGGCTAGTTACTCAAGGGAAGCTTTATTGTATAACACGATGCTTATGTGTGTGGTTTGCTTGGATATTGCTTAGCTTGAATTTGAGGTAAGGAATTTAAGTTTTGGCATGATTAATTGATGCATTTTTTTATGATATTATACCTAGGAGTAGGATGGAATGAGCCTAGAATTGATTGAAATTGATTTGGAGGCAAGTTTGGCCGAGAGAAGAATGAAGATGGTGGCCATAGAGCTTGGTGCGATCGCACCAACTATTGGTGTGATTGCATCAAGTGAAGAAGCAGTTGTAAGGCCATGTGGTGGCATTTACTATGCAAATGCTATCACACTAATTCCAACCACCACTCCAATTCAATGGTGCGATTGCACCAACCATGTTGTGCAATCGTATCATGCCCCCAATGCCTCCCAAATCATTTCACAAGTGTTTTAAACTT